>OY726525.1:76902597-77303894 GCA_963383655.1 Bathymodiolus septemdierum | reverse complement strand
CCTATACAATGTATGTTACTAGTGGAGTAATATACACCTCCTACAGTTTGTACCTATAGTATTACCTAGATCTGTAGTATTACCTATACAATGTATGTTACTAGTGGAGTAATATACACCTCCTACAGTTTGTACCTATAGTATTACCTAGATCTGTAGTATTACCTATACAATGTATGTTACTAGTGGAGTAATATATACCTCCTACAGTTTGTACCTATAGTATTACCTAGATCTGTAGTATTACCTATACAATGTATGTTACTAGTGGAGTAATATATACCTCCTACAGTTTGTACCTATAGTATTACCTAGATCTGTAGTATTACCTATACAATGTATGTTACTAGTGGAGTAATATATACCTCCTACAGTTTGTACCTATAGTATTACCTAGATCTGTAGTATTACCTATACAATGTATGTTACTAGTGGAGTAATATACACCTCCTACAGTTTGTACCTATAGTATTACCTAGATCTGTAGTATTACCTATACAATGTATGTTACTAGTGGAGTAATATATACCTCCTACAGTTTGTACCTATAGTATTACCTAGATCTGTAGTATTACCTATACAATGTATGTTACTAGTGGAGTAATATACACCTCCTACAGTTTGTACCTATAGTATTACCTAGATCTGTAGTATTACCTATACAATGTATGTTACTAGTGGAGTAATATACACCTCCTACAGTTTGTACCTATAGTATTACCTAGATCTGTAGTATTACCTATACAATGTATGTTACTAGTGGAGTAATATACACCTCCTACAGTTTGTACCTATAGTATTACCTAGATCTGTAGTATTACCTATACAATGTATGTTACTAGTGGAGTAATATATACCTCCTACAGTTTGTACCTATAGTATTACCTAGATCTGTAGTATTACCTATACAATGTATGTTACTAGTGGAGTAATATATACCTCCTACAGTTTGTACCTATAGTATTACCTAGATCTGTAGTATTACCTATACAATGTATGTTACTAGTGGAGTAATATATACCTCCTACAGTTTGTACCTATAGTATTACCTAGATCTGTAGTATTACCTATACAATGTATGTTACTAGTGGAGTAATATACACCTCCTACAGTTTGTACCTATAGTATTACCTAGATCTGTAGTATTACCTATACAATGTATGTTACTAGTGGAGTAATATACACCTCCTACAGTTTGTACCTATAGTATTACCTAGATCTGTAGTATTACCTATACAATGTATGTTACTAGTGGAGTAATATACACCTCCTACAGTTTGTACCTATAGTATTACCTAGATCTGTAGTATTACCTATACAATGTATGTTACTAGTGGAGTAATATATACCTCCTACAGTTTGTACCTATAGTATTACCTAGATCTGTAGTATTACCTATACAATGTATGTTACTAGTGGAGTAATATACACCTCCTACAGTTTGTACCTATAGTATTACCTAGATCTGTAGTATTACCTATACAATGTATGTTACTAGTGGAGTAATATACACCTCCTACAGTTTGTACCTATAGTATTACCTAGATCTGTAGTATTACCTATACAATGTATGTTACTAGTGGAGTAATATATACCTCCTACAGTTTGTACCTATAGTATTACCTAGATCTGTAGTATTACCTATACAATGTATGTTACTAGTGGAGTAATATACACCTCCTACAGTTTGTACCTATAGTATTACCTAGATCTGTAGTATTACCTATACAATGTATGTTACTAGTGGAGTAATATACACCTCCTACAGTTTGTACCTATAGTATTACCTAGATCTGTAGTATTACCTATACAATGTATGTTACTAGTGGAGTAATATACACCTCCTACAGTTTGTACCTATAGTATTACCTAGATCTGTAGTATTACCTATACAATGTATGTTACTAGTGGAGTAATATACACCTCCTACAGTTTGTACCTATAGTATTACCTAGATCTGTAGTATTGCCTATACAATGTATGTTACTAGTGGAGTAATATATACCTCCTACAGTTTGTACCTATAGTATTACCTAGATCTGTAGTATTACCTATACAATGTATGTTACTAGTGGAGTAATATACACCTCCTACAGTTTGTACCTATAGTATTACCTAGATCTGTAGTATTACCTATACAATGTATGTTACTAGTGGAGTAATATACACCTCCTACAGTTTGTACCTATAGTATTACCTAGATCTGTAGTATTACCTATACAATGTATGTTACTAGTGAGAGTATATACACCTCCTACAGTTTGTACCTATAGTATTACCTAGATCTGTAGTATTACCTATACAATGTATGTTACTAGTGGAGTAATATACACCTCCTACAGTTTGTACCTATAGTATTACCTAGATCTGTAGTATTACCTATACAATGTATGTTACTAGTGGAGTAATATACACCTCCTACAGTTTGTACCTATAGTATTACCTAGATCTGTAGTATTACCTATACAATGTATGTTACTAGTGGAGTAATATATACCTCCTACAGTTTGTACCTATAGTATTACCTAGATCTGTAGTATTACCTATACAATGTATGTTACTAGTGGAGTAATATACACCTCCTACAGTTTGTACCTATAGTATTACCTAGATCTGTAGTATTACCTATACAATGTATGTTACTAGTGGAGTAATATATACCTCCTACAGTTTGTACCTATAGTATTACCTAGATCTGTAGTATTACCTATACAATGTATGTTACTAGTGGAGTAATATATACCTCCTACAGTTTGTACCTATAGTATTACCTAGATCTGTAGTATTACCTATACAATGTATGTTACTAGTGGAGTAATATACACCTCCTACAGTTTGTACCTATAGTATTACCTAGATCTGTAGTATTACCTATACAATGTATGTTACTAGTGGAGTAATATATACCTCCTACAGTTTGTACCTATAGTATTACCTAGATCTGTAGTATTACCTATACAATGTATGTTACTAGTGGAGTAATATATACCTCCTACAGTTTGTACCTATAGTATTACCTAGATCTGTAGTATTACCTATACAATGTATGTTACTAGTGGAGTAATATACACCTCCTACAGTTTGTACCTATAGTATTACCTAGATCTGTAGTATTACCTATACAATGTATGTTACTAGTGGAGTAATATACACCTCCTACAGTTTGTACCTATAGTATTACCTAGATCTGTAGTATTACCTATACAATGTATGTTACTAGTGGAGTAATATACACCTCCTACAGTTTGTACCTATAGTATTACCTAGATCTGTAGTATTACCTATACAATGTATGTTACTAGTGGAGTAATATATACCTCCTACAGTTTGTACCTATAGTATTACCTAGATCTGTAGTATTACCTATACAATGTATGTTACTAGTGGAGTAATATATACCTCCTACAGTTTGTACCTATAGTATTACCTAGATCTGTAGTATTACCTATACAATGTATGTTACTAGTGGAGTAATATATACCTCCTACAGTTTGTACCTATAGTATTACCTAGATCTGTAGTATTACCTATACAATGTATGTTACTAGTGGAGTAATATATACCTCCTACAGTTTGTACCTATAGTATTACCTAGATCTGTAGTATTACCTATACAATGTATGTTACTAGTGGAGTAATATACACCTCCTACAGTTTGTACCTATAGTATTACCTAGATCTGTAGTATTACCTATACAATGTATGTTACTAGTGGAGTAATATACACCTCCTACAGTTTGTACCTATAGTATTACCTAGATCTGTAGTATTACCTATACAATGTATGTTACTAGTGGAGTAATATATACCTCCTACAGTTTGTACCTATAGTATTACCTAGATCTGTAGTATTACCTATACAATGTATGTTACTAGTGGAGTAATATATACCTCCTACAGTTTGTACCTATAGTATTACCTAGATCTGTAGTATTACCTATACAATGTATGTTACTAGTGGAGTAATATACACCTCCTACAGTTTGTACCTATAGTATTACCTAGATCTGTAGTATTACCTATACAATGTATGTTACTAGTGGAGTAATATACACCTCCTACAGTTTGTACCTATAGTATTACCTAGATCTGTAGTATTACCTATACAATGTATGTTACTAGTGGAGTAATATACACCTCCTACAGTTTGTACCTATAGTATTACCTAGATCTGTAGTATTACCTATACAATGTATGTTACTAGTGGAGTAATATATACCTCCTACAGTTTGTACCTATAGTATTACCTAGATCTGTAGTATTACCTATACAATGTATGTTACTAGTGGAGTAATATATACCTCCTACAGTTTGTACCTATAGTATTACATAGATCTGTAGTATTACCTATACAATGTATGTTACTAGTGGAGTAATATATACCTCCTACAGTTTGTACCTATAGTATTACCTAGATCTGTAGTATTACCTATACAATGTATGTTACTAGTGGAGTAATATATACCTCCTACAGTTTGTACCTATAGTATTACCTAGATCTGTAGTATTACCTATACAATGTATGTTACTAGTGGAGTAATATACACCTCCTACAGTTTGTACCTATAGTATTACCTAGATCTGTAGTATTACCTATACAATGTATGTTACTAGTGGAGTAATATATACCTCCTACAGTTTGTACCTATAGTATTACCTAGATCTGTAGTATTACCTATACAATGTATGTTACTAGTGGAGTAATATACACCTCCTACAGTTTGTACCTATAGTATTACCTAGATCTGTAGTATTACCTATACAATGTATGTTACTAGTGGAGTAATATACACCTCCTACAGTTTGTACCTATAGTATTACCTAGATCTGTAGTATTACCTATACAATGTATGTTACTAGTGGAGTAATATACACCTCCTACAGTTTGTACCTATAGTATTACCTAGATCTGTAGTATTACCTATACAATGTATGTTACTAGTGGAGTAATATACACCTCCTACAGTTTGTACCTATAGTATTACCTAGATCTGTAGTATTACCTATACAATGTATGTTACTAGTGGAGTAATATACACCTCCTACAGTTTGTACCTATAGTATTACCTAGATCTGTAGTATTACCTATACAATGTATGTTACTAGTGGAGTAATATACACCTCCTACAGTTTGTACCTATAGTATTACCTAGATCTGTAGTATTACCTATACAATGTATGTTACTAGTGGAGTAATATACACCTCCTACAGTTTGTACCTATAGTATTACCTAGATCTGTAGTATTACCTATACAATGTATGTTACTAGTGGAGTAATATACACCTCCTACAGTTTGTACCTATAGTATTACCTAGATCTGTAGTATTACCTATACAATGTATGTTACTAGTGGAGTAATATATACCTCCTACAGTTTGTACCTATAGTATTACCTAGATCTGTAGTATTACCTATACAATGTATGTTACTAGTGGAGTAATATACACCTCCTACAGTTTGTACCTATAGTATTACCTAGATCTGTAGTATTACCTATACAATGTATGTTACTAGTGGAGTAATATATACCTCCTACAGTTTGTACCTATAGTATTACCTAGATCTGTAGTATTACCTATACAATGTATGTTACTAGTGGAGTAATATATACCTCCTACAGTTTGTACCTATAGTATTACCTAGATCTGTAGTATTACCTATACAATGTATGTTACTAGTGGAGTAATATACACCTCCTACAGTTTGTACCTATAGTATTACCTAGATCTGTAGTATTACCTATACAATGTATGTTACTAGTGGAGTAATATACACCTCCTACAGTTTGTACCTATAGTATTACCTAGATCTGTAGTATTACCTATACAATGTATGTTACTAGTGGAGTAATATACACCTCCTACAGTTTGTACCTATAGTATTACCTAGATCTGTAGTATTACCTATACAATGTATGTTACTAGTGGAGTAATATATACCTCCTACAGTTTGTACCTATAGTATTACCTAGATCTGTAGTATTACCTATACAATGTATGTTACTAGTGGAGTAATATATACCTCCTACAGTTTGTACCTATAGTATTACCTAGATCTGTAGTATTACCTATACAATGTATGTTACTAGTGGAGTAATATATACCTCCTACAGTTTGTACCTATAGTATTACCTAGATCTGTAGTATTACCTATACAATGTATGTTACTAGTGGAGTAATATATACCTCCTACAGTTTGTACCTTTGGCATGATCTTCATTTTCCGGCTCAGTATCACTCTCTACCGGCAATGTTAGTTAAATGTTCTCTCTCTTTGAGCACTATATTATATCCAATATGAGGAAAACACTCAGAATTGTGTTACAACATATGTAATTGTGAATTCGATACAACATTATATAGTGAATATTGTCAGTGATTTGTGATAATTTGGTGCTGTTCCCCAAGCATCCATGATTCACCACCATTAAAATTGACTACCATGTTATTTATTTAACCCATATTTCAGACAGCGTAAGTTTCCAATACATATTAAAGCATCCACTGCTGTAAATATTAAACTAGAGAAGTGGTCTCATTTCACACCAAATATAAAAAAAAATTGAGACCTTTTTAGTGGGGTCCGTGTTACTCATCTTTTTACTTTTTGTGTTGTCCTATTATGTATCGTTAGGTTTTGAGTTCTATGTCGTGATGTCCGTTACGTATTCTACATAGAAACGATGTTCGGTTCGCCTTTACCTCCAGTTGTTTTAAGGGTGGCTCATGTTTTATTTACACTATTTGTATTTTTTATCACATAGTGGTGTCCAACACATATTGTGTTGTGTTTTTGTTCTGTTTGTCTTCGTCTTATGTAGCCTGTGCTGCCAGTTTCTCTGGATTGTCCCTTTTTGGTTGCCCCTTCAGTATATATACGATGATCACCTTTGTCAATATGCAAAAAATTATGAAATTACAACATTTATTCTACCCCGAAAGGGGTTCATTTTATTGGCCATAGCGAATTGTTTGTCTTTGCTTAGATTCATTGAATGCAGTTTTTCATACACGTTAACATATGCATATCACAGAAGTCGGTCATGACTTTGCCAATCAAATCATCTAGGGGTATATCCAGGGCCGGGACAGTTCTCTTTATACAATCCGCCTTGGCGTCTTCGCATTTACAGAAACATGGTTTGCTTTTGTTCCATCCACTGCAACAAAGAGTCGCAGATACTAGACCAAGTATCAATAAAACAATGGCAAGCTTCATCTGAAACACAGAAGTTATATGATATATACTGAGGAACATTTGTTTGGCAAGTAGCAATATATTAATACAAACGTGGGATGCTCTTCTAGAAAAACATCCTGGAGTAACGTCAGGTACGCTCAAAGTCAAAAGATTGAAAAGCATCCTGGAGTAACATCAGGTACGCTCAAAGTCAAAAGATTGAAAAACATCCTGGAGTAACGTCATGTACGCTCAAAGTCAACAGATTGAAAAACATCCTGGAGTAACGTCAGGTACGCTCAAAGTCAAAAGATTGAAAAACATCCCGGAGTAACGTCAGGTACGCTCGAAGTCAAAAGATTGAAAAACATCCTGGAGTAACGTCAGGTACGCTCAAAAGTCAAAAGATTGAAAAACATCCTGGAGTAACGTCAGGTACGCTCAAAGTCAAAAGATTGAAAAACATCCTGGAGTAACGTCAGGTACGCTCAAAGTCAAAAGATTGAAAAACATCCCGGAGTAACGTCAGATACGCTCAAAGTCAAAAGATTGAAAAACATCCCGGAGTAACGTCAGGTACGCTCAAAGTCAACAGATTGAAAAACATCCTGGAGTAACGTCAGGTACGCTCAAAGTCAACAGATTGAAAAACATCCCGGAGTAACGTCAGGTACGCTCAAAGTCAACAGATTGAAAAACATCCCGGAGTAACGTCAGGTACGCTCAAAGTCAAAAGATTGAAACAAATCCTGAAGTAACATCAGGTACGCTCAAAGTCAAAAGATTGAAAAATATCCCGGAGTAACGTCTGATACGCTTAAAGTCAAAAGATTGAAAAACCAAATAATATAAAAGTGGGTGGGAGCAATACAATCATTTGCTTGTTTCTGAATCCTATTGTAGAATTGCTATTGTTCTGTTTATATATGTCAGTTATACCAATAAAATATATCTATACCAATAAAATCAAAGGATTTAGACAGCACGACATATGTAATAAATACGGTATTAGGTAAATACTGTTCCTTGCAATCTGGTCTCAAATTTTGCGAGACATTTTTTTTTTATTCAATTACTTATTAAACATTTCACTATCTTGTAGGTTTCAGAAGAGAAGATTGAAGTTTACGTACAACCTACAGACGACAGTGATATTGATGACCGACATGGCCCATTGAGTCAGGTGAACCAAAAATTATTTAAAATATGTATGTGATTATGCTAATTTTGTAACATAGATAAATTTTAATTACATTTAGCATGCTATGTGATAGAGCACGATACGATGACTGTCATTTCGCTCCATTAGTATTCTATAAAGTTCAATGACTTCATTTTAGGTCATATGTTTTATGAAATAATTTAATTTATCCATCCAATTGTTGACTTTATGAACGACTTTCAGGACCTAAGTTATTATGAGATACAAATTCTTTTATTTTTCCCCATCAAAGAAAAAGACTATAAGACGGCAATATTTTACACACGGGTGACCATATTATATATCTTTACATTTGATTTAAAAAAAACACATTTCTGTTGATAAAGATATGCAAACTGGATTCAAAAAGAATTTTGGGAAAATATTATAGTCCAGCATTTCATAATATTAACTTATATATTTTTTTCATTTCTTTATTGTCTTATTCTGCCTCTTAACATATATCACCTTGGCCCAGATTTCCAAGTGATTGAATTACAATACTAAAGTATATAATTTCATTTACAAATACATTATTTTAACTTTCTCAATTAAAATAGATTTTGTACCACATTTTTTAATTCATGATATACCAATATATCTACAGCAAAATTAACATGTTTTATTTCAGATGCTCTTTTGTAGAAAATACTT
Source organism: Bathymodiolus septemdierum (assembly GCA_963383655.1). NCBI lineage: Eukaryota > Metazoa > Mollusca > Bivalvia > Mytilida > Modiolidae > Bathymodiolus > Bathymodiolus septemdierum. The sequence continues at coordinate 77,294,858 of OY726525.1, read as the reverse complement.
ATATGACCGCATAATATGACTAAGAAATGGGGGGGGGGGGGGGGGGGGGGGAAGGAGATGAACCCATAACAGAAGATTAAACCAGCCACATTTTATGGAAGTACCTGTACCTGTACCAGGAAGATGACCGGTCATGTATTTGTTTGTTAGGGGTATCTCTTTCTACCATTTTTCTATTGAATGTTTCGACAATGTGGTATTTTTTGTTTTTTATTTTAATACACTTGATCACTATCCTTGCAGCCATGTGTCGTATTTCCTATCTGTACATTAACATGTCGTGCAAAGGTCAAGTCGTCTATGCAAAATCAGTGATTCAAATAAATACAAATATAACAGTCTCGTCCATACTTTGATGAACATATAATAAATGTGTGAAAACAGAGTGGTTTGTGTGTGTGTGTGTGTGTGAGAGAGAGAGAGAAAGAGAGAGAGAGATAGATAGAGAGAGAGAGAGAGCAAATAAGCACCTCACACCTCAAATCATTGAACATAAACCAGTCAAAGAAATAAGTCTGTTTTGGGAATAGGCGGGGTTAGATCGACTATAAGAAATTATCCACCGTTTTGATAATCGATGTGAGTGTATATTTGTTGTTTAATACCAAAATAAGCAGTTTCCCAGTTACATCATGGCGCCATCAAGTTGCATTCGATGAGATGAAGGTGGTATACAATTTGTAGTAGACCATTACGCTTAGCTGGATTTTTATATTGCTGGTTCACTGCAACAAATACCGTCTTCATAAACTTGTATTTGACCGGACAGGCGATCGAACTCGCGATCCGCCACGCTCCATGAGATCTCGCTAAAATTTACAACACTGATGGGGCCTTTTGTATAATTAAATATGCAACGGAAATTAAACAAGCAATTAAAAAAATATGAAAACTTCCTCACGTTCGCTTCCATTCCCCTCCACCACAAAAAAAAATCGAAAAAAAAAATCCCCAAACACCGCCGAACAACGAACTAGAAAATATTCACAGTGAAATCGGGTACAACTATATAAGATGGTTTCTGACCATTTTAATCAATAATCAAATTATACTAACCATAAATCTGTATGCCTTGTAGTTATCTATTCAGAACACAATAAGTGGTGGCGGTTATTGATAAGAATATGTAATACAGGGCCATACGGGGCGATATGTAAATTCAATTTCGAAATACAATGCACCTTTTGTAATGAATGTTTGTGAAAAATGAACAGGACAAAACGAACTTCGTATATTCAACAAAATTAAGGAGTGGAACCATGTCCGTCAGACATAATGTACATGTGTATATGTCATTATTGCCTTATTACATTCGTCACTGTTTGTCAGTGAGTGGCGGCGGTAGGTCGGTGGTTTACTGGTTAAAACTGACCGCCACGGTATATCTGAAATATTGTTGAAAGTGGTGTTAAACACCATAAAACCAAAACCAACGAAACCATTTGTCACTTATCATTCTCCGTGTTGTGTCTGTCACAAACCAGGACTTAGATTTCCAGTGTCATATGTCGTGGGTGTTTTGCTAAGATGAGAGGTGATCGTCTGTTTTGTATATACTGAAGGAATTGTTACTTAGGGACGCACCATTTAACTTGCAGGAGGGGGGGAGGGGTTATGGTTTTTTGTTAGAATATTTGTTTTTTTTTGTCGCGCAAAGCGCGAAATTGTTTTCCAGAATTTAACATTAGGTTATATGACAATAACTCTGAATCAGAGAAACAGATTATTTTTTTTTCCTCTACCAAAATCAGAATATTTTTTTCAGCAATATTGGGAATCAGAATATTTTTTTTAGAAAAAAAAACATAACCCCCCCCCCCCCCCCTTCAAGTTAAATGGTCGTTCCCTTAAACGTTAGTTTTATGTAATCAATAAAAAAAATATACTTTCTTTGCGTAGTTTGAAAACACAATCTTCTCATTGACAAATGCATAAGTTTAACCCCAATGAACGTGATGTCCTGTTCAAATTTCACGAGCGAGGGTTACCTGATATGCACGTCATGTTACAAATAGTAAATCAGTGGTAAGCTTATCTATTCGTATCATACTAGATTTGTACGTTCATACCATGTGGTTTAAAGGCCTGTTTTTTTTTATTCTGAACCATTAACCTGGTTTTACGGTTGTTGTTTTTTTACGGTGTTGTTTTAGCCATGCGGTTAAGGGAATACGATACAGTTGGGATTGCCAAATAATGTTTTCATGAAAATTCGTTTTTTGGTCAATTTTGACATGCTCTTTCCAAATATGCAAAGAAAAATATTCCTTCGTGACTTAGTTCTCGAGATATTTACGATCGAATTTCGACCATTTTTCGACAAATTTTTAAAATACGGATTTTTATAGCGATAAAGAAAATATCACAATTTCAAAACGGTAAAAGATAATTGCATCCGGTTTTTTGCAATAGCTTCCTATGATAATTTCGTTCAAAGAAGATGAACATGAACATTGCCAATAATAGATTAAGTAGTCCAAAAATTCTACTTATTTGTGGAATATGGATTATTTAGTGGTTTCTTCATGAATAAATTTGCATGTAGAAAAAAAATGCCAATTGATATTTTCTTAATATTTTGTCATGATATTATCGCAATGATTTTATTTAGAATTTTAAGAAAAAGTTAGGGGGTACATGTGCTTGTTTTTTGGGTACCTGTAAAGTGCGAAACGAAATAGAAACGAAACGAAACGAAACGAAACGAAACCGAACCGAACGAAACGAAACGAGATCAAACAAAACGAAACGAAACCGAACGAAACGAAACGAAACCGATCGAAACGAAACGAAACGAAATGTAAAGTCGTTTCGTTTCGTTTCATTTCGTTTCGATCGGTTTCGTTTCGCTTCGTTTGATTTCGTTTCGTTTCGTTCGGTTTCGTTTCGTTTTGTTCGGTTTCGTTTCGTTTCGTTTCTATTTCGTTTCGCACTTTACAGGTACCCTGCTTACAGTGCATGAAAGCCCGTTTTCAAGTATTCATAACTTGCAATATCAGTAGAAAGTTTAATTCATAACTATTGGATCAGTTTTACAGAAAATATCTATTAAATACACAGCTACCGCGATCATCAAACGTTTGAAAGAAATCTAGGAAATCAATGTCAAGTTTTCACACAATCCCTTACTCCCCGTTTTTATTAAGCAAAGCCCAAAAATTCTAAGCCCCGTGGAGTAAACCCCCAAAAGTATGCAGGTCCTGATAATCTCAAATGTAATAACTGCAAAGTTCTCAAGTTACGGCGCGACACGGCACGGCAGCTGAGAATCTGTGACGAACAACTTTGGGACCTGCGTGTTCCTACGGAGGGCGGTGATACTGAACTCACCGACGCCTATAGACGGAACATAAAAATTCCAATTTCCATTTATATTTTATGATGTCCGAGAAAATAGCCAAAACTCTTAAAATTGGGGAAAAAAATCAAGGGATACAACTTATAAACAGATTTCGATGGAAAATTGCTGTGATGAAGATCTCGTCTAATTGCTGATCATTTTTGTTTTTTATTTTTGGTAAATTTTTGCACTAACAATTTATTTGCTACTTAGTTTCTGAGATTTCCTTTCAAAATATGATTATCATTGACGTCTAAGCATTCACAAAAAAATCACAGTTACAATAAGGGAATTATTTCCACAAAATTTTCGACGCCCTCCCATTAGTTTTACTAAAACAGGGCATCTATTGGTACATTAAATGATACCAGTTAACAAATCAAATATGTTTATTGTCAAATAAACAAGTAAATGTGTGTGACAAACAATGAAAAAAAAATAGGAAGACAATATCAAAAGAGAAGAAAAAATATGCGAACATCAGGACTCTTATATTTCAATTCTAATGACCGTTTTAAAAAGGAACCGATTAACTTCATATGCTCTGTTGACAGTGGGTTTAGTAAAAATGAAATCTTAGAACTAATTGTATTTAATTAAAAGTTCATCCCAGTGTAGCATATTAAAAACTGTTTGCCTTGGATCTTCATACCCCGCCACGTTTCACATATTTTCAGTCTTCAAATTGTCACAACTTTTGAACCAATTATCTGATCACACTGAAATTCGAACTTGATCTGTATTTTATGATACCAAACAACAGTACAAAATTTGAAATCCGTTCTCAAGTTATATCTGGAAACCATTGGGGGCGCACAGAGGGATGGACGGACACATACACATCAAACCAAACGAAGGGTATCACATAATACCTCGCCACTTAGTGTGAAGGGGTATACTAAACCATCGGCTGAATTCGAAATAAATGTTGATGTAAAATATGTCGGTGAAGACGAACGAACGGACGGATAAAAGGGAGAGTTGGCACCGTTTGGGGGAAATGGGAAAGAGGTAAAGATTTCGGGAAATGGGTAACATGTGGCAAATATTGAGGGATAAGGGAATTGAAAAGGCAAAAAGGAATTGTTAAATGTAATTGAGAATTTTAAAAAAAATGGTCCAAATTGTAGGTAATTTGGAATGGGAATTGCTTAAAAATGTGGAAATTAGGAAATCTAAATACGCTCGTATCACACACTCGATTCGTGGACCCCCTTTTCGAGAATTTCGCCTATATCAAGAAAAATCACATATTTTCTCTTCTGAAAACTGTACCGTATACTAGGAAATATCATTTTTTTCAGACACTGCACAAAATCCACAATGATAGTGTGGTATTTTGTATCAAACCAGAGGCTCTCAAGAGCCTGTATCGTTCACCTGGTAATAAAAAAAAACAATTGGTCCTATGTAAAAACTATGTCCTGCAGTGGTAGTCATCTTGGAATTACGATCAACATAAAAAACACAAAGTTTGTAAAGGACCTTCCAATGATTGATGCACAGTTTAGGTTCAATCAGTGCAATAGCTTCAGAGAAGAATATATTTCTGTATTTTCCCCATATGGTTCTGTGTTAATACTATGACCTGTGGTGGCAGCCATCTTGGATTTCCGATCGGCATAAATAACAGAGGACCTTCCAATGATCATTCCTGGGCAGTTTGGTTTCAACTGTCCAAGTGGTTTCACAGAAGAAGCATTTTGAAAAAAAATTCCCATAGGGTCCAATGTTAAACTAAGTCCTGCCATAGCCGCCATTTTGAATTTCATATCAGAACAAGAAACGTAAAGTTTGTAGAGGATCATCCAATGAACATTCATGTACAGTTTGGCTTTAATCATATTTGTAGTTTCTGAGAAGAAGGCATTTGAACATTTTCCCATAGGGTTCAATGTTAATCTATGTCCTGCGGTGGTGGCCATCTTGGATTTCCGATCGGCATAAAAAACACACACCTTGTAGAGGACCTTCCAATGATAATTCCTGGGGAGTTTGATTTCAATTATCCAAGTGGTTTCAGAGAAGAAGCGTTTTGAAACATTTTTCCCATAGGGTCCAATGTTAAACTAAGTCCTGCCGTAGCCGCCATTTTGAATTTCATACCGGAACAAAAAACGTACAGTTTGTAGAGGACCATCTAATGAACATTCTTGTACAGTTTGGCTTTAATCATATTTGTAGTTTCTGAGAAGAAGGCATTTGAATATTTTCTCAAAGGGTCCAATGTTAATCTATGTCCTGCGGTGGCGGCCATCTTGGATTTCCGATCGGCATAAAAAACAGAAACTTTGTAGAGGACCTTCCAATGATCATTCCTGGGCAGTTTGGTTTTAACTGTCCAAATGGTTTCAGAGAAGAAGCATTTTGAAACACTTTTCCCATAGGGTCCAATGTTAAACTAAGTCCTGCCGTAGCCGCCATTTTGAATTTCATATCGGAACAAAAAACCTTAAGGTTGTAGAGGACCATCCAATGAACATTCATGTACAGTTTGGTTTTAATCATATTTGTAGTTTCTGAGAAGAAGGCATTTGAACATTTTCCCATAGGGTCCAATGTTAATCTATGTCCTGCGGTGGTGGCCATCTTGAATTTTCAATCGGCATAAAAAAACAGAAACTTTGTAGAGGACCTTCCAATGAACATTCCTGGGCAGTTTGGTTTCAATTATACAAGTGGTTTCAGAGAAGAAGCGTTTTGAAACATTTTTCCCATAGGGTCCAATGTTAAACTAAGTCCTGCCGTAGCCGCCATTTTGAATTTCTTATCGGAACAAAAAACGTAAAGTTTGTAGAGGACCATCCAATGAACATTCATGTACAGTTTGGCTTTAATAATATTTGTAGTTTCTGAGAAGAAGGCATTTGAACATTTTCCCATAGGGTCCAATGTTAATCTATGTATTGCGGTGGCGGCCATCTTGGATTTCCGATCGGCATAAAAAGCATAAAATTTGTAGAGGACCTTCCAATGATCATTCCTGGGCAGTTTGGTTTCAACTGTCCAAGTGGTTTCAGAGAAGAAGCGTTTTGAAACATTTTCCCATAGGGTCCAATGTTAAACTAAGTCCTGCCGTAGCCGCCATTTTGAATTTCATATCGGAACAAAAAACGTACAGTTTGTAGAGGACCATCAAATGAACATTCATGTACAGTTTGGCTTTAATCATATTTGCAGTTTCTGAGAAGAAGGCATTTGAACATTTTCCCATAGGGTCCAATGTTAATCTATGTCCTGCGGTGGTGGCCATCTTGGATTTCCGATCGGCATAAAAAACACACACCTTGTAGAGGACCTTCCAATGATCATTCCTGGGCAGTTTGGTTTCAATTATCCAAGTGGTTTCAGAGAAGAAGCGTTTTGAAACATTTTTCCCATAGGGTCCAATGTTAAACTAAATCCCGCCGTAGCCGCCATTTTGAATTTCATACCGGAACAAAAAACGTACAGTTTGTAGAGGACCATCTAATGAACATTCATGTACAGTTTGGCTTTAATCATATTTGTAGTTTCTGAGAAGAAGGCATTTGAATATTTTCCCATAGGGTCCAATGTTAATCTATGTCCTGCGATGGCGGCCATCTTGGATTTCCGATCGGCATAAAAAACAGAAACTTTGTAGAGGACCTCCCAATGATCATTCCTGGGCAGTTTGGTTTCAACTGTCCAAGTGGTTTCAGAGAAGAAGCATTTTGAAACATTTTTCCCATAGGGTCCAATGTTAAACTAAGTCCTGCCGTAGCCGCCATTTTGAATTTCATATCGGAACAAAAAACCTTAAGATTGTAGAGGACCATCCAATGAACATTCATGTACAGTTTGACTTTAATCATATTTGTAGTTTCTGAGAAGAAGGCATTTGAACATTTTCCCATAGGGTCCAATGTTAATCTATGTCCTGCGATGGCGGCCATCTTGGATTTCCGATCGGCATAAAAAACAGTAACTTGGTAAAGGACATTCCAATGATCATTCCTTTACAGTTTGGGTTCAGTCAGTTCATTAGTTTCAGAAAAGAAGATCTTTGAAATTTCAGCCAATCAGAGCATATTATTGGCCCTGGCAGCCATATTGAATATTCGACTGGAACGAAAAACAGTAACTTTGTAGAAGACCATCCAAGGAACATTCCTGCTAAGTTCGGTTCCAATCGGCCAAGTGGTTTCGGAGAAGAAGCTTGAAATGTGAAAAGTTTACAGACGACAGACGACAGACGACAGACGACGGACGCCAAGTGATGGCAATAGTTCACCTGGACCTTTGGTCCAGGTGAACTAATAAGCATTATTTTATCGAACAGAAAAGAGGTAAAAAAAAATATGTGATTTTTCTTGTTCTAGGCAAACTTCTTAAAAGGTGGATCCCGTGGTGGAGTGCTTGTGGATCGGTACCCCCCTCCCCCTCATTAATGACGGTTACTTCGCTTAACACCACCTGTTTATAAAGAGGAAAGTACATGTAGGTATATTTGCATTTAAACATATTCTTACCGAACTGTAATCGTCAATTGCAGTTTCGTCCATTAGCTCTGCCTTGGGATTTAGAATAAAACTGAAGGGCCGAAGATGTACGTGACGTAAAAAGCAAAAGATCGTTCAAAGGGCGTGCGAAATTGCAAAGCCGCTGAACAACTTTTTCGGTTTCATTCTTCAAAGGAAATTACCGCCTTTGATTGTTTTTTCTCCGCGACAGTAAAGCAGGAGGGTAACTTCAAAAAGCTTTTGAACAGTTTGTGAGGCCCTGCGTAAGGGGTAACCAGGGATCGTATAATCACTAATATAATCATATGTTTTGCCACAACAATCGTTATTTTTTCCCTAAACGCGATAATCAGAAATGACTTTGGGAATCAGATAATCAGGAAAAATTACCCCTGTAAATAAAATTATCACTTGAATTGCCAAATAATCTAATAATCAAAAACCCTATTCACAGGCTCATTTGTCGGTGCCTTTCAGTGTTCGGATTTAAGTTTTGATTTTCAGTGCAGTGATATTTCTTCTTTTTTTCCCCGCACAAAGCGCGCTTCTTTATTAAGCTCTTCTAAATTTGGATAATCAATATATTATAAACCCTCTTAGTCTTCATGCCATATTGAATTATTCATTTTTTTTCATTACATTTCGTTTTGGAAAAATTTCGTTTCGTTTCGTTTCGTTTGATTTCGTTTCGTTTTATTTCGTTTCGTTTCGTTTCGATCGGTTTCGCTTCGTTTCGTTTGATTTCGTTTCGTTTCGTTCGATTTCGTTTCGTTTCTATTTCGTTTCGCAATTTACAGGTACCCTTGTTTTTTTAGCTACAGAACAAATACCGTGCATATTTTGTGACGAAAAGATGAAAATTGCAGGAAGTGATCGGAAGTATTTGTCCTCAGAGTATTGTCGTCTTATAGTATTGGGGGCCCGGGTGGCTCAATGAGTTAGGTCGCTGGATCTAGCAACTCATACAAGCCTATCACCAATACGGCGTGGGTTCGCGCCCGCTTTTGTATATGTTTGTAATAGGAACATCTGTGTATTATAGACACATTTCCAAGTTGTTTATTGACATTGTTGTATTTGTTAATAAAGAATTAAATTATTTTATTTGTTTATTTAATTATTTTTTTGTGTGTTTAAGGGTTGAATTGTTTTATTTGTTCATGAAGAATTAATTTTAATTTGTTAAAAAATAATCAATGAACTAGAAAGTTCTCCTAAATATTGTTCTTCAACAATTGCGTGTTTTATCTATTTTAAACATGTTTATGGTTTATGATTTAAACGTGTTTCAGATTGTTTTCAACCATAAACAAGTTTGAGAATAAAAAAAAAAACAGGCCTTAAAATAGAACGAGTGAGTGATTGTTGTTTCATGCCTAATGAGCTTTTTCAGTTATATCATAGCGAAAACAGGTTGTTGAAAGTGGTGTTAAATACCATAAAACTAACCCTGAACATAAAACAGATTTAACTTAGTTACTTTAAATTAAACTATCAAGGGAGTCATCGTGGTCGTGATCAGGGGCGGATCCAGGGGGGAGGGGGGGGGGGGGTAAAAAATATGATTTTTTGGCGTAAAAAATTTTTTAAGTGCGCCCCCCCCTAACTTGAAATCCTGGATCCGCCCCTGGTGATCGTATAGTAGTTGGATTTACAACTACCTGTGCAATACCTATCACCACTTAAGTTCATAAGTGAGTTCGAATCCTGCTCATGGCTAGGTGTACCGGTGTACTCAATACAACATTATCTGATTAAGTTTGACAGTGACTTGTGACAGGTCGGTGGTTTTCTTTGGGTACTGCGGTTTCCTCCACCAATAAAACTGACCGCTACTATATGACTGAAATATTGTTGAAAGTGGCGTTACATACCATAACCCTAACCCTTTAAATTGTCAAAATGTTTATTGATATTTGCTTAAATCTTATTGAAGGAAACCTGAACTTGATAGCGATTTATTTGATCACAAGTAACATACATGAATCCGAGTTATTTCCCTTTATACGTACTGTTGTGTACATGTTCTTTTAATTTATATTGCATGGATTTTATTTTGTATTGCATGGTTTGTTCTATTGGCTCTTAAAAACATGGACCAGGTCATCATACATTTATAAATGGCAGAACACCCCGGTACCAAGCATATTTTTGAATTGTTTTGAAAGTCAAGCTTAATTGGGTATAAAATACCGGGCAGTTTTAACGTAATAACCAGTGTGCGCCGGTATATTATGTATCATGATATCTCGCCATGCTATTGCTGGAAATTGCTGGGTTGGCGGTAAACAATAACCACTCACTGTTTAGCTCTTTACTGATCAAGCAACTATAACAATTCAATCATGCGTAAACGTTCATTTCCGAATTACTATGTCGTTCCGTTACTTTTGGATTGTTTCGGTATTCAAGAGTATTTATTATTTTCTCCCTCGTTTCATTCCTCCGAAAATATTTGTTTTCTTAATTCAAATAATGTAATATAAATAAGAATAAGCACAGTGTAGGGTTGTGCGTTCGTTACAAGATCACATAGCATTTATTATAAACATATATCAACATAACAAATTCTTTCATAGTCTGTCATTTCTACCCCTCAAAAAATTCAGAATATATGAAAATATAAGAATAGAAATTCTATTGGCATTAATCTGGGTGGGTGGCCGGGGGACTATGAAATCCAGAACACGGACTTTTGTCGTATTACAACTTGTAACGAACGTCGCATTAATCGAGAACACTTAAAATCTTCTTTATATACTAACTGACAAATCGTCCGTGCGGAAAGGAATTCAATACTACAGGCTTTGCTAATTTGCATATATATAGCGCTTATGTAAACATTATACTGTGAAGAAATTGAATACGTATAAGATACAGTACTATTGCAACAAAAGAAGCGGCCGTATTGGATATAACGGGCTTCCTTTTCCGCATGAGTAGTCAGGTGAAGGCCGAGGTTAATAGCAAGCATCGCAAGATGCGAGCTGAACAGCAACATGTGTGTAAGGAGATGAATCAATATATAATCAATACCAACCACAAATGGATTCGAAGTTTCGGCATAGAATGGACAATCGGAGTGAAGTACAGGAAATAGCCTTTTAATTTGAATAAAAAATAACTATCCAGTATAAAAATAATCCCCAAAAAATTAGAAAGGAAACCGTACAGCTTCTTTATATGAAACGATCAATTTATTAAAAAATGAACAATCATTGGATCTTCTTGTTTCGCCCCTAAAGAACGATCGACACTAAAAAAAAATCGTCCCCGATATTTCTCGGCCCTAATAAAAAGTCGTCCCCGATATATCTCGGCCTAAAAATTCTCCGCCCCCTCCCCCCCCCCCCCCCCCCTAAATTGGAAAAAATATGATTTTTCACACGAAATACCTCAAAAATTTTCGCGCCTCCCTTCGCTCGGCACAATTTTTTTAAATGCGTCCACCCTAACTTGAAATCCTGGATCCGTCCCTGCATATTACATTTTATGTTACATCACAGTATTCATTCGTCACATATAATTCCATAATGATTTTTTCCTCGCTTTTTTTTTGCATACAACACATTCAAACTTTGGGTTAGGGTTATGGTGTTTAACGTCACTTTAAAACAATATGTCAATTATATGGTGGCGATCAGTTTTATTGGGAATAATCCTCAATACCCCAAGAAAACTACCAACCTGCCGCAAGTCACTGAATACATAATACATTTATCACATATGGTTGTATGGAGTAATGTTCTGTAGGAATTATTTATCATTGTGTTGAAGTTATTGTTATGGGCCATTATTGATCTATTTAAACTGGGGGGGGGGGGGGGGGGGGGGGGGGATAAGCCTACTAATTACGTAGTTATAAAAAATCACCTCTAAAAACCAAATGTTAAAGGGATTCCAAAACAAGTGTAATTAAAAATGTAACTACATTTATACTATTTCTAAATACAAATTTGTTCAGAAGAATGAGCAAAACAGTATTAATAGTCCTTCAAACAAGGGAGATAAGCGAACGTCGTCATCAGTGTCTATCGATCACCTGATATGGGTGGAAATGTGCACACGGCAGTAAACTTCAGTCATGCGTATGGTACCAGACATGTCTTGACGGTGAACAACACAAAGGTAACGGAATTTACTTATTATGAACATCATTTATTTATGATCAATTTTGTTTTGTCAACTTTTACAAGATATTTAATTTTTACAACATTGTACGCAATGGAAAACGAAAATAAAAAAAAAAAAAAAATAGGCAAATAGTTTTGTTTAAAACACAGGTACAAGGGGATAGGACCCCCCTTTTTTGACAATTATTTTTTTCTCATTTGGAGTATTTTTCCTCCGAGTGCGGTTAATAACATTAACGTACTATCCGCTGCAGTTTTCTATCCACATAATATTTGGTTATTATATTGATAGTAACCAAATATTATGTGGATAGAAAACTGCAGCGGATAGCAAGTTATTGTTATTAACCGCACTCGGAAGATAGTAAGTTTTTGTTATTAACCGCACTCGGAAGATAGTAAGTTATTGTTATTAACGGCACTCGGTGGAAAAATACTTAAAATACTTCAAATGAGAAAACAAAATTGTCAAAAAGGGGGGTCCTATCCCCGTGTACCTGTGGTTTGAAACTGTTACACATAATATATCAGATTATTTCCGTCTTGCATCAGTCAGTATATATTCAACTTTATTTAATAAAATATTATGACAAGAAGAGAAAATACAAATAACCTTGATCAATATTTTGTCCTAGATATAAGACATACTATTTACGGTACAATGATCGGAATGTCGATGTGTGGGTTTTTCCCATAATTGATTTACAATCCGTCAAAATTCAGTATGGACAATGCATGGACGAGTAAACCGACCTGCGCAAACATGACCTTGGAAATTCCCACTTCAAACAAGCATCGTACGTCAGACGCTTTTTAATAGTGATGATTTATTTTATTAAGCGAAGGACGCTTTTTAATAGTGATGATTTATTTACTGTCCCTGCATGAAATTATGTTTTATTTTTATTTTTGTTCACAATTACATCTGGATATTAGATAAAGCATTTAATATCGATTTTTGTTTGTTTAATTTCGTACACGTATTATTGTTTACTATTTCTTAGTCCACTCATTGAACTCGGGAGGTGTGCGTGTTAAACATGATTTGATTGGATGTTTGTACATGTTCAGTGTGACGTGGTCAGTTGCTTTCGCCCGATTGTTTTTTTCATCGTGACGTACGATGTTTGTTTTGAAGTGGGAATTTCCATGGTCATACATGTATGCGCAGGTCGGTTTACTCGTCCATGCATTGTCCATACTGAATTTTGACAGATTATAAAAGGTAGATTTAAGGGTTATGTGTTTTTTTTTGTTTTTTTTTTCTTTCAGCTTATGTCATTTAAGGGTGATATTTATTAACATACATCACATTTTCTCAAATCAAGTCATGTTTGAACTCTTTTGAAATGTAGAATACAATAGAAATAATTTTCTACAATGGAGAAATAAATTACTTACAGACATGACTGTTACATGATTTCTTAAGTTTGAGTAAAATATTTAATAAAATTTGAGTAAATTATATAATAAAGATTGAGTGAAATATTACAAATAGAGTTTGACGGATCGGTGGTGTAATGGTTAGCGTGGTCACCTCGAGTGCAGGTGATCGTGGGTTCGAGCCCCGGTCGGATCAAACCAAAGACTATAAAATTAGTATGTATTGCTTCTCCGCTAAGCACGCATTATTAATGAGCAAGAACAAAGATTGGTTGGCTCGGAATCAGAATAAGGTGTCCGAATGGGGCGTCTATCCGCTGACTGTTGTGTCAGTGAGCTAGCACTATACAAATCTAACTGAGCGTGTTGGTCTAGTACAAAGCGGATCTCATCATCTTCTCATTGAACATTAACTTATTCTCGCCATGATATAGCTGTGTGTGCTTAATCAACAATCACTTAATCACTCACTCAAATAACATCCTGTTTGGGGTCATGGATCATGCCTGTCAGGGTTAATATTATCCGTGACTTTTAGAACGGAGTAAAATCAAATGATGCTGTCCTAATGGCAATACTATTGGTCGATATATAATTTTTAGATGTATTCCTTTTGATTTGACGTTCAAAGATGAATAAAAAGTAAAAGGTCATGACCCCAAACAGAATGTTATTAAATGTTTATAGCATATCGCTTAAGAAAAGAAGAGAAAATATGCAAAAAAAAAACCCAACTAAAACATTTAATTTATAAAGATTGACATAGCGTAAAATATGTATCAAGGGGAATGTTCCACTGAATCTTAAAGAGTAGTTCAGTTTTAATAAAAGGTAGGTTACTAATTTTGTCAAATGCATTTTGAAAATCTTCTACTAAACCACTGTCAATTATTAGCTCACCTGACCCAAAGGGTCAGGTGAGCTATTGCCATCACTTGGCGTCCGTCGTCGTCGTCCGTCGTAAACTTTTTCAAAAATCTTCTCCTCTGAAAGTACTAAACCAATGGAAACCAAACTTGGTCTGAATCATCACTAGGGTGTCTAGTTTCAAAATTGTGTCCGGTGATGCCGTGCACCAACCAACATGGCCGCTGTTACTAAAAATAGAACATATGGTAAAATTGCAGGTTTTGGGTAATAACTCAAAAACCGTTAATAATATCAAAAATCTGACATGGGGTAAAAATGATCAGCACATCAAGATCTACCTACCCTGCAATTTTGAAGTAAATTTGATTACCGATCTTGGAGTTATTGCCCTTTTTTCATCAATTTTTTTTATTTATTTTAATACTTTTCGTCTTATATTTCAAAAACTATTTAGAGATAGATGTTAAGTTTAAATTGCAAAAATGTGCAGCATGTCAAGATCTACCTACTCTGCAATTTTGAAGTAAATCCCATTACCCATTTTGACCGATTATGCAAATTAGAAAAAAGGGGGGATGAAATTAAAAAAAAATCTTCTCCTCTGAAACTACTGAGCCAATCTCAGCCAAACTTTCCTGAAATGATCCTTAGGTGGTCCCCTTTCAAAATTGTGTCCATCAGCGCCGTCCTATATCCAAGATGGCCGCCATTACTAAAAATAGAAATTTCTTCAAAAGGCCAAAACTGCTCTATTTTAAGCCAGAAAGTGCCCAAATTTGAACTGTATAAGCATAATGATGAGCTTTTTAACATATATTATGGGATTTTTTATGAACTTTGAACTTTTGCCTATTTTGACCGATTATGCAAATTAGAAAAAAGGGGGGATGAAATTAAAAAAAATCTTCTCCTCTGAAACTACTGTGCCAATCTCAACCGAACTTTGCTGAAATGATCCTTGGGTGGTCCCCTTTCAAAATTGTGTCCGTCAGTGCGGTCCTGTATCCAAGATGGCCACCATGACTAAAAATAGAAATTTCTTCAAATGGCCAAAACTGCTCTATTTTAAGCCAGAAAGTGCCCAAATTTGAACTGTATAAGCATAATGATGAGCTTTTTAACATATATTACGGGATTTTTAATGAACTTTGAACTTTTGCCTATTTTGACCGATTATGCAAATTAGAAAAAAGGGGGGATGAAATTAAAAAAAAATCTTCTCCTCTGAAACTACTGTGTCAATCTCAACCGAACTTTGCTGAAATGATCCTTAGGTGGTCCCCTTTCAAAATTGTGTCCGTCAGTGCGGTCCTGTATCCAAGATGGCCGCCATGACTAAAAATAGAAATTTCTTCAAATGGCCAAAACTGCTCTATTTTAAGCCAGAAAGTGCCCAAATTTGAACTGTATAAGCATAATGATGAGCTTTTTAACATATATTATGGGATTTTTTATGAACTTTGAACTTTTGTCTATTTTGACCGATTATGCAAATTAGAAAAAAGGGGGGATGAAATTTTAAAAAATCTTCTCCTCTGAAACTACTGTGCCAATCTCAACCAAACTTTGCTGAAATGATCCTTGGGTGGTCCCCTTTCAAAATTGTGTCCATCAGCTCCGTCCTGTATCCAAGATGGCCGCCATGACTAAAAATAGAAATTTCTTCAAATGGCCAAAACTGCTCTATTTTAAGCCAGAAAGTGCCCAAATTTGAACTGTATAAGCATAATGATGAGCTTTTTAACATATATTACGGGATTTTTAATGAACTTTGAACTTTTGCCTATTTTGACCGATTATGCAAATTAGAAAAAAGGGGGGATGAAATTAAAAAAAAAATCTTCTCTGAAACTAATGTGCCAATCTCAACCAAACTTTGCTGAAATGATCCTTAAGTGGTCCCCTTTCAAAATTGTGTCCATCAGCGCCGTCCTGTATCCAAGATGGCCGCCATGACTAAAAATAGAAATTTCTTCAAATGGCCAAAACTGCTCTATTTTAAGCCAGAAAATGCCCAAATTTGAACTGTATAAGCATAATGATGAGCTTTTTAACATATATTACGGGATTTTTAATGAACTTTGAACTTTTGCCTATTTTGACCGACTGCAAATTAGAAAAAAGGGGGGATGAAATTAAAAAAAAATCTTCTCCTCTGAAACTACTGTGCCAATCTCAACCAAACTTTGCTGAAATGATCCTTGGGTGGTGCCCTTTCAAAATTGTGTCCGTCGGCGCTGTCCTGTATCCAAGATGGCTGCCCTATTTAAAAATAGAAATTTCTTCAAATGGCCAAAACTGCTCTATTTTAAGCCAGAAAGTGCCCAAATTTGAATTGTATAAGCATAATGATGAGCTTTTTAACATATATTACGGGATTTTTATGAACTTTGAACTTTTGCCTATTTTGACCGATTATGCAAATTAGAAAAAAGGGGGGATGAAATTAAAATAAAATCTTCTCCTCTGAAACTACTGTGCCAATCTCAACCAAACTTTGCTGAAATGATCCTTAGGTGGTCCCCTTTCAAAATTGTGTCCGTCAGCGCCGTCCTGTAGCCAAGATGGCCGCCATTACTAAAAGTAGAAATTTCTTCAAATGGCCAAAACTGCTCTATTTTAAGCCAGAAAGTGCCCAAATTTGAACTGTATAAGCACAATGATGAGCTTTTTAACATATATTATGGGATTTTTTATGAACTTTGAACTTTTGCCTATTTTGACCGATTGTGCAAATTAGAAAAAAGGGGGGATGAAATTTAAAAAAATCTTCTCCTCTGAAACTACTGTGCCAATCTCAACCGAACTTTGCTGAAATGATGCTTGGGTGGTCCCCTTTCAAAATTATGTCCATCACCGCCGTCCTGTATCCAAGATGGCCGCCATGACTAAAAATAGAAATTTCTTCAAATGGCCAAAACTGCTCTATTTTAAGCCAGAAAGTGCCCAAATTTGAACTGTATCAGCATAATGATGAGCTTTTTAACATATGTTACGGGATTTTTAATGAACTTTGAACTTTTGCCTATTTTGACCGACTATGCAAATTAGAAAAAAGGGGGGATGAAATTTTAAAAAAATCTTCTCCTCTGAAACTACTGTGCCAATCTCAACCAAACTTTGCTGAAATGATCCTTGGGTGGTCCCCTTTCAAAATTGTGTCCGTCAGTGCCGTCCTGTATCCAAGATGGCCGCCATTACTAAAAGTAGAAATTTCTTCAAATGGCCAAAACTGCTCTATTTTAAGCCAGAAAGTGCCGAAATTTGAACTGTATAAGCATAATGATGAGCTTTTTAACATATATTATGGGATTTTTTATGAACTTTGAACTTTTGCCTATTTTGACCGATTATGCAAATTAGAAAAAAGGGGGGATGAAATTTAAAAAAATCTTCTCCTCTGAAACTACTGTGCCAATCTCAACCGAACTTTGCTGAAATGATGCTTGGGTGGTCCCCTTTCAAAATTATGTCCATCACCGCCGTCCTGTATCCAAGATGGCCGCCATGACTAAAAATAGAAATTTCTTCAAATGGCCAAAACTGCTCTATTTTAAGCCAGAAAGTGCCCAAATTTGAACTGTATCAGCATAATGATGAGCTTTTTAACATATGTTACGGGATTTTTAATGAACTTTGAACTTTTGCCTATTTTGACCGACTATGCAAATTAGAAAAAAGGGGGGATGAAATTTAAAAAAAATCTTCTCCTCTGAAACTACTGTGCCAATCTCAACCAAACTTTGCTGAAATGATCCTTGGGTGGTCCCCTTTCAAAATTGTGTCCGTCAGTGCCGTCCTGTATCCAAGATGGCCGCCATGACTAAAAATAGAAATTTCTTCAAATGGCCAAAACTGCTCTATTTTAAGCCAGAAAGTGCCCAAATTTGAACTGTATAAGCATAATGATGAGCTTTTTAACATATATTACGGGATTTTTAATGAACTTTGAACTTTTGCCTATTTTGACCGATTATGCAAATTAGAAAAAAGGGGGGATGAAATTAAAAAAAAAATCTTCTCTGAAACTAATGTGCCAATCTCAACCAAACTTTGCTGAAATGATCCTTAAGTGGTCCCCTTTCAAAATTGTGTCCATCAGCGCCGTCCTGTATCCAAGATGGCCGCCATGACTAAAAATAGAAATTTCTTCAAATGGCCAAAACTGCTCTATTTTAAGCCAGAAAATGCCCAAATTTGAACTGTATAAGCATAATGATGAGCTTTTTAACATATATTACGGGATTTTTAATGAACTTTGAACTTTTGCCTATTTTGACCGACTGCAAATTAGAAAAAAGGGGGGATGAAATTAAAAAAAAATCTTCTCCTCTGAAACTACTGTGCCAATCTCAACCAAACTTTGCTGAAATGATCCTTGGGTGGTGCCCTTTCAAAATTGTGTCCGTCGGCGCTGTCCTGTATCCAAGATGGCTGCCCTATTTAAAAATAGAAATTTCTTCAAATGGCCAAAACTGCTCTATTTTAAGCCAGAAAGTGCCCAAATTTGAATTGTATAAGCATAATGATGAGCTTTTTAACATATATTACGGGATTTTTATGAACTTTGAACTTTTGCCTATTTTGACCGATTATGCAAATTAGAAAAAAGGGGGGATGAAATTAAAATAAAATCTTCTCCTCTGAAACTACTGTGCCAATCTCAACCAAACTTTGCTGAAATGATCCTTAGGTGGTCCCCTTTCAAAATTGTGTCCGTCAGCGCCGTCCTGTAGCCAAGATGGCCGCCATTACTAAAAGTAGAAATTTCTTCAAATGGCCAAAACTGCTCTATTTTAAGCCAGAAAGTGCCCAAATTTGAACTGTATAAGCACAATGATGAGCTTTTTAACATATATTATGGGATTTTTTATGAACTTTGAACTTTTGCCTATTTTGACCGATTGTGCAAATTAGAAAAAAGGGGGGATGAAATTTAAAAAAATCTTCTCCTCTGAAACTACTGTGCCAATCTCAACCGAACTTTGCTGAAATGATGCTTGGGTGGTCCCCTTTCAAAATTATGTCCATCACCGCCGTCCTGTATCCAAGATGGCCGCCATGACTAAAAATAGAAATTTCTTCAAATGGCCAAAACTGCTCTATTTTAAGCCAGAAAGTGCCCAAATTTGAACTGTATCAGCATAATGATGAGCTTTTTAACATATGTTACGGGATTTTTAATGAACTTTGAACTTTTGCCTATTTTGACCGACTATGCAAATTAGAAAAAAGGGGGGATGAAATTTTAAAAAAATCTTCTCCTCTGAAACTACTGTGCCAATCTCAACCAAACTTTGCTGAAATGATCCTTGGGTGGTCCCCTTTCAAAATTGTGTCCGTCAGTGCCGTCCTGTATCCAAGATGGCCGCCATTACTAAAAGTAGAAATTTCTTCAAATGGCCAAAACTGCTCTATTTTAAGCCAGAAAGTGCCGAAATTTGAACTGTATAAGCATAATGATGAGCTTTTTAACATATATTATGGGATTTTTTATGAACTTTGAACTTTTGCCTATTTTGACCGATTATGCAAATTAGAAAAAAGGGGGGATGAAATTTAAAAAAATCTTCTCCTCTGAAACTACTGTGCCAATCTCAACCGAACTTTGCTGAAATGATGCTTGGGTGGTCCCCTTTCAAAATTATGTCCATCACCGCCGTCCTGTATCCAAGATGGCCGCCATGACTAAAAATAGAAATTTCTTCAAATGGCCAAAACTGCTCTATTTTAAGCCAGAAAGTGCCCAAATTTGAACTGTATCAGCATAATGATGAGCTTTTTAACATATGTTACGGGATTTTTAATGAACTTTGAACTTTTGCCTATTTTGACCGACTATGCAAATTAGAAAAAAGGGGGGATGAAATTTTAAAAAAATCTTCTCCTCTGAAACTACTGTGCCAATCTCAACCAAACTTTGCTGAAATGATCCTTGGGTGGTCCCCTTTCAAAATTGTGTCCGTCAGTGCCGTCCTGTATCCAAGATGGCCGCCATTACTAAAAGTAGAAATTTCTTCAAATGGCCAAAACTGCTCTATTTTAAGCCAGAAAGTGCCGAAATTTGAACTGTATAAGCATAATGATGAGCTTTTTAACATATATTATGGGATTTTTTATGAACTTTGAACTTTTGCCTATTTTGACCGATTATGCAAATTAGAAAAAAGGGGGGATGAAATTTTAAAAAATCTTCTCTGAAACTACTGTGCCAATCTCAATCGAACTTTGCTGAAATGATCCTTGGGTGGTCCCCTTTCAAAATTGTGTTCATCACCGCCGTCCTGTATCCAAGATGGCCGCCATGACTAAAAATAGAAATTTCTTCAAATGGCGAAAACTGCTCTACTTTAAGCCAGAAAGTGCCCAAATTTGAACTGTATAAGCATAATGATGAGCTTTTTAACATATATTACGGGATTTTTTATGAACTTTGAACTTTTGACGATTTTGACCGATTATGCAAATTAGAAAAAAGGGGGGATGAAATTTTAAAAAAATCTTCTCCTCTGAAACTACTGTGCCAATCTCAACCAAACTTTGCTGAAATGAACCTTGGGTGGTTCTCTTCCAAAATTGTGTCCAGCATTTCAGAACACCGACCAAGATGGCCACCACAGTCGAACTTAATTTAACATAGGACCCTATGGGAAATTCCCATAAAAATCTTTTTGTCTGAAACCATTTGCTCAATAAGAACAAAATTTTGATGAAATAGTCATTGGATGGTTCTCTTCCAAAAATGTGTCTGGCGGTTCGGCCCTTCGATAAATTTTTTTGTTATCTGCAATTTTGAAGTAAATCTAATTACCCATCTTGGAGTTCTTGCCCTTTTTTCAACAAAATGTTCTCAATTTTAATACTATCATCTTGTATCTCAAAAACTATTAGAGATAGAGGGAAAGTTTACACTGCAAAAATGTTCAGCATGTCAAGATCTGCAAAAAATTTCCCACAGTTAAAAATATGCGACAACTGTGAAGAGTTATTCCTCTTGAAATGCATTTTTTTTTTGACTCGCTGCTTTTGGTTACTCAAATAATCAAAGGGAAGCAACTCTATTACAAAATGTGAAGTAGGAAAAGCTAAATTTTGAGAATCATTGACATATATGGTTTTTTACAGCAATTTTGATAACTTACATTAAAGGGGGAACCCCTGCCCACATTTTTTTGTAGAAGGTGTCTGCAATGACGAAGGCTACATTTGTTAATTTTTTTTGCCGAAGTTATCAAGTTTTATTGACTGATGTTGTTATTATACCCAGGTGAGCTATACAGGCTCCTGGGAGCCTCTAGTTTCAAACAAGACCTGTCTAAAGTTTACCTGACAAAAAACGTTGATGTCCATTCATGATGGCCATTGCTTCAAATTGTCAAAATTGCTACTTTGAAATTTTAGCTTTAAAGTCAAAGATCCTTTGCTGAATATGCAAATAAGGGTTACAAATACTTGAGAAATATTCTCCTGCGAACTCGCTGGTTCATTGTGAACAAAACCTTTCTTTAGTAAAGACAATGTAATATACTGCTATTAGTATTTAGTTTTCTATAGAAATAACTGAGGTGCACCTCGTTTGGGTGAGATGAAGCTCGTTATGGCAATGATTTCCCGTCAATTATTTTACTTGTCTGGACCTATGTCTGTGGCCTTGAACAAAACAATATGTTTATTTATAGAAAAGCATAGCAATATCAGTCATTCGATACAAATACAAAAAACGCCCAACGAGAATTATAATATTTAATTGATCGATTTCGTTTGGAGGGATTATATTTTAATTTTCAAAACTATGAAGATGAGGGTTAAATCACATTTCCATGTCTCTGCGATGAGGAAATTAGAAAAAAATGTTTAAAAACTACAGGAGATAGTTTGACGAATGGAAGGAAATCTATGTATCATCGTTTCCAAAATATATGTCGCCATTACAAGGACATGTCAGGGTGCATCCACAAAAATTAAAATAAACGTGCGTACATATCCGTTTGAAAAAAAATATAATTAAAATACACATGCATAAACTCCCGATTAACAAAAAACATACCCCCCCCCCCCCCCAAAAAAAATCACGGACATCACTGTAACTGGATGACAGGTTTAATAAATCACACAGAAAAAAACATTTAGTCCACTGAGGTCATTATAATAATGACATTATTTTCAAAAACATACACGGTCACCAAAGAAATGTCATTGAAGAGTAGATACTTTTAACATTTTGTCATGTATTTACGCTTGTGGAGTCCTGGAGAAAGACCAGTCATGCATCTCTTATAATTGCTTTTTCGTTTAATTAAATGAGTCTGAAATTTTTATATAATGAGGTTAAGAGGTCGACCATTAATAACATTTAGGGAGTATCAATGTTTTTCCACGGGCAACAAAAAAAAATTAAGGTTAATTTTATTAAGATTTTACCAAAGTTTATTGTTAAAACTGTCAGATTACTTAATTTTTCCATCTATACAATTTAGGACATAATTATTTTGTTCAAGCAAAGAACATGCCCCTCCCCTAAAAGTTAAATGGTCGTTCTTTATGTAAAAATTACGTTAATTGTAATGTTTTTGTTTTGTTTATTTTTTTTTAAAAGAGATAAGAGTCATCAAGTGATAATCAAATTGTATGAATAAATGATTTGATTTGATTTATTTTTGGTCATGCGTAACAATTATCAGCACCGATACTACGCATGCGTTAATTGATACAATATACAATACAATAAGTTTTATTTAAAGTCGGAAAGAATCAAATAATTATAACACACCTCTAGGGTGATTTTCAAAAAAATGAAGACTTTTCATTTTCAGAGAATAATTTGAATATTAAATGATATGAAAGAAAGGTAAATATCTTAAAACAAGCACAATGGTAACAGTTATCTTCATGAAAAGTGTCATGGAGATTGCTCTTCCGGTTAAAAAGTTATCCCCTAAAAACTGGTCAAATTTGTCAGGAATGTGACGTTTTAGCGTGACAAACTTTAAATTGCCTTATCTTACCTCGATGATAGAAAAAATAAAATAAAAAATATATTAAAGAAAGATGGTATTCTATAATTTCGTACCATTTTACTTCAAATATCTAGATGCTTTGTGACCCTATGATTTTGCGACAAAAAATTATTCTATTTATTAAATTAGTGTACGTGAATAAATTTAACTTGGAAAATTGTACAAATGTCAAATTAAACCTTAATAGTTTTTCATTGTTGAGACTAATTAGTTCAGAAAAGTCAAAATATGTTGTAAAAAAAACATTATTTATAATAATTTAGTAGTATTAGACTGGATGAATATGATAGTTGTAAAATTGGGCTTGCATACAATACAATACAATATTTTTTATTCCAATTAGGGTCCCTCAAGGGGCAATAACAAATATACATTCATAATTATATCAACAGTTACAACAATACAGAATGGAGATATATGTTTTTAAACAAGACAATTCTAACTATTTAAATGATATATGTTACAAAAAAATATATAAATAAATAAATAGGCCATGTTCGGCAGCACGACCCGATGAGAGGCAATGAGTAATGTATAGTTGCAGTGTATCATATGGTTGAAGAATGGACTACATGAATGTGATTACTTAGCTGGAGGAGACACCAGGGGACGATGCTTAAGAATTGTGTTTTGATTCTCCCCGTGTCTGATCCAGCAAAGCAAGCGGTTCAAGTAGTAAAACATCATGTGTTTGATGAAAGGACTGTGATTACTTAGCTGGAGGAGACACCAGGGGACGGTGCTTAAGAATCTCATTTCGATTCTCTCCGTGTCTGATCCAGGAAAGCAAGCAGTTCGAGTAATAAACTAAATTGGGAATAAATAGATGTATCGTTTATCTGCAACAGACACCAAGGGACAGTGCTTCAGGAAATGTATTGCATCTACTAAGATTAGCAATGAGCATTCCTCCTCGTGTCTAGTGCAGACAAACAATAATATATTTTAGACATTAATATGTAGATTTTGTTAATAAAATTGAAGCAGTGTTATTCAGTTATTTAAATTATCTGCAGTATTTATAAATAAAGTGACACAACTCTTTTAGGATTGATACATCTTCACAGGTCATCAACCAGTAAAATTGTTCTCGAGGATTTAATTGTAGAAAATTGTTACACGATTGAGATATTGTTTTGAACAGCTGTTGTCGCTCCTCTTTAAATTTGCTGCAGCAAAGTAGAAAATGAATTTCATCTTCTACTTCTCCCAAGTCGCACTGCTCACACAACCTTTGGTGTGGAGGGATACCCTGGTATCTACCAGTCTCAATATGTAGACGATGTGCTGAGATTCTTAGTTTAGTTAAACATCTCCTATGCTCAAAATTACCGATAACAGATAGATAATTTTCAAACCCAAAATGTACTTTGAATGTGGTGCAAGTGCGAAGCTTCCCTTCTGAGTATTGTTTCATCTGATTTTTCCATAGTTCCAAAAAGCCCTTTTTGATTTGTTTATTCAGGCTGTTTTTTGAAATTTTCTTTCCTTTCAATTGGCTAATTGTTGGAAAATTTTGAAGTATACGTTGGAGAGATTCGTACCATGATGATTTGTTTTGATTATATAGTTGTTTTGATTGTTCATAAGCATTTTGTAGTAAAGGAAATTTTTCTAGATATTCAAGTCGGTTCCAATAGTGGAAAATACTTTTTATAATATCGTAATAGAGTGGGAAACGACCAAGTTCTGACAAAACAGCAAAGTTGGTGGTTTTTTTATGAACACCTGAAATAAATTTACAAAATTTAGTATGTAATTTTTCACCAATGAGATTTGAGTAAATTCTGTCCGGAGATACAGTTCCATTTCTAAATCTAGCTGTATTTGAGTTAAAAGTGCCCCATATTTCACAGCCATAAAGTACAATGGACTTGATTGTGTGATCAAATATATGTATACTAGTTTTTGGTTTTGGGCTTAGTGAGAGGAAATCTTTCTGAAGTTTAAAATATGCTTTCAAACTTTTCTTATAAAGTTCATCCTGAGCATAGGAGAAAGTCCCAGAAGCACTAAAATACACACCTAAGTATTTGCAGTGTTGTACACATTCAAGTTCACATGCTTTGTACTTAAATTTATGACGTAGGTGCCTGCCTGCCTTGTCGAAGACCAATATTTTGGTTTTAGTTGGGTTAACTGTCAAACACCAATCATTACAATAACTATCAAGGATATCAAGTTTTGCTTGGAGGCCTTCTGCAGTAGAAGATAACAGAATTATATCATCTGCATACATAAGGCAGTGGATAGGCTTATCATTTAATTGTATCGGATCTGGGCAGTTCCTGATGTAATCTGGGAAATCATTTATAAATATCTTAAATAAGTTGGTCTTAGATTGTCGCCTTGTTTTACCCCAACTTTAATAGGAAAGAAATCTGTTATACCATTTGAAACTTTAACACAAGATTTGCTAATTTCATACATTCTGCTTATATTATAGAATAGGGAGCCTACCCCAGCGTGTAGTAATTTGATTTTGATACCGGTGTGAATGACAGTGTCAAATGCCTTTTGAAAATCTACAAAGCAGGCAAACACTCTACCATCTTTAGAGTTACAATATGTATCAATTATACATTTCAATATAAACAAGTGATCAGTTGTTCTGGCTTTCCTTGTAAATCCAACCTGACATGTATCAATAATTTGATGTTTTTTCTAAAAACATATCTAGTCTGTTATCTAGGATAGAATTGAAGAGTTTTCCTAGTGCACTTGTAACTGAAATACCCCTATAATTGTTAGGATCCGAGATGTCACCTGCTTTATGAATAGGTGTAATATATCCAACAGCCCAATTTTTTGGATAATTTCCACTGAATAGACACGAGTTGAAGAGTTTTTCGATGCTGGGCAATAATTCATTTTGAGCACATTTCAACATATTAGTGGAAATGTTATCTAGTCCAGGTGATTTTCCACATTTTAACTTAGAAATGGCCTTTGAAATTTCAGCTTTACTGATGTGCATGTCCAGCTCATTAAAAGTTGTTTGTTTTTCTAACATGTCAAGCTGGATCTCAAGGTTTTTCAACCGCTCTTTAAATTCATCCTTCACTTGATTCAATTTTTCAAAGTGAGACACCCAGGAGGGTGGGTCAACAACAGAGCCCCTCTGATCTTTCTCTTTCTGTTGTCTAAGGTCATTTATAAGATTCCAATAGAGTTTTGGATTATTATCATGTAGTGAGTCAAGTTGATTGATTAAAGTTTGTTTATATTGTCTATACTTAAATTTTCGCAATTTGTTATATTCTCACTGAAGTTTGTAATAATGGTTTTTGACATAATTGTCTCGAGGAAATTTTGAATTAATTTTACCATAATTAATCAAATTCAATCTAGATTTTTTCAAGTCTTTATCAAACCATTTTTTGGTTTTTGGGGAATCTTTTTTATATACCTTGCATCTGTTTAAAGAGGATTTTGCTGCAGAAAATAGAATTTCAGAGAGCTCTGCTGCCACACCATCCACTGAAATCTCTGTTCCTTCAATAGTAATTGAATTGAAATTTTTGAGTTTACTTTGTATTTCTGTGGAGCACAATGCAAACCGGAATTTTTCAGATGATTCTTCAGACCAAATAAAATTTGGAGATATGGGCTGTACAAATGTGTTATCGGTTTTTTGTTGGGATACATATTTAGCTGACATTGTCCATTCCAGCTTGCAGTGTGCATCAGAAAGAGTGGGGATAAAGTTGGTTACTTTAAAATATAGAACTTGGTCCAGGATACCCTCCGACACCATAATGTAATCCACCACACTGGCTCCATTTGGAGTATAACATGTGTAGTGGCCAAGCATATCCCCAAGGACCCGACCATTGAGGACCCTGATTTGGTGACTTATACATAGATCAAGTAGGTCTTTGCCTCGAGTATCAAGTGTTATATCTGGACTACTTCTTTTCAGCAAATTTCTGTCAATGGGATAGTTGTATGTAGGAGAGTAACTATTGTCATCATTTACTATAAAATCTGGCTCTGAAGCAGTTCTAGCATTAAAATCTCCACAAAGGAGTATGTTACCTGACATTTTATAGGTACTTATGTCTTTTTCAATACAATCAAGAATATCCATGTCAAGTCCTTGGGTATATGCCGAGCCACTAGGTGGGTAATACACTAAGCATATATACAAGTCATCTGAAAAACCAAAAAAATCTCTTTCTAATTTAACCCATTGAAATTCAGGGCTTGTGTTTTTTAAGATTCTTACATATGGTTTAATTTCATTTTTCCTTAAAATTGCAAATCCACCAAAGTGACGGTTATTTTTCTTTGATATAGGTCTGCATATCCCATGGTAATGAAAAGGGCCAATGGTGTGAATATCTGTATTGTATCCGACATGTGTTTCTGCCAGGAAAACAAGATCATATTTTTCTATCTCTTTCAAAAAAATGGGGTCAGATGTTTTGTCATTGCTCTTGGACTTTAAACCTCCAGTGTTCCAAAAACACATTTTAATTGAGGTGTTTATACTGGTTTTTATTGTCATTTTTCAAATAAAAATAAAATAAAATATATATTTGATGACAAATGTAAAATATAGTAAATAGGGGTGGAGTCGAAATTAAAAAAAACAAAAATTATCGAAAGAGATTCCTTCAGTTCCGCTAAACAATTGTTCAATAATTATTATTAATTCTTTTCAATAATATGAAAAGTGAAAAGTAGCATATATGAAATTATCTGAAAATTTGTGATATTAACTATATCAGCTGTTTATTACAATAGCAAAATATGCATGAATCAATCATTGTGCCTTTCACGGATAATTCTGGTATTGTCTACGGCCTCTTCATCCTGGTGATTTGCTTCTGGAACGGCGCGGTGGCAGTGGTATGTCCAAAGCAATATGGATGGCTCTTTTGATATTCCCTGCGAGTAGAGAAATACCCTTGTCATTTAGATGAATTCCATCTGGCTGCAAGAGATCCTTGTTTGGAATTCCATTCACTAACATATTAGGATGCTCTGTGAAGAAGATGTTATCTACTCCTAAAAATTTCTGCCTTAGTAGAACATTAATGATTTGAGCAGAAGTTGAGTTATTTAGTGTATCGCATCTGGGCGTCGTGAAAGAAATTACCACTTTAACCAGGGGCCATTTTGTACAAATAGTTGTAACATGCTCAAATAGGTCATTCACACATTGTTGTGGATTTTTCTTCTTCAAGTCATTAGTAAGTGAGTGAAGTACAAGTACTGTTGGTTGAATAACTACTGTTTGCAGGTAGGTACTTGTATCTTTCATTGTGTATTGAATTGTTTTTTGTACATTAGCCACAGTAGTTAACTTGTCAGCTTTTATGCCTTCAATGTTAGATGTTCCTATTAGTAGGACTGAAGGTTGCTGTATTTTAGTGGGAGGTTGTAGATTTGTTGGTGCCCTTAATTCTTCATGTATTGATGAAGCCATGCTTGTTTTTAGTTGAATTATTTCATCTTTCGAGATGTTCAACTTTGTCGTTAGGTCTTTAATAGTTTGCGTTAGAGATTCATTTTCTGCCATTTTGTATTTTAGTTGGTTTTGTAAATAGTCATGGTCTTCATTCTTTTCTGCTATGCATCTCCTCTGTTGTTCTTGTGCTTCAGACAAAAGTTTCCTCTCATGTGTTAAAGTTTGTTCATGTAGTTTTTCACGAAGCAGTAAATTAGCTTTAACTGTATGAAGCTGCTGTTCCAAAGATTTGTTTTCGTCCTTCATGTTGCGCAGTTTAGTTTCAAGAGATGATATAGTGTCGGATGTTTTCATCTTTTCAGTTGAACTATCATTAGGCATGGACAAGGACTTTATGTGACCTATGATTTCATTTTTATTGTTGGTAGTTGCCTGTTCAAGCTTGAAAAGTGCATTTACGAATGCATCTTCCAGCCTGTCAATGTCTGATCGATTGACTAGATTATTGTTCATGTCACATTGCACTTCATCAGATATTTTGTCAGAAATTTTCTTTACATGTGTATTATCTTGTGGGTTCACTTTCTGTATATTAGCCTGAGTAGAGTCTAGGATAACATTATGTTCTTTATTTGGTGGTAATTTTAGGCAAGTTTGTTCGGATTCAACAGAAGTTTGAACTTCAACACCTGTTTCCGAGTTACCTCTGGACTGAGGCTCATAGCTAGGGCTAACTGTTGTAGGCTGTGAACCTATGACAGGCAGGGGGCCTGACAAATGATGCATAATTGACAACAGGGCAGGGAAATCTTTGGTTGCAAATTCATGGTAATGGTTACCCTGTGCTTGAATGAGGCCTGATTTAACAAAAAATGTAATCTTGTACTGTCTTTCATCATTGGCATTTTTCACGTCAATAATTATGGATTGTAATTTTTGTCCAGGTGATATTGTTTGGGGATTGTTTACCCAAGATACCATTTTATCGTTCTGTTTGCCCATTAATTCATAATAGTAAAGATTTAATATCTTGATCCATGGTACAATTCTTTCATGAAAGGTACGAAATGCAACCATTCTAGCTCCCGATTCATAATTGGATGGGTCTAATTGTTCATACAAACAACGATTTGCCTTGTCGGTACTGGGGTCAACAGATTTTGTCGGCATGCAATCTAACGAGTAGTGTTGTTCGATTGCGTTATTTTGTAAAATGGACTGCATTTCTGAATTTTCAAAGTTTATAGACATTGTATCGAAGCTTTTCTCAACACGTGGATACTTGAAAACTTATTTAACCAGGTTAATTTCCATGGTAAACACAATTTTCCTTTCTCAATTTTCAGAACATGTGTTCATACCGGAACCGGATGTATAAGGAGAGACACAAAAAATGTCAGGAGTGTGACATTTGATCTTAGTTGTATAGTACTATGTTGTATGCTTTAATAGTTTACAATATTCTTTATTTTCCAAAAGCTCCAGACCCAATCAAAGAAAAAAGTTGGAAATAGCTCTGATATATGATATAGCATAGCTAGGAAATCAAAATAACTAATGTCAGGAGTGTGACACTTTTAATAGGCATATCTTTTAAATAAAAAAATAATAAACCATGCTTCTACAAACTTCCACAATGTTTTCAATTTAATTACATATAAACAATAAGTAATGATTATAGTATTTTTGTATATTGCATGACACCTTTCTCATAATAAGTGATGATAAAGGGTTATATTTTATTAAAACATGTCAAAATATGGATTTTTTTCTAAATGAAAAATTGATATATGTTGCTTTAGATAAACAGAATACTTACTTTAATATATCTTGCCTTTCATAAAACATTTTCATTCTTTTGATATAGCATTTTTGAACATTTATAAATAATTTTTCATTCAACAGTAATATGTCACACTCCTAACATAAAAACATTAAATGTCGATTGCAATTGCAGTAAGAAGTTTATTTGCAGAGTAAATTATTGAGAAACATGGGGATACTAATTTGAAAACCACTAAAAAGTAATTTTATACTAAGAAAAGATGATCTATTACTAGTTTTAATAAGTTTCAAATCCATTTTAACCATTTTTGATAAGATAAATTCCTAAAGGGCAAATAATTAGCACACTCATCATTAGAAAAAGCAAAAATATAATTTTGAATCTTCTTTTAATATTTACTGTTAACTGTAAGAAATATAAGCTTTTGAAGAAATAAAACTTTTAGTTTGGAAAGAATAAGTTGGTTATATTATTTTCGAGAGGGAGTCAGGAGTGTGACAATTTTATTTAAGAAATAGATTATTTTGTAAGCATATAGCCTCCATAAAACTGCTTGTAATTGTCTTGGGGAATTATTTAATTCTCAACAAACACTATACTCTTGAAAAGATGTATAAATGGTTGAAAACTGAGTTGTCATTTTTTATAATTATGATAATATTACTTAGAATATGATCAAATATGATTGAAATAACATCATAACAATGCAAAAATGAAATATATTCAAGGGAAACCCCTTTTCAGTCAAAATAGATTATGTACTATTACTTAAAAAAGTTATTGTGACCAACAATGATTGCATTTAGCTTGATATTAGGTGTATTTATCTTCTAGAAAAATGTGTCAGGAGTGTGACAAAACACCAAAAAATGGACAGTATTTTCATTTGGTTACCTCTAGTTTATACCACCAATGATCAATTTAACTTAACTTTTGTTATATTTATTAGGCATATATAAATAATTGATTTTCAACTATTAAGCCTCATTAGATCATATTTGTTATGCTTGTATAAAAACTTTAATTACCAGATTTTTTTAAATATATAGTAAAAATAGTGTTTCTTTGATATATTGAAACTGTTTTCTCATGATATATACAAAGTTTGGTACCAAAATGTGCCTATTTCATATCATTATCAAATGGAAATACATTTAGGTCTTTTACCATACCCAAAAGAAAATGATACCTCTGAGGAAGTAAGTCTGTATTTGTTATCATTTTAACACTTTGTTGCTAATAATAGTTGAAAAAAAATATTTTGTCTTCATATATTGCACTGAGCAACTGAATCTGAAAAATATATCATATTGACATTATTTTACGACCAAAATTATGTCAATTTGTCCAATTTGAAATTTCACCCTCTATGTCACACAAAGTCTTCATTTTTAGCTCACTTGGCCATAGGCCATGTGAGCTTTTGTCATGGGTAAGCGTCCGTCGTCCGTCCGTCCGTCCGTTAGCTTTTCACATTTAAATCTTCTTCTCTGAAACCGCTGAACAGAAATCAGCCAAACTTGCCAGAAATGTTCACTGGATGGTCCTCTACCAGATTTGTGTTTTTGGTGCTGATTTGAAATCCAACATGGCTGCCAGGGTCCATAATGTGTTCTCATTGGCTGAAATTTTAAAAATCTTCCTGTCAGAAATGACTAAGTCAATTGAATTGTGACTTTGCAGGAATGATCATTGGGTGGTTCTGTACTAAAATTGTGAATCGTTTGCCGATCGGAAATTCAAGATGGCCGCCATGACTCGACTTAGTTTAACATATGACCCTATGGGAATTTCACATTTTCATCTTTTTTTCTGAAACCACAAAACAGATTTGAATCAAACTTGGCAAAAATGTTCATTGGATGGTCATATACAAGATTTTTGTTTTTGGTGCTGATCGGAAATCCAACATGGCTGCCAGGGCCCATAATGTGTTCTGATTGGTTGAAATTTAAAAAATCTTCTTGTTAGAAACCACTAAGCCAATTGAATTGTGACTTTGCAGGAATGATCATTGGGTGGTCCTGTACTAAACTTGTGAATCGTTTGCCGATCGGAAATTCAAGATGGCCGCCATGACTCGACTTAGTTTAACATTGGACCCTATGGGAATTTCACATTTTCATCTTTTTTTCTGAAACCACAAAACAGATTTGAATCAAACTTGGCAGAAATGTTCATTGGATGGTCATATACAAGATTTTTGTTTTTGGCGCTGATCGGAAATCCAACATGGCTGCCAGGGCCCATAATGTGTTCTAATTGGTCGAAATTTAAAAAATCTTCTCGTTAGAAACCACTAAGCCAATTGAATTGTGACTTTGCAGGAATGATCATTGGGTGGTCCTGTACTAAACTTGTGAATCGTTTGCCAATCGGAAATTCAAGATGGCCACCATGACTCGACCGTATGGGAATTTCACATTTTCATCTTTTTTTCTGAAACCACAAAACAGATTTGAACCAAACTTGGCAGAAATGTTCATTGGATGGTCATATACAAGATTATTGTTTTTGGTGCTGATCGGAAATCCAACATGGCTGCCAAGGCCTATAATGTGTTCTGATTGGTCGAAAGTTAAAAAATCTTCTTGTTAGAAATCACTAAGCCAATTGAATTGTGGCTTTGCAGGAATGATCATTGGGTGGTCCTGTACTAAACTTGTGAATCGTTTGCTGATCGGAAATTCAAGATGGCCACCATGACTCGACTTAATTTTAACATAGGACCCTATGGAAAAATTGCTTAAAAGTCTTCTCCTCTGAAACCAGTAAGTCAGTTTAAAGCAAACATGGGATGAATGGTCCTTAGGTGGTCAACTTTCAAAATTATGTCCTGTGACCCAGACCTCCATCCAAGATGGCAACCATCAGCGAACATAGTTTTAACATAGGACCCTATGGGAAATATATTTAAAAATCTTCTTCTCTGAAACCAGTAAGCCAATTTAAAGCAAACATGGCATGGATGGTCCTTAAGTGGTCAATTTTCAAAATTGTGTCCAGTGACCCTGACCTCCATCCAAGATGGCCACCTTCAGCAGACATACTGTAGTTTTAACATAGGACCCTATGGGAAAAAATGTTTTAAAATCTTCTCCTCTGAAACTAGTAAGCCAATATCAGGGGTTTCAAAGTGGGCCGGTACCCGGTACTTTTACCCGTCTGAGATCGTGTATAGTACCGGCAGAAATTACTGACCCCCCCTCCTAAAAAAAAATTAGTGGTGGTCAAAACCACAAGTGCGATTGGTTTGTGGAATATTTTTCATTAAAAATTAATGATCAAGTCTTGTGGAATATTTTTCATAAAAAATTAATGATCACGTCAATTGCTGAATTCTCGCATTCAAATCGAACAACTGCGTTCAGCCACGACCAAGTTGACGGGATATTCCCTGTTTTAAAAATAACTTTACCTTAGAATCGTAAATAGCAGTTTGCGCATGCGGTAAATAGATATGTTTTCGCCCCAATATCTTTTCATCCTTGTGTAAAACTCGGACCGGAACAAAGCTGACATCATTTCAAAATAAAAAGTGACCGATTACAAATTATATTCAAACACAAACTAGTGTAATCTTCAGTAATATAAGTATGATCATTTATGTATTATGAATATATGACTACACAATTTTTTTTATCCATTTAAAACCAAGGGTTGAATCATTTTGGGGCGTACTGTCTTGTTGCTTAACTCCATCCCACTCGTCGCAACTTCGGCTGATTCCGTACCTTCATCATACCTCGTCCGTATTACGATAGCTCCCATTGGAACTACTTTCGGAAATCTTCAATGAAGGAGGTATTAAAATAATTTCACTTTCAAATATTCCTCCAATAATAATATATTTTCATTAGTTGCAATGTCGGCTGATTCCATACCTTCATCAAAGACCAATATTTTTCAAAGCAAACTCATCTGTTGTCGCCATTTTAGAACTTATTCGCGGTGCGCAATGTTTGATTGAAGTGATACGGTCTTCCGGCAAAGAAATGTGACGCGTAGACACATATCAAATACCGTATTACAGCCGAGGTATTGAGGGAGAGAAGCGGACTCACCCGAGGTGCGCCGATTGAACTCCATCCATATTGTTTAACTTCCGGTATAAAAAAATAAAAACCTACATGGCAAATTTATTTACATATTTTGACGGGGCCCTACCACGGTTGTTCACAGAAATGAAAGTGTGCTGAAAAGCATTTTTAAAAGGGGCTACGAGGAGATAAGGAATAGAAAATTACTAGGAATCTTGAAAAAGGACCAGACATGGCTCAAATACGAATTCTTTTGTGATTCAGATGTTAATAAATGTCTTCCCGCGAATCGTTTTTATTCGAACACTTTTTTTTGCACTTAAGTCGTGAAAGTAACAATATATATTGTTTTTGTTTAATTATATATTTGTATTGATCTATTTTATTAATGATGGTTGCAAATTAAATTTATGTTTCATTAATTATGACACTTATATGTCTTGATCCATGCCAATGGTCTTTGATGAGTTTAATTAAAGTAAAAAAACACACAAGCCAAGGTATTGTGAAAAAGAAAAGGACAAAGTCAACAAAAGAATTTTGAGAAGCTTAAGCTTTGATAACAATGGCTTGGTCAAGCCTAGCTGCAGAACCGTAGCTCTTTATGGTCCTTTTGGTTTTTTTTTAAGATATGGCGGACTATCCATGAATAATCTTGGCTGAAGTCTGTAAGCTGAAATATTTAATACAGAAATTGGGGGGGGGGGGGGGGGGGGAATCCATTATGCACGGTCTTGGTTAATCTGAACTCTAAAGAGAAAGTTAATGGGATTTTTCTTTCAAAAACACTTAATGTTTTGCAGTCTCTGAAGTACATTTTTTGGTTCACAAAATGCTAGATTTCAGGTGCTTACGGGAGGTAAGGCCCCCCTGGAACCCTTATGGCCCCCAGACCCCCGGCCTAATTGTTTAGGTACCTCCTAAAATTTAAGAAGTACCTCCTGTTATAAAAAACTGAAACCCCTGCAATATAGCAAACATGTCATCGATGGTCCTTAGGTGGTTAACTTCCAAAATTGTGTTCAGTGATCCCGATCTCGGTTCAAAATGGCCGCCGTCAGCAGACATAGTTTTAACGTAGGACCCTATGGGAAAATTGTTTATAAGTCTTCTCTTCTGAAACCAGTCAGCCAATTTAAAGCAAACATGGCATGGATGGTCCTTGGGTAGTATACTTTCAAAATTGTGTCCGGTGACCACGACCTCCATCCAAGATGGCTGCCATGAGCAGACATAGTTTTAACATAGAACCCTATGACAGTATGGGATTTGAATAGTAACTTAGATGTATTCAGCATGCAGACATTCTTAAGAGGACTTATTTATGTCAGGTGAGCGATGCAGGCTCACCTGAGCCTCTAGTTTTGAAAATCACCCTCTAGTGAACTTTTAAATCTGACATAAGAATATGCATATACAAACAATAAAACAAAACATGCACACAATATTCGTTAAAAAAACCACTCATATTTAAATCTTTCCATGAAATTTAAAACCAAACTAAAATGTGAAAGCAATTAAATTATCACACTCGAAAAAAATATATTAGATTATATAATGAAATATTAAATAATCGTTCACTGTAATTAATTAAAGCTGTATTTTCAATCCGCATATATTTGAAAACTACAATTTCATAGCTTTCGAACGGTATAAAATATTTCATGAAAGAATATTTCTTTGTCTGTTCCATTTTGATTTTAAAGCAATGAAGGTCCGATCGGTGAAAAAACTTAAACTAGCTGAAAACGCATTTACACGTTAAAATTACTTTTTTTAAACTTAACTAATAAATTTCAATCCATATATATTCATATTGTATACAAAACAATCTGTCGAATGATGTATTTTTCATATTTAAAAAAAAATTGAAAATCTGTTCCATTTTGCTCCAAAAATCAGGTTATGGCGTCTTAAGTCAATATAACAGAAAAATTTCCAAGTCCGTAACACACGGCGGGTAGTATCGAGAATTAGCTTATGCACATTCGTATTGATAAAATAATATTTAAAGACATGAGGAAAACGATTGGGTGATTACATATATATGTAATAAAGTAATATTAATTAAAATCCTTAACTTGGATTCGACAGTCATGTCAGTATTATATTATAATATTTAATCAAATAAATTATTGTCCCGTTTTGTCTTGTATATTATTTCTTTTTTCGTTGCTTAAATCAGATATATTAATAATATTTATGATTGATGAAAAAGTGTTTTGAAGTTAAATTTATGAAAAGTTTGTATAAACAACGTTGATGAGGAATTTTAGAATAGACCAATAATTTAATGTATATCAACTTCAAAGAAAAGCCGAAGTTATACATGCTACTATTAAATGCCAATTCTCACAATCCAATTATCTCTTTTATATATTGTTTTAAATCAATTATTAAAAGGCCGAAGAAAAAGGTAGGAATGTTAAAATTGCAATTAATTACTATCATTGATCTTAAGTACAAAATAAAGATAAAGTTTTTCTTCACTGAAGGTTTATTTCTCAGCACATCATATACATGTATTTACATGATATCAATAATATAAAAAAACACAATACAATACTCTTAAATCACTGGATAAGTGAAATAATAATAAAAACAACTTTTAACAACATTCTCAAGGATGGTGTGACATCAGCTTTGAGGATGATGTGGGTAGATATGCTCTGGGCTGTAGCTTTCTCTGGTGAATATACCTGAAATAAATGAGAATTTGTTACTCAATTTGTCCTTATATTATCTTCAGAAATATATTACAAAAAAGGCTTCCCTTAATAATAGTAGTCAGTACACAAATAAGTAGAGGGGTACATATAAAGTGCGAAACGAAATAGAAACGAAACGAAACGAAATGAAACGAGACCAACGAAAGCAAAACGAAATAGACTGATATGAAGAAAATGGAAGGAAAAAAATAAAAGACAAAACGAAAGAAAGAAATAAAATAAAAAAGATAACTCGATTGTTTAAATACAATAATTTTGATTAATTATAGCCCATCTTGCATGTCTGTCCGTTACAGTACTCTTCACGTACATTACCCACAACTCAATCCAAGCCGGGTTTGCTTGCCGACAAACTTTCAGAAGTTCAAATGTCATATTTTTATTTGTGTTTGTGTGTGTGTCAGTATTTATGAATTATCAAGTTTCTGGAGTGGGCATATAGAAAAAAATGGGGGATATGAGAGGGTATTTTCATAGATTGGGATATTGAGGGTTCATTATTGGTCTGATTTTATAACGTTTTTCGTTTGTATTCTACATAAATTTGCCTATTCGCAAATCAAACATGATGGTCTTGAGTTTCAGATTCTGGATTTTCCCCGACTTGACACGTTTAATCCCCCCCCCCCCCCCCCATTTGTCAATATGACGAAACTATTAACGACTCTCATATAAGTGGGAGGTTTGACCCACCATTTTCTTGGGAAATGCCTGTACCAAGTCGGGAATATGATAGTTGTTTTCTAGTTTCACATTTGGTCATGTCTTAGGATTAGAGAATTTACATGTACCGATTGTTTTTATACTTGGTAACGTCTTATGGTTAGACGAGTGGCATCTGCCTATCTGCTATCAGAACCCACCATTTTCCTGGGAAAATGCCTGTACCAAGTCAGGAATGTGTTGTTTTTCAGTTGTTCCGTTGATTGAAAACTCAGATGGTTGAGCTTCTTATCGGTTTTGTCTGTTTTTGTGGACTTTCCCTTTTGAATGCGCCTTGGAGTACGGTACCATTGTTATTACCTTTATTCGGTAGTGTGCCAACAAATCTGGCGTAATGTCTTACGGTTGTTCTTTCCGAGATATACAGGGGTCAAAAAGACCCAACACTATAAACTTTTTATTTCAAATCCTATTGTTCTATTTTGAAGAATTTAAAATAAAAATAAAAAAATCTTTTTTTAAATGAAAAGGGATCAAAGGGAAAAAAGGTACTTTTACAAGATATGTTGTAGGTTTTCTTAAAATTTCTAATGTTAATTTTTGATAGGATTTGTATACATCCGCCAAGAAAAGATTGGGGTATATAGAACTTCTGCTGTCCGTTCGTTCGTTTGTCCGTCCGGTCGTCACACTTTTTCGTCTCTCCGACACACTTTTAAATTTTGCTCAGACGGGGGTATTTATTAGTGAACTTTAACTACTGCACTTCTGTTATTTTAATTCCTCTCCTTTCAACAGACTTGACGTTGCTCTTATGGTTCCCAAATTTAAAAGAAGCCACTAAGTGGAAAGGACAGACTCCCGCTGAATAAATGCATGGTAAGCGAAACTACACCAAAGGTACGAACGAGTATTGGAGTGGTATAATTTTTAAGCAAAGAGCCGCCAATATTTATGAGGAAATGTCACTCGTAGCTGACAAATATTCTGAAAATGACCCGGTCCCTTGTTCAATCGACGACCTTGCCATAACCGACATTAGAGACGAATTGAAAAAAAATAGGCGTTAAAACGAGAATAAAAAACAGAGAAAAACTTTTAGACCTTTTAAAGAGTAAACGACAATGATTTTGTTGTTACTTTCTGCGTCCTCATGTCAGGAACCGATTTATCGCTAGTCAAAAGTAACTACGAGTTATTCTTTATCTTATATTGCTATTTTCTGTACAAAAGAAACAAATACCCCAATTCTGTGTTGTCGTCGATAATATTTCCCCGGAAATAAATAAGCATCATGGCGAAAGATACAGCAGCTTGGCTTGGTGCCTCTTTACAACACAACAATGACGACAACTTCAGACTGTTCTGTGGTATGATGGAAGGTCTTTTTACCAGTACCTGATTTGACCATTGGTATTCATCTGCTTAGAACACTATGCCCTGATGACCCACCAGAGGCAGCTGAGCTCCTAGATTACTTTGATTCAACTTACATCAGTGGTAGACTTAGATAACAGAATCCAGCACAAAATCAAGCAGTCCGTCTGGTCTTAAGACACAGCCCACCTATGTTTCCACCAGCTATTTGGAACGTACATGATGCTACAGTCAACAGTGATGCCAGAACCAACAACATGTGCGAGGACTGGAACAACAAGTTCTTCAACCTGGTAGAACATGCCCATCCGTCTACATGTATATGGCGTGTGATCGAGTGGTGTCAAAAGGAAGAAGCTACTGTCCGTATTATTATCCAGCAAGATGCCGTTGGTAACCCACCAGCTAAGCGTACTCAGCAGAGACATGTTCAGCTCCAAGTGCGTTTATAGAACCTATGCAGAGACCTCACTACTAGCCAGAAGACCATTGCCGAGTTCTTTTGTGGAGAGGATGGAACATCAGACTCAATCACCAAGATTATTGCTTAAGAGACAATTAACATTATGAACATTTACAATTTTAAACGGAAATATTCAATGTTTGTATGTTCATCATTATATCGTTATGATTTGATATATTTCATATGTTATTTGTTATATGACTTATAAATGCTCCAATCATTGATGTAATTAATTAAATGTAAATGCTAATTCATTGTTGTTGGGTTTTTTTTTTAGCTCACCTGGCCTTTAGGCCATGTGAGCTATTGCCATCACTTTTCGTCTGTCGTCCGTCCGTCAACATTTCACATTTTAATCTTCTCCTCAGAAACCACTGGGCCAATTGCAACCAAACTTTGGTGGAATGGTCCTTGGATGGCCCCCTTCTAAAATTGTGCCCGGTGATGCCGACTTCCAACCAAGATGGCCGCCAAGCTAAAAATAGAAAAAAAGGGGATGAAATTTTAATTGTCCATTGCTGCTTTAGTATAAGTCAAAATGAGCTCAAATTTTAACTGCAGCTACATGGCAATGAGTAGTTTAACATATATTCCGGGTTTTTCTGTGAAATTTTTCTTTCAGCCGATTTATACCGATTATGCAAATTAGGCATATTTTGATAAAAGATCACATTTAAATCTTCTTCTCTGAAACCGCTGAACCAAATTAAACCAAACCTGGCAGGGATGGTCCCTATCAAAATTGTGTCCGACAGCCCCGCCCTCCATCCAAGATGGCCACCATTACTAAAAATAGATATTTCTTCAAATGGCCAAAACTGCTTTATTTTAAGCCAGAATGTGCCCAAATTTGAACTGTATAAGCATAATGATGAGCTTTTTAACATATATTATGGGATTTCTTTATGAACTATGGACTTTTGCCGATTTTGACCGATTATGCAAATTAGGCATAAATAAGCAAAAAATCATTTAAAAACCACTAGGCCAATTTCAACCAAACTTTTTCTGAATGATCCATTCGTGGTCCCCTTTCAAAATTGTGTCCGTCAGCGCCGTCCTGTATCCAAGATGGCCACCGTTACTAAAAATAGAAATTTCTTCAAATGGCCAAAACTGCTCCATTTTAAGCCAGAATGTGCCCAAATTTGAACTGTTAAAGCATAATGATGAGCTTTTAAACATATATTACGGGATTTTTTATGAACTTTGAACTTTTGACGATTTTGACCGATTATGCATATTAGAAAAAAGGGGGATGAAATTTTAAAAAAAATCTTCTCCTCTGAAACTACTGAGTCAATCTCAACCAAACTTTGCTGAAATGATTCTTGGGTGGTCCTCTTCCAAAATTGTGTCCGGCATTTCAGAACTTCGACCAATATGGCCGCCACAGCTGACCTTAATTTAACATGGGGCCCTATCGGAAATTCCCATAAAAATCTTCTTTTCTGAAACCATTTTCTCAATAAGAACACAATTTTGATGAAATAGTCATTGGATGGTTCTCTTTCAAAAATATGTCCGGCGGTTCGGCCCTTTGACCAAGATGGCCCCCACAGCCGAACTTAGCTTAACATAGGACCCTATGGGAAATTCACATAAAAATCTTCTCCTCAGAAACCACTGGGCCAATTGCAACCAAACTTTGGTGGAATGATCCTTGGATGGCCCCCTTCCAAAATTGTGTCCGGTGTTCCCGACTTCCAACCAAGATGACCGCCAAGCTAAAAATAGAAAAAAGGTGGGATGAAATTTAAAAAAAATCTTCTCCTCTGAAACTACTGAGCCAATCTCAACCAAACTTTGCTGAAATGATCCTTGGGTGGTCCCCTTCCAAAATTGTGTCCGGCATTTCATACCTTCGACCAAGATGGCCACCACAGCCGAATTTAATTTAACATAGGACCCTATGGGAAATTCCCATAAAAATATTCTTGTATGAAACCATTTGCTCAATAAGAACAAAATTTTGATGAAATAGTCATTGGATGGTTATCTTCCAAAAATGTGTCCGACGGTTCGGCCCTTCGAACATGATGCCCCCACAGCCGAACTTAGCTTAACATAGGACCCTATTGGAAATTCACATAAAAATCTTCTTGTCTGGAACCTTTGAGTTGCTCAATTGGAACCAA
Source organism: Bathymodiolus septemdierum (assembly GCA_963383655.1). Lineage (NCBI taxonomy): Eukaryota > Metazoa > Mollusca > Bivalvia > Mytilida > Modiolidae > Bathymodiolus > Bathymodiolus septemdierum. The sequence continues at coordinate 77,253,019 of OY726525.1, read as the reverse complement.
ACTTTGATAGAATAGCCATTGGATGGTCCTCGTCCAAAATTGTGTCTGGTGGTCCCGCCCTCTGACCAAGATGGCTGCACAGCTGTACTTAGTTTAACATCCCAGTCTGCAAAGTGACGTTGGTCCAACGTCGGTTAACGGTCGTCTCTGACGTTGGTTTGACGTCGAATGCCAACGTTGCCCCGTCGTCATTTTGCTTATCGGGTCGACGTTGGCGCGATTAATTGGCTCGACGTTGGCCCGACGTTACAATGTCTTATTTCCAACGTCGGTTAAAGGTCGTCCCTGACGTTGGTTTGACGTCGAATGCCAACGTTGGCCCGTCGTCATTTTGCTCATCGGGTCGACGTTGGCGCGACTAATCGGCCCGATGTTACAATGTCTTATTTCCAATGGTTTCCCGACCAATATCCAACGTTCAAATACTGTGCATTGGTCGGCAAGACGTCTGCCCCGACGGTATGTTTGATCGTTGGGCCGACGTCAAATCAGTATAATTCAACATCTTTCTTGTATAACCACAAAGCAAGCCATCACCTTATTTGTAACATTTAGTGTACACACAAACGTTAGGGTGTATTAGTCTTGTATGCCTTTCTGATTCGTGTAGCACTTAGCTTGTTCAATACTTATTGAATAACGGTACACTGCCGTCACTTTACTCCAAAAATGAGAACAATTTTGATGTCGTTTGTCTTACTTAATCTTGTTAGAACGTTAATACTCCTTTTACTCATTTATAAACGTTAAATTATTACTAGGGGGCCCGGGTGGCTCAATGAGTTAGGTCGTTGGATCTAACAACTCATACAAGCCTATCACCAATACGGAGTAGGTTCGCGCCCGGCTTTGTAAATTACAAAAAAGGGTGCACTCGACTCGCAGCCGCAAGTGATAAAGTTTACCCGTTGCTTGCCCATGGTCGGTGGTTCTCTCTGGGTACTCCGGCTTCCTCCACCACTAAATTTGGTCGCCATGATATAGCTGAAATATTGTTGAAAGTGGCGTTAAAACACCAAAAATCATATCAAATCATAAATTGTTAATATCAATTCGGAAACCCTTTATAATTAATGTGCCATTAAATGAGAAGAAAGCACAGTTATGCATTTTTATTTACATGTTTTTGCTTTTCGGCCGCCACTTCAGCCAGTTTTTTATTACACCTTCAATTCTGTCATCCGTTTCGTTTTCAGTCTGTTGTTCTTTCGTACTGCAGCTGTAAAATAAGAAAATAGGATTTAGAAAAGATATAAAATGTATCTGTTAAATTAGCGATGGTTAAACTCGATAAATTAATGTAAAATGAAATGAAACATGATTTAACAAAAAGAGGTTAGGAATTTTTAACTTTGAACACTGCTCATGGAAGGCAAATTCAAGCAGATTTAGTTTTTAAATCAGCAAGGCTTCCATTGACGAAAACTTTCTTTAAATGGCGCAGGTTTTATTAGATTTTTGACACTTCTAGCTATTGTCTCCACGCTGATCAAGTCGACCTTGCATGTTTTGTAAAGGTATAAAGATTCAAAAAGTAACAAAATGGTTAGGGAATTATTTTTACCTTTTACGATGCTGCATACATTTAGTGCCTCGAATGATTTTTTATCCCCTTTCCCTTTCCAGTTCAGGGTGTTGGCAAGATCTGTGGTCATCCGGGCGTCAGAATCCGTCTCCCACAATCTCTTACATTGTCTCCGCCAATTCTACCCAAATACCTTATCTACAAAGTACCATAATTGTTACTAGGATATTATCAGAAAATGATTTAGAAAGATACAGTTGCAGTATTGATACACATTTGTTCTGATTTGTTTTCTAAAAATGTTCAATGAAATTGAATGTTCAAATAAACTGAAAGAGGCATTAGCTACGATTTTGACCCCAAAAAAAAAAATGTTTTGGAAATTGGTAAATAGCTTTACAATGATGAAATAAAGGTAACTATTTCACATTAAGCAGCTTATCGTACCACTTTTCGCCTTTTGAGAACGAAAATTGCCATCGATTTATTCCTTGCAAGCAAATAATTTGAAGTCGCTTTCTCTGTATGCAACTGACCTTACTAGTGACAGGTCAAAACGAATAATTTGTATTTTGTCGCTTATTATAAATTATAAGACATTCATCTACGAGAATAAAAATAAATTTGAGTTAAAATATCATAACTATTATGTGTGCAGCCTCACTACATGGCCAATGATTTTAAACCGTTTACCACGAATTACGTTTACACGAGTAATCATTAATCACTTTTAAAATATTCCCACAGGTATATTTGATACACAACATCTGGAGATTTCCTCAAGATCAACGTTTGTTCGGTTTGGGATAAAGTAATAAGTTGTAATGTAATACCGCATCTACTATCTCACTTGAGTGCTGCATTTGCCATGGAAATGAAAAAAATAAATTGAAAAAGGGGGGGGGGGGGGGGGGGGTAGGGGATAAAAAAAAAGGGGGGGGGATGCTGTGTCCTGTCCACAAGCACCTGTCATAGTTGTGTCTTATTTACATAGTTACACATACAAATATATTCAAGTATCAACACGACATACACATTGACTATAATATAAATGCTTAGACAGCATGCAGTTGACCTCTTAAATATTAAATTGCATTAATTCCCCGAGATTCCTTCATAAATATGGTTGCTATGGCAACCTTTTATGTATCTGACCTCTTCCCTTAGTATTAAACAATATATTCTATCAGCTAAACTGTCTTGATCATTACACACACGCAATAAAACTCTGAAGCATTCAATTTCATGTTTGACCTTTGAGACGGTTACATTTATATAGCAATAAACTTTGAAGAATGTGACCCACCAGATTTATATTTTAGTAAATTGTAACTGCATAATCGCTCTATGAATAATTTCAATTTCATAAACAAATTTGAAAAATAACGTATCAAATTCAAAATATCCCTAAAAGTTTTATAAAAACTCTCGATTTAAACTTCTATTTAAAGTTTTATTCAGTAGGGGGAAGTGTTGCAAATTAGCTTTGCCCTTCTTAATATAGTACTTAAATTTTTACAAAATTAGGCTATAATTAACCCATTTTTTTCAGTCACTACTTGCAGGATCTATCATCACTCCTGTATTTAAAATAGCTGGATCACCAAAAGCTAAATAAATCAAAAGCCATTTTGGTTATATAAAAATCTTACTCAACCTTTTGTTTAAAAAAAAGTAGTCTTAATAAATCGTTGCTAACAAAATTCCATATAAATCAGTTACACGCATGACTTAAAGCATAAAAAAATTAAAAGATAACTTACATGAGTTTCTGCTAGCCGCGAGTCTCAAAATGAAAATGGCGTATGCGGTTTAATTGGTCGCGCGGGAAAACCACAGGAATCGGTATCGATGTTGTTAATGATGATAAATGAAATCCCCACGTACTAGATTTCATTTCATGGCCGTAGCGCAATGGAGGCAAATGAGGCAAATGCCTCACTTTTGAAACGGCAAGTGTAACCTTTTGAAAGCAAATAAAATCTTTTTTTTTCTTCAAAATTTGTCTAAATTCACCCCTTTTTCCTCACTTTATTCAGACCCGGCCTACGGCCGTGCATTTACAATCAATCGAATGTGGTTCTCAATCAAGGTCTTGAATAAATATCAAAACAAAAACAACACAAAAAAACACACACAAACAAATAAAAAAAAAAAACGTCAAAAACAAAACAAAAATAATTATACACACTGTGACTCTCCCGGGTATAGTATATGTGGAATAAAATTATTGTGACCTTTTTCCCGTGATTTTTTTTCTACCGACGTAACACATACTTGAGATATTATATTGAACACAGATACTAACTGACATGAACATTTTAATTTTGTTTATACGGAATAGTTTACGGAGCCCGTTTTCTGACATGAGAATTTATTTAATTTAGTTTATGCGAAATACTATTTCGTGTAAAGTCATAAAAAATATTTATCATGTCAGTTAACGGGCTCCGTACTTTATTATTACTCATCAAAAAAGAATAAATTCTAATTAAGAAAGAAGCGTCTTTTAATGTCATAATAGTAATGTTTTAAAAAGAAACCATCATAGATAAATTTGATAAACAATGTGAGGTAGAGAAAGATAATTCAAAAGTTGACATGCGGTGAAATATTTATTCAATGACGAATTATACCTCAAAAGACGGCATTGTCATAATTTGATCTTAATTTATGGTACTTGGATGTGCTTTGCAAAGTTTTGACCTTTTTATCTAAGACATCAGCATATCTGGCGTTCGGGATATAACAAAGGATTTACACAGACCTCGATCTACTTCGATTATTTATTAGGTTTAAATAAAATACCTTGTCTTTTTGTATGAACAATTATTTATATACACGACTATATGGTTTAAAAGGAATACATTACTAGGTTCTATTTTAAGCTTGTCTTATTATTTGTTATGTTAATTTGTCACGTACGCACATGCGTTTACCAAGAAGCTAATTGTATTGATTGGTAAATTAGTACAAATTGTAATATCATACCATTGGTTTTTTTTTCAATTGAATTCAAAGTTATTGTTAATTAAATCACGGGATAGATATTCGTGAGCCCGTAATTTTTCAAAATTTATTATAAATAAAACATGTAATTTTCAATGTAAAGTAGGTACATAAAAATTACAAATACGTTAATTTCAGTATTAAGAAGAAAGTCACTGAAAGAGTCACATGATCTTTTTGTACATAATTCATTATATTTCGAGTTATTTATTCATTAATCAAAACTTCTTTCCTATTAATTAAAACCTTATACATGTATTTATAAATAAAATTTACGGCGCTCCTTTTATTAATTCTATGGATTAGAAATTGATATGTTAATCACAGGCGCTCGTGGCACGGACCACCCCCCTTTTTCTAACTTTCTGTTTACAAATTTATTTTCAAATGCAATTTGATGTTAACATAAGATTGTATGAATATTGACACGAACAAGTTAAAATAAGGAAAAAGAGATGAAATAATAAAGAAATAAAGAAATTTAAGCAGAAAGTTAGAAAAAGGGGGGTGGCCCGTGCCACGAGCGCCTGTGATGTTCATCAGATAAAAGCATCCAATAACGTTTTTTTTCCTTCGTTGTCTATAAATGTTGCCCCAAAATGACATTTTCCCTTCAATTTTCAAATTAAAATTTTGATCTTGGAAGGGCATATTACAAGGAAGTTTACTTTAAAAAATCAAAAAAAATCTATGGATAAAAGACACCCCATCTACATTAAGGCATGGCCTACGTGACCAAAATCACTTGTGCACACGTCTGAGACGTGACGTCTGCAATTATCGATTAACCCTTCATTTTTAACATTTCCATTAACCAGAACTTGACAGAAGCAGACGTGAAATTTGAATTGGTAAAATTTTGTTATATTTTCTTCATTTTATATGCAATTAACGACATTTTGCTGAAAACAGTTAAGAATAACATTGTTGCGTGTTTGTGCAATGTATTTTATACGAATTTATCTCTCTCGAACACAACAATACAATACAATACAATACAATACAGATATTTTATTTCCGATTAAGGAGCCCTTTCGGGCAGAACAATTAACAAAGAATTTAATACAATGATTATGGATTGATTACATTGATTGGAAGATGACAATATTTTATGAAACAAGACATCATTTGACTATCACATAGTACCGCGGGTGGCGATATTTACTGTTTGTTTTCTATTTGCTGCATCCGCATGAAATAAAAAAAATGATTGATTGATTTGATTTTTGGTGCTTAACGCCACCTTCAACAATCAATATTTCAGCTATATCATGGCGACCAGTTTTAGTGGTGGAAGAAGCCGGAGAGAACCACCGACCATGGGCAAGCAACTGGTAAGCTTTATCACTTGCGACTGCGAGTAATTAAAAATGAAAAAAATCCCAATGAAAACGTAAAATATGAACATCAATGATTATTGATAACGAAAAGGCCGGGAGCAAGTACACACATAATCTTATTAATTAATGTAATGATATGTATTTACTTTGTATTGATTTTTATTTGTTGTGTTTAAATTATGTACAAATAAAAATCACTCATAACAACATAATGAGTAAATAACAATCAAAATATTGACAATTCCGAATGTTTTGGTGTAACATTTGTTAAAAATCTATCCAGAAATGACTTCATAATAATTTTTGGAAAAAATATGGTTTTGGTTGATTATATAGGGAATTTTTTTACATTTCCGAATACTTTTGACAGATGACTGTGTTGTTTGTATATATCGTGTAAAAAGCAATATTGACTTTCCGTTACAAGTCACTATATTTTTTGTATTAAATTCGAGGCTTTTTTTAAACAAATAAAAATATACCCCACCCTCCAGAAGTTAAATGGTCAAATATCAAATATGGTATTACAATCCGTCAAAATTCAGTAAGGACGAGTAAACCGACCTGCGCAAACATGACCTTGGAAATTCCCACTTCAAACAAACATCGTACGTCAGACGCTTTTTAATAGTGATGATTTATTTTATTAAGCGAAGGACGCTTTTTAATAGTGATGATTTATTTACTGTCCCTGCATGAAATTATGTTTTATTTTTATTTTTGTTCACAATTACATCTGGATATTAGATAAAGCATTTAATATCGATTTTTGTTTGTTTAATTTCGTACACGTATTATTGTTTACTATTTCTTAGTGCACTCATTGAACTCGGGAGGTGTGCGTGTTAAACATGATTTGATTGGATGTTTGTACATGTTCAGTGTGACGTGGTCAATTGCTATCGCCCGATTGGTTTTTTCATCGTGACTACGATGTTTGTTTGAAGTGGGAATTTCCATGGTCATACATGTATGCGCAGGTCGGTTTACTCGTCCATGCATTGTCCATACTGAATTTTGACGGATTGTAAATTATTTTTTTCCGAGAGAGGTAAGAGACAAGAATAAAGAGTCATCAATTTATGCACAAAATTCCTGAATTGTGGACATTTATTTGATCCTTTTGTACTTGACAAAATGTGGTTACTGTTCAAATAAGAGTTTGAAGATACCAAAGGGGCAATCAGAATCCGTATATCGAAGAACAGACAACACAATGGCCAAAAAGAAAAAGAACAAACAACGATCTATAAAACATACCCATAAACGTACAGATAAAATATATGTATTGCTTTTTATTGCACATTTTCATTAGCTTCAACCCCAGGACTACACACCAAACCTCACAATCCCAAGCAATGCAAGTTTGAGCCCATTTGAGACCCCGAAGCCCATTGCACATCTCGCTAGATTTGCTTAGTGCTCTGCATTTAAATCATGGGCATAGTAGGGCATCACCAGCATTTTGGTAAGTGGTTGAGGAAAAAGGGGGAGGGGACTACTTCACTCCAAATGACCCCCCACCTTCCGATTCATTTCTAAAGCTTAATCTTCGCATCGGTAGCCCTTTGCTATTCTACTGCAAATGCATAATGCACAGAAAACATCAGATTGGACGAATAGCAGTCGAGCTATTAGAGATTTAAAAAGTCGATATTTCAAGATTATAATGTTGATTTTTTTTTATTAAAAATGTTAAGATTTTTTTTATTAATAATCAATGTCATAATATTTCTACTTGTAGATTCATCATGGAAACAGTTTGTGATCCATGTTCAGAAAAAAACAAAAGGCTTGTTGCTGAAAAATATTGTTTGGACTGTGAAGAAAAGTTATGCACAAAATGTGCTCAATGGCATCTACGGTATAGGGCATTTAAATCTCATCATGTAATTGATTTGTCGTCGGTGGGATCAAGAATACCACCATCTTCTAAAATAAACTGTGAAATACACACAGACGTCCAGATTGATTATTTCTGTAGTCAACATGATGTTTTATGCTGTAGAGCTTGTCTCTCGGAGAGTCATAGGTCTTGTGAGTCTGTTTTACCTTTAGACTCTGCTTCAAAGGACGTCAAAAATTCATCTTTACTTTCCGATACGTTAGAAGAACAAGATTATATGACTGAAACATTACAGAAAATAGAAGTAAATAGAGACGAGAATCTAAAATTACTGAAACAGAAGAAGTCATCGATAATAAAACAAATCAGTGCAGCTAAATCAAAAGTTCTAAAATATCTAGATGAGATAGAAGAGAGATTAATTACTGAAGTAGAGTCTGTACAGGAAAAAAATGAGGAGAAAATAAACAAACAAAAACATAACATTTGTAAATTAACATCGATTTTAAAAGACAATAAACAAGAACTAGAATTCGTAAAAGACCACGGCTCTAATAATCAGCTATTTTTAACTTTACGAAAACAAATAACAATCCTCCAGAAAACAGACAAGAAGATTCGTGACATGTCGTCTGCTATTAATGAAATTGACATGGAGTTTAAAGAAATTAAGAATGTCAACATTGAAACAATCGGATCATTGTCACAAATTACCCGACCTTGTCCTATTAAATATAAATCAATGAAAGCACAACATCAACAGGTAGAAGTCGATAGAAGTCAAACACTGACCGAATTCATCAAAGATGGAGTTATATATTTAAAACGTGGCGGACATTACAGTTTAACAGACATGGCTGTCACTTCTGACGACAAATTACTACTTTGTGATAATTCTGATAAGAAGGTATATATATACAAGGATTACAAAACCTATGAAGATGAAATATCGTTGACCTGTCAACCTTATTGTATTACTGTAGTACCATGTACAGATAAAGCAGTAGTTACTCTTCCACTTGAGAACTCCATACAATTTATCAACACTACTAACAATACAAAGGACAAGAAGATAAAGATAGGAGAATGGTGTCCAGGTGTCACTGCTGTAAAGGACAAAATTTACATCGGTGGAGATAATAAAGTTATAATATTAAATACAGATGGATCTCGTGTAAGAGAGATAACAACTGATGGTGGTTATAATAACAACTTATTGTATAATGAAAGGAATGATCAGTTGTTGTTAAGACAGCCAGGGAGATTGTGTTGTATCAATTTAGATGGCCACGTTATATATAGATACGACATATCAGGATGGGGAGAAGGACTGGCTGTGGATCAACAAGGTCATGTATACATAAGTGGAGCAGACGACATACACAGGTTGTCACCAGATGGAACATTCCGTGATATAGTATTAAGTAAACATGATGGTGTTCACGGACCAGAGGGTATAACATTTAACAATGACTTTACAAAACTGTTCATTATAAATGGATCAGGTAAGTCTGTATTAGTTTATAGTTGTAAATGAAGGATTTTTATATTTTGTAAATAAAGGATTTTTATATTTTGTAAATAAAGGATTTTTATATTTTGTAAATGAAGGATTTTTATATTTTGTAAATGAAGGATTTTTATATTTTGTAAATAAAGGATTTTTATATTTTGTAAATGAAGGATTTTTATATTTTGTAAATGAAGGATTTTTATGTTTTGTAAATGAAGGATTTTTATGTTTTGTAAATGAAGGATTTTTATATTTTGTTGATAAAGGATTTTTATATTTTGTAAATGAAGGATTTTTAGCCAAGTTGCAACGAAGTTGCAGTCGGCTTATGCTTTGGCGAAAGGCGGGCGGGCGTATGTTAGCCTATCTTCGTTAACGCGATAAAATCATGGTTTTTTTTTATTGAAAAAGTACATATTTTGAGAATTATCTTCGTTAACACGATAGCCGCTCTTAGTTTTTGGCCAATCAACATCATTTTTGGTAGGAAGCATTATTACACTATTAGTTATAGCGAGTTCGAAATTCAGATTAATCTATTGTTTTTTTCTTGTAAAATCATGGGATTTTTTTTATAGAAAAAGTACATATTTTGAGAATTATCTTCGTTAACGCGATAGCGCTCTTAGTTTTTGCCCGATCAGCATAATTTTTGGTAGGAAGCATTATTACACTATTAGTTAGAGCGAGTTCGAAATTCAGATTAATCTATTGTTTTTTTCTTGTAAAATCATGGTTTTTTATAGAAAAGGTACATATTTTGAGAATTATCTTCGTTAACGCAATAGCGCTTTTAGTTTTTGGCCGATCGACATAATTTTTGATAGGAAGCATTTATTACACTATTATTTAGAGCGAGTTCGAAATTCAGATTAACCTATTGTTTTTTTCTTGTAAAATCATGGCTTTTTTATAGAAAAAGTACATATTTTGAGAATTATCTTCGTTAACGCGATAGCGCTCTTAGTTTTTGACCAATCAACATAATTTTTGGTAGGAAGCATTATTACACTATTAGTTAGAGCGAGTTCGAAATTCAGATTAATCTATTGTTTTTTTCTTGTAAAATCATGGTTTTTTATAGAAAAGGTACATGTTTTGAGAATTATCTTCGTTAACGCGATAGCGCTTTTAGTTTTTGGCCGATCGACATAATTTTTGATAGGAAGCATTTATTACACTATTATTTAGAGCGAGTTCGAAATTCAGATTAACCTATTGTTTTTTTCTTGTAAAATCATGGCTTTTTTATAGAAAAAGTACATATTTTGATAATTATCTTCGTTAACGCGATAGCGCTCTTAGTTTTTGACCGATCAACATGATTTTTGGTAGGAAGCATTATTACACTATTAGTTAGAGCGAGTTCAAAATTCAGATTAATCTATTGTTTTTTTCTTGTAAAATCATGGTTATTTATAGAAAAAGTACATATTTTGAGAATTACACATTTCTCCTAAACTACAAAAGATAGAAACTTAATATTTGGTATGGGTGGAGATGCCAATGTGAAGTTGTGCATTCAACATTTTTATCCCCGGGGCTCAGCCCCACCCTGCTGGGAAATCTGTTTTAAAAAATGACCAAGATCCCCACCCTAAACCATGTATATTTATGATCAGGGTGACTAGGCAAATTAAATGCATTATAGTTCAGGCCCCAGGGTCATACCACACCCCTACATGAAGTGAACTTTTTAATGGTTGAGGCCCCCACCCCTAAGCCATATATATTTATGATCAGGGTGACTAGGCAAATTAAATGTCTTATAGCTCAGGTCCCGGGGGTTATACCCCACCCCCTACCTGAAGTGAACTTTTTAATGGTTGAGATCCCCACCCCTAAGCCATATATATTTATGATCAGGGTGACTAGGCAAATTAAATGTCTTATAGCTCAGGTCCCGGGGGTTATACCCCACCCCCTACCTGAAGTGAACTTTTTAATGGTTGAGATCCCCACCCCTAAGCCATATATATTTATGATCAGGGTGACTAGGCAAATTAAATGTCTTATAGCTCAGGTCCCGGGGGTTATACCCCACCCCCTACCTGAAGTGAACTTTTTAATGCTTGAGATCCCCACCCTTAAACCATATATTTATTCTTTATTTTCTTACATATTTATAAAACAAGACCAAATGATTATGACTTGCAACTCAGCTGTTGCATCTCTGATGCTTTCTCGATTTTTATAGAATATTTTATACATACAATTTATATATAAAGTATAACCTGTATAATGTGTATTATTATCATATCAAATACACATTTATTATAAGTCCAATACATAACAGATATATCATGTAAAATTAAATAAAAATAAAAATCTAGATAATATATATTAAGGTTTTATGGTTTATGGGATTTAACGCCACTTTCAACAATATTTCAATTATATCATGGCGATCAGTTTTATTGATGACCGAAACCGAAGTTCCCAGAGAAAACTACAGACCTGTCGCAAGTCACTGACAAACTTTATCACATAATGTTGTATCGAGTACACCTCGACATGAAATACTTGATTTTCCATATAATGTTCATCCTTAACAGCTTAACCTCATATATTTTGCCTTATAAATAAAATGAGAGAAATTACATTTTACAAGACATTATCAATACTGAGATCACTACGATAGTTTGATATTAAATCAGTGCCTATCACCACTAAAGTTGTGCATTTGATTCCAGCTTATGGCGAGGTGTACTTGATACCTCTTTATTATGTTATCAAGTTTTAGAGATTTAATTATTGCAGGTCAGTGGTTTTATTGGTATTCCGGTTTCCTTCACCATAAACCACCATCTCATAGGTAAAATATTGCTACAAGTGATGTAAAACACTAATTAATATAACGATTTTAAATTCTTAATGATCTTATGTGTATACATTTTTAAGGGTGGTTGTTAGTTAAACCTGATCATTCAGAAACAACACACACACAATTTTTACAATTTGTACACACATAGAGAAAAACATAGTAATTTTCCTAATCACTTGGCGTCCGTTGTCCACTTGTCATTATGGTCAACACTTCATCTAACATAATATTAAAGAGTCATGGAAGTTATCACTCACTTTAACCTCTCTTTGTCATTGATGACCTTTTCAAATTTTAATTTTCTAATCGAATTCGCTGACACAGAATGAACCACACTACTTTTTAAAGGTCTGGTTTGATGCGAATCAAAACTGAAATATGATCCTGATTGGCTCGCATATCAAATATAAACTTTAGTACATTGTAAGAATATTTCTTCTTCCATCAAGTATTTAGCTCACCTTGCCAATGGAAATGTGAGCTTTTACCATCACTTGGCATCTGTTGTCCGTTAACTTTTCACATTTTAATGTTCTCCAAAACCACTTGTCCAAATGAACAGAAACCTAATTGCTATAGGAATCATCTATGGAAGGTCTTCTAAAAAAATTTGCTCATTTTGTCTTGATTCATTAACAAACATGGCCACCACAGACAATTCTTGTTTCTGATTGGTTGATTTCTAAAATTTCTTCTCCTCTGAAACTCAGTTGCCAAATGAAAAAAAAACTTAGTAGGAAACACCTATGGAAAGTTCTGTATAAGGTTTCCTCAAAACAGAATGAGAGGTGAGCAGCAAAGTGTTTTAGCTCCCTGACACATGGCAGTTTTTAGCATAGGAGCCTATTGGGAAATGAATAAAAGCTTTTTCTTTAGAGAGTTTCAAGATATCAAAGGGGTAAAAAGAATCCGTAGATCGAAGGATGAACAACACACAAAAGGACAAACAATGATCTACATAACATACACATAAAACTAAAGATCGAGCAACACAAACCCCATTAAAAACCAGGGGTGAACTCGGGTGCTCGGGAAAGGTAAGTTGTTCCTGCTCCACTATGCATTATGGCGCCTCCGCAGTTTTTAGTATATAATATGCCCCTATAAGAAACCAAATAAAGTATTTTTCTTTACAACAAAGTTAAAGCAAATTAGAAATCGACAATGGTGCCCATTGCAGAACTTAGTTTTTACAATTTGTCCCTGTGACAAAATGAATAATAGCTTTTTTAGTTCACCTGGACCAAAGGTCCATGTGAACTATTGCCATCACTTGGCGTCCGTCGTCTGTCGTCTGTAAACTTTTCACATTTCAAGCTTCTTCTCCGAAACCACTTGGCCGATTGGAACCGAGCTTAGCAGGAATGTTCCTTGGATGGTCCTCTACAAAGTTACTGTTTTTCGTTCCAGTCGAATATTCAATATGGCTGCCAGGGCCAATAATATGCTATGATTGGCTGAAATTTCAAAGATCTTCTTCTCTGAAACTAATGAACTGACTGAACCCAAACTGTAAAGGAATGATCATTGGAATGTCCTTTACCAAGTTCCTGTTTTTTTTGCCGATCAGAAATCCAAGATGGCCACCATCGCAGGACATAGATTAACATTGGACCCTATGGGAAAATATTCAAATGCCTTCTTCTCAGAAACTACAAATATGATTAAAGCCAAACTGTACATGAATGTTCATTGGATGGTCCTCTACAATCTTAAGGTTTTTTGTTCCGATATGAAATTCAAAATGGCGGCTACGGCAGGACTTAGTTTAACATTGGACCCTATTGGAAAAATGTTTCAAAATGCTTCTTCTCTGAAACCACTTGGACAGTTGAAACCAAACTGCTCAGGAATGATCATTGGAAGGTCCTCTACAAATTTTCTGTTTTTTATGCCGATCGGAAATCCAAGATGGCCACCACCGTAGGACATAGATTAACATTGGACCCTATGGGAAAATATTCAAATGCCTTCTTCTCAGAAACTACAAATATGATTAAAACCAAACTGTACATGAATGTTCATTAGATGGTCCTCTACAAACTTTACGTTTTTTGTTCCGATATGAAATTCAAAATGGCGGCTACGGCAGGACTTAGTTTAACATTGGACCCTATGGGAAAAATGTTTCAAAACGCTTCTTCTCTGAAACCACTTGGATAATTGAAACCAAACAGCCCAGGAATGATCATTGGAAGGTCCTCTACAAGGTGTGTGTTTTTTATGCCGATCGGAAATCCAAGATGGCCACCACCGCAATACATAGATTAACATTGGATCCTATGGGAAAATGTTCAAATGCCTTCTTCTCAGAAACTGCAAATATGATTAAAGCCAAACTGTACATGAATGTTAATTGGATGGTCTTCTACAAACTGCACGTTCTTTGTTCAGATAGAAAATTCAAAATGGCGGCTATGGCAGGACTTAGTTTAACATTGGACCCTATGGGGAAAATGTTTCAAAACGCTTCTTCTCTGAAACCACTTGGACAGTTGAAACCAAACTGCCCAGGAATGATCATTGGAAGGTCCTCTACAAATTTTCTGTTTTTTATGCCGATCAGAAATCCAAGATGGCCGCCACCGCAATACATAGATTAACATTGGACCCTATGGGAAAATGTTCAAATGCCTTCTTCTCAGAAACTACAAATATTATTAAAGCCAAACTGTACATGAATGTTCATTGGATGGTCCTCTACAAACTTTACGTTTTTTGTTCCGATAAGAAATTCAAAATGGCGGCTACGGCAGGACTTAGTTTAACATTGGAGCCTATGGGAAAAATGTTTCAAAACGCTTCTTCTCTGAAACCACTTGGATAATTGAAACCAAACTGCCCAGGAATGATCATTGGAAGGTCCTCTACAAAGTTTCTGTTTTTTTATGCTGATCGAAAATTCAAAATGGCCACCACCGCAGGACATAGATTAACATTGGACCCTATGGGAAAATGTTCAAATGCCTTCTTCTCAGAAACTACAAATATGATTAAAGCCAAACTGTACATGAATGTTCATTGGATAGTCCTCTACAATCTTAAGGTTTTTTGTTCCGATATGAAAATCAAAATGGCGGCTACGGCAGGACTTAGTTTAACATTGGACCCTATGGGGAAAATGTTTCAAAATGCTTCTTCTCTGAAACAACTAGAACAGTTGAAACCAAACTGCCCAGGAATGATCATTGGAAGGTCCTCTACAAATTTTCTGTTTTTTATGCCGATTGGAAATCCAAGATGGCCGCCACCGCATGACATAGATTAACATTGGACCCTATGAGAAAATATTCAAATGCCTTCTTCTCAGAAACTACAAATATGATTAAAGCCAAACTGTACATGAATGTTCATTAGATGGTCCTCTACAAACTTTATGTTTTTTGTTCCGGTATGAAATTCAAAATGGCGGCTACGACAGGACTTAGTTTAACATTGGACCCTATGGGAAAAATGTTTCAAAACGCTTCTTCTCTGAAACCACTTGGATAATTGAAACCAAACTGCCCAGGAATGATCATTGGAAGGTCCTCTACAAGGTGTGTGTTTTTTTATGCCGATCGGAAATCCAAGATGGCCACCACCGCAATACATAGATTAACATTGGACCCTATGGGAAAATGTTCAAATGCCTTCTTCTCAGAAACTACAAATATTATTAAAGCCAAACTGTACATGAATGTTCATTGGATGGTCCTCTACAAACTTTACGTTTTTTGTTCCGATATGAAATTCAAAATGGCGGCTACGGCAGGACTTAGTTTAACATTGGAGCCTATGGGAAAAATGTTTCAAAACGCTTCTTCTCTGAAACCACTTGGATAATTGAAACCAAACTGCCCAGGAATGATCATTGGAAGGTCCTCTACAAGGTGTGTGTTTTTTATGCCGATCGGAAATCCAAGATGGCCACCACCGCAATACATAGATTAACATTGGACCCTATGGGAAAATGTTCAAATGCCTTCTTCTCAGAAACTACAAATATTATTAAAGCCAAACTGTACATGAATGCTCATTGGATGGTCCTCTACAAACTTTACGTTTTTTGTTCCGATATGAAATTCAAAATGGCGGTTACGGCAGGACTTAGTTTAACATTGGACACTATGGGAAAAATGTTTCAAAACGCTTCTTCTCTGAAACCACTTGGATAATTGAAACCAAACTGCCCAGGAATGATCATTGGACGGTCCTCTACAAATTTTCTGTTTTTTATGCCGATCGGAAATCCAAGATGGCCACCACCGCAGGACATAGATTAGCATTGGACCCTAAGGGAAAATGTTCAAATGCCTTCTTCTCAGAAACTACAAATATGATTAAAGCCAAACTGTACATGAATGTTCATTGGATGGTCCTCTACAATCTTAAGGTTTTTTGTTCCGATATGAAAATCAAAATGGCGGCTACGGCAGGACTTAGTTTAACATTGGACCCTATGGGAAAATGTTTCAAAACGCTTCTTCTCTGAAACCACTTGGATAATTGAAACCAAACAGCCCAGGAATGATCATTGGAAGGTCCTCTACAAGGTGTGTGTTTTTTATGCCGATCGGAAATCCAAGATGGCCACCACCGCAGGACATAGATTAACATTGGATCCTATGAGAAAATGTTCAAATGCCTTCTTCTCAGAAACTGCAAATATGATTAAAGCCAAACTGTACATGAATGTTCATTGGATGGTCTTCTACAAACTGTACGTTCTTTGTTCAGATAGAAAATTCAAAATGGCGGCTACGGCAGGACTTAGTTTAACATTGGACCCTATTGGGAAAATGTTTCAAAACGCTTCTTCTCTGAAACCACTTGGACAGTTGAAACCAAACTGCCCAGGAATGATCATTGGAAGGTCCTCTACAAATTTTCTGTTTTTTATGCCGATCGGAAATCCAAGATGGCCACCACCGTAGGACATAGATTAACATTGGACCCTATGGGAAAATGTTCAAATGCCTTCTTCTCAGAAACTACAAATATTATTAAAGCCAAACTGTACATGAATGTTCATTGGATGGTCCTCTACAAACTTTACGTTTTTTGTTCCGATAAGAAATTCAAAATGGCGGCTACGGCAGGACTTAGTTTAACATTGGAGCCTATGGGAAAAATGTTTCAAAACGCTTCTTCTCTGAAACCACTTGGATAATTGAAACCAAACTGCCCAGGAATGATCATTGGAAGGTCCTCTACAAAGTTTCTGTTTTTTTATGCCGATCGAAAATTCAAAATGGCCACCACCGCAGGACATAGATTAACATTGGACCCTATGGGAAAATGTTCAAATGCCTTCTTCTCAGAAACTACAAATATGATTAAAGCCAAACTGTACATGAATGTTCATTGGATAGTCCTCTACAATCTTAAGGTTTTTTGTTCCGATATGAAAATCAAAATGGCGGCTACGGCAGGACTTAGTTTAACATTGGAGCCTATGGGAAAAATGTTTCAAAACGCTTCTTCTCTGAAACCACTTGGATAATTGAAACCAAACTGCCCAGGAATGATCATTGGAAGGTCCTCTACAAGGTGTGTGTTTTTTATGCCGATCGGAAATCCAAGATGGCCACCACCGCAATACATAGATTAACATTGGACCCTATGGGAAAATGTTCAAATGCCTTCTTCTCAGAAACTACAAATATTATTAAAGCCAAACTGTACATGAATGTTCATTGGATGGTCCTCTACAAATTTACGTTTTTTGTTCCGATATGAAATTCAAAATGGCGGCTACGGCAGGACTTAGTTCAACATTGGAGCCTATGGGGAAAATGTTTCAAAACGCTTCTTCTCTGAAACCACTTGGATAATTGAAACCAAACTGCCCAGGAATGATCATTGGAAGGTCCTCTAAAAGGTGTGTGTTTTTTATGCCGATCGGAAATCCAAGATGGCCACCACCGCAGGACATAGATTAGCATTGGACCCTATGGGAAAATGTTAAAATGCCTTCTTCTCAGAAACTACAAATATGATTAAAGCCAAACTGTACATGAATGTTCATTGGATGGTCCTCTACAATCTTAAGGTTTTTTGTTCCGATATGAAAATGAAAATGGCGGCTACGGCAGGACTTAGTTTAACATTGGACCCTATGGGAAAAGTGTTTCAAAATGCTTCTTCTCTGAAACCACTTGGACAGTTGAAACCAAACTGCCCAGGAATGATCATTGGAAGGTCCTCTACAAATTTTCTGTTTTTTATGCCGATCGGAAATCCAAGATGGCCGCCACCGCAATACATAGATTAACATTGGACCCTATGAGAAAATATTCAAATGCCTTCTTCTTAGAAACTACAAATATGATTAAAGCCAAACTGTACAGGAATGTTCATTAGATGGTCCTCTACAAACTGTACGTTTTTTGTTCCGGTATGAAATTCAAAATGGCGGCTACGGCAGGACTTAGTTTAACATTGGACCCTATGGGAAAAATGTTTCAAAACGCTTCTTCTCTGAAACCACTTGGATAATTGAAACCAAACTGCCCAGGAATGATCATTGGAAGGTCCTCTACAAGGTGTGTGTTTTTTATGCCGATCGGAAATCCAAGATGGCCACCACCGCAATACATAGATTAACATTGGACCCTATGGGAAAATGTTCAAATGCCTTCTTCTCAGAAACTACAAATATGATTAAAGCCAAACTGTACATGAATGTTCATTGGATGGTCTTCTACAAACTTTACGTTATTTGTTCTGATATGAAATTCAAAATGGCGGCTATGGCAGGACTTAGGTTAACATTGGACCCTATGGGAAAAATGTTTCAAAATGCTTCTTCTCTGAAACCACTTGGACAGTTGAAACCAAACTGCCCAGGAATGATCATTGGAAGGTCCTCTACAAATTTTCTGTTTTTTATGCCGATCGGAAATCCAAGATGGCCGCCACCGCATGACATAGATTAACATTGGACCCTATGAGAAAATATTCAAATGCCTTCTTCTTAGAAACTACAAATATGATTAAAGCCAAACTGTACAGGAATGTTCATTAGATGGTCCTCTACAAACTGTACGTTTTTTGTTCCGGTAAGAAATTCAAAATGGCGGCTACGGCAGGACTTAGTTTAACATTGGACCCTATGGGAAAAATGTTTCAAAACGCTTCTTCTCTGAAACCACTTGGATAATTGAAACCAAACTGCCCAGGAATGATCATTGGAAGGTCCTCTACAAGGTGTGTGTTTTTTATGCCGATCGGAAATCCAAGATGGCCACCACCGCAATACATAGATTAACATTGGACCCTATGGGAAAATGTTCAAATGCCTTCTTCTCAGAAACTACAAATATGATTAAAGCCAAACTGTACATGAATGTTCATTGGATGGTCTTCTACAAACTTTACGTTATTTGTTCTGATATGAAATTCAAAATGGCGGCTATGGCAGGACTTAGGTTAACATTGGACCCTATGGGAAAAATGTTTCAAAATGCTTCTTCTCTGAAACCACTTGGACAGTTGAAACCAAACTGCCCAGGAATGATCATTGGAAGGTCCTTTGTTTTTTATGCCGATTGGAAATCCAAGATGGCTGCCACCACAGGTCATAGTATTAACACAGAACCATATGGGGAAAATACAGAAATATATTCTTCTCTGAAGCTATTGCACTGATTGAACCTAAACTGTGCATCAATCATTGGAAGGTCCTTTACAAACTTTGTGTTTTTTATGTTGATCGTAATTCCAAGATGACTACCACTGCAGGACCAATTGTTTTTTTTTTATTACCAGGTGAACGATACAGGCTCTTGAGAGCCTCTGGTCTTAGAAACTAATAAACCTGATTTATCCCAAAAGGCTTTCTAATGGTTATTAGATGGTCCCTTGCGTAGTGGGACATTTTTTAGTGAGTAACTGGTTGCCTAGTCCCAACTCGGCAATTTCCCATCTATATCATGGCGAGAGCAAGTTAGTTTTCAATGAGATGATGAGGTCTGCTTTGTACTAGACAAACAAGCTTAGTTGGATTTTTACAGTTCCAGCTTACAGAAACAACAATCCACGGATAGACATGTTTCCCCACTCGACACATTATCTTGATTCCCATGAGTTATCTCCATGTTATTTATTGGGGGGGGGGGGGGGGGGGGGGGGGGTTTCTCATTTTAAAGGATATTTCTTCATTTTTTCAAACCAAAGATTAATTTATTGGTATTAACTGGTTCTCATCATTTATATCCAGTGGCGGATCCAGAAGGGGTTGGAGGGTACGTTCGCCCCCCAAAAAAAGAGGGGGGGGGCGGTCTTTCGTCCCTCTATTAAGCATATCAGCATTCATTCATTCGCCTGTTAAATGTAATACATCATTATATATTTTACCCGTTGCATTGCCCTTTTAGTTTATCCGATTACTTTTGAACTTTTGAAGCAGTCGACGATTAATCAGAAAACAAAGTGATATTATAATCCCATAGACATTAATTTTATCAAAATCCATCCATTCTACAAACACTTCAATACAAACTACCCCATTTTCAACAGAGAAACATGAGAAAATTGGTTAATATAGCATGCCGGGTATTCGGAAACTTTGCTCTTACTACTTGATGTTGTGTACATAGATAGCAGGGACGGATCTAGGATTTTTTGTTAGGGGGGACGAAATTAGATTGAGCCACACGAACCCCACTAAAAGTCTACCAATCATGACACAGAAATCTAAATATTGAGACACACGAACCCCACTAAAAGTCTACCAACCATGACACAGAAAACTAAAGATAGAGCCCCACGAACCCCACTGAAATCTACCAACCATGACACATAAAACTAAAGATAGAGCCACACGAACCCCACTAAAAGTCTACCTACCATAACACAGAAAACTAAAGATTGAGACACACGAACCCCACTAAAAGTCTACCTACCATGACACAGAACACTAAAGTTAGAGCCACACGAACCCCACTTAAAATGCTGTTCCGTTGCCGTCATGCTCCACGGTCTGTAGTGTCCAAATTCTGTAGCTTGCACCGAGTTCAAAGTGTCCGCACCTGTTCCGAGGATACAAATAACCTGCGTGATAAGGAAATCAGGGGAGTCACAGCTTCAGATAGACAATTTCAAGTGATATCCCCCTTTAATTTACACTCACTGCTTAGAAATTATTTGAAACTTTTTGGAGAAGATTAATAGGTTCTTACATACGTTCTTGGGAAAGACCGGGTGATCTTCCACGAGTGATAGAAAAGACACAAAAATTTCTATCACGAGTGGAAGATCACCCGGGCTTTCCCGACAACGCATGTAAGTACCTATTTCTTCCGTAAACCAGCAACGTTCACTATCGCGAACTCCTAGAGACGCCCGCCATTGATTAGTAATTTGATTTGCATATATTATCAGATCAGTATCATTGAGCGTTATGATACATAACGCTTACATAGATACACATACATACATCACATAAAATTGACTTTCGTGACACCGACTAATAAACTAAGTAGCTTTCTACTGATATTTGAGCTTTTCTCACTAATATTTTATTGAAAGTACAGTATTTTCCTTCATGAGACACCCCATACATGAAATAGTGACACATATTTTGACGTCATTGAAGGTCCGGAAAAGGACATCTAGAAATACGAAAAAATGAAAATAAAAGACACAAAATATATTTAATACGGTTGGAATCTGTATTTAAAAAAAAAACAATGGTTAAATCCGTAATATACCTGTTATTCAGTTATCAGACAGGGTATAATGTGACATTCCCGGCTTAGGGTATATATTTAAAAGATTTTTGTTCTTGTTAGAGGCATTCTGATTGGATGTCACAACGAGTAAAGACGAGTGCACGTGGACTCGTCTTACCTCGGTCGTCTTCACCCGAAAACGGCCATTTACGGAAGAATCATGCGTCTTAATACACTTAATACTCAAAACCCAGGAGCTTGCAGAGGGGCTTTGCCCCCCTCAGGGGCCACTACCAGGGCTCTGCTCTGGACCCGCTGAAGACCATAAGTGGCCCCAAAGCCCATCGCCGAATTTCGTCCCCCCTAACAAAAAATCCTAGATCCGTCCCTGCTATCTATGTACACGTCATCAAGTAGTAAGAGCAAAGTTTTGTCGGCTAATCCACATCAGTGTATAATGGTTAGTATCCTCGACTCAAGCTCATTCACATCAGTGTATAATCGTTAGTATCCTTGACTCAAGCTCATCCACATCAGTGTATAATGGTAAGTATCCTTGACTCAAGCCCGTCCCCATCAGTGTATAATGGTTAGTATCCTCGACTCAAGCTCATCCACATCAGTGTATAATGGTTAGTATCCTTGACTCAAGCTCATCTACATCAGTGTATAATGGTTGGTATCCTCGACTCAAGCTCATCCACAATAGTGTATAATGGTTAGTATCCTCGACACAAGCTCATCCACATCAGTGTATAATGGTTAGTATCCTCGACTCAAGCTCATCCACATCAGTGTATAATGGTTAGTATCCTCGACTTAAGCTCATTCACATCAGTGTATAATGGCTGGTATCCTCGACTCAACGTTATCCACATCAGTGTATAGTGGTTCGTATCCTCGACTCAAGCTCATACACATCAGTGTATAATGGTTAGTATCCTCGACTCAAGCTCATCCACATCAGTGTATAATGGTTAGTATCCTCGACTCAAGCTCATCCACATCAGTGTATAATGGTTGGTATCCTCGACTCAAGCTCATCCACATCAGTGTATAATAGTTAGTATCCTCGATTCAAGCTCATCCACATCAGTGTATAATGGTTAGTATCCTCGATTCAAGCTCATCCACATCAGTGTATAATGGTTAGTATCCTCGACTCAAGCTCATACACATCAGTGTATAATCGTTAGTATCCTCGACTGAAGCCCATCCCCATCAGTGTATCATGGTTAGTATCCTCGACTCAAGCCCATCCCTATCAGTGTTTAATGGTTAGTATCCTCGACTCGTGCTCATCCACTTCAGTATATAATGGTTAGTATCCTCGACTCAAGCTCATCCACATCAGTGTATAATGGTTAGTATCTTCGACTCAAACTCATCCACATCAGTGTATAATGGTTAGTATCCTTGACTCAAGCTCATCCACATCAGTGTATAATGGTTAGTATCCTCGACTCAAGCTCATCCACATCAGTGTATAATGGTTAGTATCCTCGACTCAAGCTCATCCACATCAGTGTATATTGGTTAGTATCCTCGATTCAAGCTCATCCACATCAGTGTATAATGGTTAGTATCCTCGACTCAAGCTCATCAACATCAGTGTATAATGGTTAGTATCATCGACACAAGCTCATCCACATCAGTGTATAATGGTTAG
Organism: Bathymodiolus septemdierum; assembly: GCA_963383655.1. Classification (NCBI taxonomy): domain Eukaryota; kingdom Metazoa; phylum Mollusca; class Bivalvia; order Mytilida; family Modiolidae; genus Bathymodiolus; species Bathymodiolus septemdierum. The sequence continues at coordinate 77,229,637 of OY726525.1, read as the reverse complement.
TATCCTCGACTCAAGCTCATCCACATCAGTGTATAATGGTTAGTATCCTCGACTCAAGCTCATCCACATCAGTGTATAATGATTAGTATCCTCGACTCGAGCTCATCAACATCAGTGTATAATGGTTAGTATCCATGACTCAAGCTCATCCACATCAGTGTATAATGGTTAGTATCCTCGACTCAAGCTCGTCCACATCAGTGTATAATGGTTAGTATCCTCGACTCAAGCTCATCCACATCAGTGTATAATGATTAGTATCCTCGACTCAAGCTCATCCACATCAGTGTATAATGGTTAGTATCCTGACACAAGCTCATCCACATCAGTGTATAATGGCTAGTATCCTCGACTCAAGCTCATCCACATCAGTGTATAATGGTTAGTATCCTCGACTCAAGCTCATCCACATCAGTGTATAATGGTTGGTATCCTCGACTCATGTTCATCCACAACAGTGTATAATGCCTAATATCCTCGACTCAAGCTGATCCACATCAGTGTATACTGGTCATTATCCTCGACTCAAGCTCATCAACATCAGTGTATAATGGTTAGTATCCTCGACTCAAGCTCATCCACATAAGTGTATAATGGTTAGTATCCTCGACTCAAGCTCATCCACATCAGTGTATAATGGTTGGTATCCTCGACTCAAGCTCATCCACAATAGTGTATAATGGTTAGTATCCTCGACACAAGCTCATCCACATCAGTGTATAATGATTAGTATCCTCGACTCAAGCTCATCCACATCAGTGTATAATGGATAGTATCCTCGACTTAAGCTCATACACATCAGTGTATAATGGTTAGTATCCTCGACTCAAGCTCATCTACATCAGTGTATAATGGTTAGTATCATCGACTCAAGCTCATCCACATCAGTGTATAATGGTTAGTATCCTCGACACAAGCTCATCCACATCAGTGTATAATGGTTAGTATCCTCGACTCAAGCTCATCCACATCAGTGTATAATGGTTAGTATCCTCGAATCAAGCTCATCCACATCAGTGTATAATGGTTGGTATCCTCGACTCAAACTCATCCACAACAGTGTATAATGCCTAGTATCCTCGACTCAAGCTCATCCACATCAGTGTATAATGGTTATTATCCTCGACTCAAGCTCACCCACATCAGTGTATGATGGTTAGTATCCTCGACTCAAGCTCATCCACATCAGTGTATAATGGTTAGTATCCTCGACTCAAGCTCATCCACAATAGTGTATAATGGTTAGTATCCTCGACACAAGCTCATCCAGATCAGTATAATGGTTAGTATCCTCGACTCACAGGCAGTTCTTGATGCTGATTGGCTGACATGGGGTCATCGTAATTTGTAATCGTAATCAGTTGTAATTGATTGCATTTTATCATGTAATCGGATGTAATCTGTAATCGGACATTTTTTTTTTATATTACATGTAATCGTAATGTAATCGATTACATTCATTTTGACCCTGTAATCACGATTACTTTCTTATTACATTTAGATTACTTTTCATCATTTTGACTTATTTTGTATTAGCTGAAACATATATCTCCTTAGATATTTAATGTTTGATTTATGTAAATGAATTTTCTTCATGAAATTTATTAAACAAGTTTACTAGAAAAATATTTAGTTTATTGACATCTGAATAAAAAAATATGTAATGAAATTCTGTTCATTCCACCTAATCCCACTTTTTAAAAATTCATTAAAAAATCTAAAATTTCAAGTTATTTGTAAGTGGGAATAGGTAGTTTTAAAAAGTGGTATTAGATAGAAGACACCTGAAATTCAATTGTTAAAAACTCCCCCCAAAATATATTAAAATAAAGTGGCATTCACTACATGATTAAAAGATATTATTCTATGTTTAATTGCAATCAAAACAATCACAGCTATCAAAAAAGTATTAAATATTATTTATGGCTTCAAAGACAACAAACAAATAATATCTCAATTGCAATTTCTTTTGGGTTTCAAAATTTCAGTGAAAACAGTTTGTCTGCTTGTGTAAAGCAAAACAAGCTCTAAAATTTATAAATGATCTGACATAACTTTCAAGATTTCATATATGAAACTGATTCTATGAAATATTCACAATGTCCTCATGATTCCCATAAGATAAAGAAATATTTTATATAAACCAAAACATAGGTACGTCATGGAGATTTCTTATACAAGTTTAAAAAGAGATATAAATTTCAATAAAGATATTATATAAAAAGCAAAATGTAAATTATAATTTTCAGAAACATTTACGTATGATGCTGGTACTAGAATAACAAAATATTTTCAATCATACATACTACAAATTAACTGACCAATTGCAAGTTGTAATATTTGTAAAATTTTGGATTTTTTGTGTGAAATTTAGCAATGGCGATTGTTACATAATTTGGTATCATAAGACCTTAATTACACATTTTATCTGTGACACAGGTTATATGAACTTCTAGTTTATTATATATCCACAATAGACTTTGACAGGATGTTTGAAATTATTTGATATATATATTATTAAAATGTGCAAATGTATGTTATAATATTTACTAATAGTATAAGATCATGATGGATTGAATATTGGTCATAGTTGTATGACACAACATATTTTATGAAAAAAAAGGAAATTGAGAATTGCTGTTTATAATTTACAATGTGCTGTATGTTATTGTAATGATCACATTAAAACTAAATTGTAGTTCATAGTTCTGAGTAAGGAATACAGATCCATAATTTCTTTTTAGAGTAATTGGTCGATTCCTACAAAAATCTTCTCCTTTGAAACCGCTTGGCCAAATGAACCTTACTTGGTAGGAAGCATATATGGCAGGCTCTCTATAAAGATTGCTCATTTAGTCCTGATCCCTTAGCAAACATGGTCGGCACAGACAATTCTTGTTGCTAATTGGTCGATTCCTAAAAAAAATCTTCTACTCTGAAACGCTTGGCCAAATGAACCGAAACGTGGTAGGTAGCATCTATGGAAGGCTCTCTATAAAGATTGCTAATTTTGGATCCGTTAACAAACATGGCCAACACAGGCAATTCGTGTTGCTGATTGGTAGATTCCCAACAAATCTTCTACTCCAAAACCGCTTGGCCAAATGAACCGAAACGTGGTCTATAAAGATTGCTAATTTGGATCTGTTAACAAACATGGCCAGCACAGGCAATTCGTGTTGCTGATTGGCCGATTCATAAACAATTTTCTCCTCTGAAACGCTTGGCCAAATGAACCGAAACTTGATAGGTAGCATCTATGGAAGGCCCTCTATAAAGATTGCTCATTTCGTCCCGATCCGTTAACAAACATGTCAATCACAGACAATTCTTGTTGCTGATTGGTTGATTTCTAAAAAATATTCTCAAGTAAACTGAGCCTCTAGTCTATATATTGTATTGTATTATATGTATGTTAATGTTCCACCATGCCTGTCCGAGTTTTTCAAAAAAATCTTTAAGAAATAACTTGTGTTAAGATACTTTGTGTGCGAGATATTATCATGTATATATGGCTGTTATTTAATTATTAAATTGACAAGTATGTGTGATACAAGTATCTGTACTTACAAAACATACCAGCATGATGTAAAATATTTATTTGAGCTATATTCAATGACATTACAGACATTTTCATATGTTGTACCAGCGTCTGGCAATCTACTTTCTAAAGGCTGAGTACATCCTCCAAGTGATGAACAGTATAGTGAAAGATAAATGAGGTGTAGGCAGCTCGTTAAACCTCTCTCCCATCAAGGCCCCGATTCAATACAAACGCAAACCTCTAAACATTTATTGATAAAGAATAGAGATACATGTACATAAGAAATTAGGATGCAGGCACCCTAAAGTACTACTGTTATTCCAAGATGTATAAATTTGTAGGCCCTTCTGAAGTTATATCCTCAAAACAGAAAAAAAAACAGAAATAAAATTAGATATTAATCTGTTATCAAAAACAAACAAATACAAAACAAAACAAACCAATCAAAAATATCAAACAGAAAGAAAAACAACCAACATGAATGCACCTTTTATCGATCTGACTTAGTTCTGTACACATAATTTTCATAAGAGATACGGGTAACTAATTTACCTGGAAATTTTACATACATTTTGTATCTATCATATTAAACAATGAGTGTATCTTGTTTTCAAAGAAAACATTCAGATAGCTACATTGCTAAAAAGAGGTAATAAAAACGTAGATATCAAATTAAGTGCACATGAACGTTTCTGGAATAACCTTCATCAGGTAGCTCAAAATCAAAAGATTGGAAAGCCAAATAATTTAATAGTTTTGGGAGCACAACATCTATGGGTATTGATGTTATGTAGGAGTTTCTTTTACACCTGGTAGAGATATTGGGAGTGCTATTTTTATGATATGGGTTTTGGTGCAGTCGGGGATGTTGTCTTGTGATTCTACGGTGAATACGGACTGACACTGTTGGGGATGTTGGATTTTTGCTTTGTGTCAGCTGTGATCTGTCCATTGCTCCTCATTGGTGTGACATCTGTTTTGTCTGTACCTAAGGATTTTATATATAACAGCTTCTTTCATCACATATTGCTTAAGATTTTGACCAAGACATAGTTACCTGATTCATGTCGAGTGACGCCGAGAAACTTACACTATAAGCGCGGACGTCTAAAACGCTTAGAACGATGTCTGTTTCTGCTCTTTTTAGACAATTTGCCAGTTGTTTTTTTAACTATAAGACATTGCAGAATAAACACAATATACGTACATTGTCGGGGAAATATAAAAACTGTACGTAACAGCTTTAGTGAGTGGGCGATTGTTGTTTAACGCCAACTCAGCAATTTTATAGCTATATCATGGCGAGACCAAGTTAATGAGATGATGATGATGTCCGCTTTTTTCTAGACCAACACGCTTAGTTTTTTTTAATAGTGTTAGCTAACGGAAACAACAGTCCGTGGATATACATGTCGCTCTACTCTGTCACATTATCCTGATTCCGAAGCAACCAATCTTTGCTCTTTCTCCTTAATTCTGCGTGCTTTTCATTATAAGCAACAAATACCAGTTGATAATCTTTGGTTTGAAATATGAATTTGTTTATATACATGTACTCAAAAAGTCGCTTTTTATGTGTCTTCTGCCGAAGGATTGTTAAAGCGCGAAAAGTTGACCGTGTGTTGCACAATGTATTTTGTATTGTTACGTTATCTATTGTCATTTATGTAGACAACAGGGGCGGATCCAGGAGGGGGGGGGGGGGGGGGGGGGGGGCGTGGGGCGCCCCCTCAAATTGGACAAAATATGATTTTTTGGCGTAAAATCGTGATTTTTCACACGAAATACCTCAAAAATGTTCGCGCCTCCCTCCGCTCGGCGCAATTATTTTAAGTGCGCCCCCCCCCCCCCCTAGCTTGAAATCCTGGATCCGTCCCTGGACTATATATGCATTCGCTGAGAAACAGACCGGAAATGCTCACCAAAGACTCTCATCGGTAGTGTAATCGTTAGCGTGCTCACCTCGAGTGCGGTAGATCGTGGGTTCGAGTCCCGATCGGGTCAAACCATCTTCTGTACACATATTTTGCCATCTTCCACATTCTGTTGGAAATTTATGATTTAGAGTTCTATTTTAACAAAATCCAAATAAGAAATTGTCATCAAGAATATGCAAATAGTTTCAGTTTCGAATTGAAATTAATCTAATAGCTACCAGTTCTTTAATATTATAATACATAAAGTTTCCAACTTTCAATATTAAATATATATAGAACATAATTTTATTTATTTCTTGAATTCAGAAGATAGTGTCAATAAGTAAGTAAATGAGTTAATTTCTTTATTTCAAGAGGGTAACACGGTTAGCAATAATAAAAGTGTGATTAATAATTATCATATATGATCTTATTAAGTTAAAGAATAATTTGCATAGTTTGAACATCACATAAATATTAAATTCTTCCATAAATAGTCCACCAATCTATTTTTAATAGCTGTAAAAATGATACATCGCGATGGTAAATTGAAAAAAGATAGTTTGTAACTTAATCACATGCTATACAGCCAGCATTTTGTTTTTCAACTATGAACACCACCAATATCTATTGTTTATTTTATTTTATATCGTGTATAGATCTATATGTCTCTCTTTGTCAATCAGTAACTCTTTTCCTGTTTATGTACATGCAGTTTTTCATTTTGTCCCTCCATTGGAAATACACAATTTGTATTTTGGTAAACATAATAAGGGAGACAAATCCTATAAGTTTATGCTACAAGTAGCTAATTTTCATAGGTAGCTAATTTTTAAGCTAATAATTATAGAACACCGGAAATATATCGGTTCACAACCAACTCGTCTTTTGTATTAATGTGCCCAAATTTTCAAAACAAAACTGAAAAGGACGCACGTTTTATGTTTTGGTATGAAGAATTATTGCACAAACAGAATTTACACATCTGGTAAAGCATTTAACTTTTAGAGAAAATACAATATAATTTTTGAAAGAGAAATGTGAAATAGGTAGTCTACGGGTCACTGCCACTAGTGGTGTCAAATCAATCAACGAACCGTGGCGTTGTCAATGACTGGAGTCGATGAGAATGCAAACTTCACTAGATAGTACAGTCTACACTGTCTAAGAGTGACATAAGATACGCCAAAATTTATAGTAATATCCTATGGTATCGCATGTTTTATGTACCGTGCAGAGCTCCAGATAAGCTTCGTATTTGCGTTTTTTACGCTATGAAACCGAGTAAAAACGCATGTATTATCAGATCAGAGTGTACACATTACGCTAGATACGATAAATTAACCCTCAGTCCGCTTTTGCTCCCAGCGAGGGTTACGAATCGGTCCCATTCAACGTATGGGAGCAGCGCCCATAGTGATTCACTGTGACACCGGGCGGTTTTTTTGTCCTAATTCCGTTGTAAGTGGTTGGAAAAATTAACGGGGGTGAAAGATAAATATATTTAGGTAAACCTTGAGGTGTTAAGTAAACGCTGCATCAATCCATAGTAGACTTATATCCATCTGAAAATTTGAATGTATGAAATCTTCTTTCTGTCTGACATTTTGTTTACAAGTTGCTATTTCACGTGCACTTGCCTCGTTTTGGAGATATCCTTATTTGGATCAATCGTAGTAAAACATCATAGTGACGTATTTCATATTTGGCATTCAGATACATATATGGATAGGCTCTGCCCATCACGAGAGTATACGTAAGGTGCCATGGCGGACAAGAAACAATTTTCGAATACTAAATCGATCGTGAAGGTAGAAACAGGCATTGTAACACTTATTTCGTATCGCCATTACTTAAAAATTGTAGGGAATAATAAGTTATGACCAGATATGCAAAAATAAAGTTGAAATATTCACTTAACCAAAATTTTAATTTGCTCCCATACGTTGAATGGGACCGATTCGTAACCCTAACTGGAGCACAAGCGGAATGAGGGTTACGTAATCGTATCTAACATTACGCATGCATATTGCTGTGTAAGCAAACTTTCCAAATTCGGAGCGTAATTGTACAGTCGTGTACATAGCAATACATTTTTGTCTGAGAAATTCCCCGTAATTACTTCCCTTTATACTTTTCGAAGGAGCAAGAGCGTATACATCCGAGGGAGGGGTACACTACCGAATGCTTGTCTTTCTAAGCATCGATGTCAAAAGAGATCTGATTGGATGTTTACGATAAATCATCCAATCGCGGTCAATATTACAAATAAATGCGGTTTACGTAATAAATAAGAACTAAAACGAAAGTAAATTTGGGAACACGTTCATTGAAAATGAGGGATTACATGAATAAGTGCGCTTCTAAGCACAAGAGCGCTACGGAAAATGCTATGCTTAAGTTCCTGACAGTTTCATCTGTGTGTAGTGACAGTATAGTTAAAGGAATCATTGATGACATCAAAACGGCTGTGAAAACTGCCGAAGACGACGAGCAAAAAACCAAATATTTAACAACATTTTATTAATAAACATGACACAATTGTGTCAAATTAAGCAAAGATATACATTTCACTTGCATCCTGTGTTTATTGAATAACACTTGTGTCAAACATAATTTTAAAAGTGTACATGTAAGCAATCTTTTCTGAAGTAGAGAGTACAACAGTGCAAAGGAAATATGCAAATACCCATCATTTTCAAAAGTAGGGGGTAATTACCCTTTGGACTTGAAAATTATCTGGAGCTCTGCCGTGTATTCACAGACAATTTTACGCCTTTTTATACGCCCGTCTTATATGTACGATCTCACTAATTAGAAATAAGAAGTAATAAAAAGCGACAAGAACAGTAAAAAAAGTGACAAAGAACAATAAAATAGTGACAGAATATTAAAAAAGTTCATAAAAACAAATTGAAATAGATTTATTTCCTTATCAAATTTGGTATCAGGTCGATCCGGCCCCAAGTCGTTTCGGTCCAAGTCGTTCCGGCCCAAGTCGATTCGGCTCTACTATTAATATTACGTTATAAACTAGCAAACCTGAATGTCAAAGAGAAAGTGTGTTCCGAATGATAAGCGGGAGATAACTAGTTTCGGGAACTTTCCACAGGAGTCACACTCTAGAGCTTGCTGCCGCGGTCTGACAGGTCTGGAACACACTACGCATGGGTAAGACATCATGGAAGGAATGAATGAAAGCTATAGTCATAGTTCCTTTTTTATAGCCACAGCGCCTGCAGAACAAAGACTTTAAAATTTCTCACACCCTAAAATTAGCTTGGGTTTTGAATTCTTGTTGTGTATGTTTTTACTACACTTGATTTTATAAATTGTTCAAATTAATTGGCGATATCAAACAATAAAATTAGCTTGGGTGTAGCTTAATTTAGAGTACAATCAAACACTAATCAGTACTAACTGCTGTATAATCATCATTTAATTGTAATAAATATATTTATTTAACGAGTATCGCTACATTGATTTCTTGATTACACACAAAAAATTCTAATGTTTGAATTTTTAATATTAAAATCGATCAAAAACATTTCGAAATGATAAACACTTGTGTATTTCAGTTCAAAAGTATTTAATTTCAAATGGGCTGGACCGAATCGTCTTGGGGCCAGAACGTCCTGAAACCATCAAATTTGTAGAATTTTTTTTTAAGAATAAATCATTTATGAACTATGCTTAAAAAAATATGTTCAATGATAATTTAATAACATCTTGTTAAAAAAAAATTGATAAGACTGGCGAATTTTGTATAATGTGTTGAAGTTGGGAATAGAATGCCTATTTTAAATTATTATATCTTTTGTATAAAAAAAAAAAATACGGGTGATTTTTTTTTAAAGACTGCTTATAGCAGTGGTTATTAGAATAAATCATGAGAGAGTAGTAAAATATTATAGTAATCATTATAGAAAATGATTCATTTCAATTTTTAAAATTCATAGTTTTAAATAAAACTACATTTGTCTGTAAAGTGCAGGGATTTCAAAGTGGGCCGGTACCCGGTACTTTTACCCGTCTGAGATCGTGTATAGTACCGGCAGAAATTACTGAACCCCCCAAAAATTAGCGGTGGTCAAAACCACAAGTACGATAGGCTTGTGGAATATTTTTCATAAAAAATTAATGATCACGTCAATTGCTGAATTCTCGCATTCAAATCGAACAACTGCGTTCAGCCACGACCAAGTTGACGGGATATATTCTCTGTTTTAAAAATATCTTTACCCTAGATCTCTGTTTTAAAAATATCTTTACCCTAGAATCGTAAATAGCAGTTTGCGCATGCGGTAAATAGATATGTTTACACCCCAATATCTTTTCATCCTTGTGTAAAACTCGGACCGGAACAAAACTGACATTATTTCAAAATAAAAAATGACCGATTACAAATTATGTTCAAACACAAACTAGTGTAATCTTCAGTAATATAAGTATGATCATTATGTATTATGAATATATGACTACACAATATTTTGTGCGATTTTTTTTTATCCATTTAAAACCCAGGGTCGAATCATTTTGGGGCGTCCTGTCTTGTTGCTTAACTCCCAATCGTAGCTACTCGGGCATTCTCGCTACCCTGCAAATAATCTCGTATGCATTAGGCGTATAAATCGCACTACTTTTCACACGTCAGTTACATGAAAGTTTGATAAAGTTATATTTTAAACAATTTTCTATTTTTCAATTAAAGTTTTAATTAGTTTTGCATGATTAGATTTTACTTAGTATGTCTTCCATATTGGATTTTCGTGGACTATATTTTTGATAACAATGGCTTGGTCAAGCCTAGCTGCGGAACCGTAGCACTTTATGATCCTTTTGTGGTTTTTTAAGATATGGCAGACTATCTATGAATAATCTTGGCTGAAGTCTGTAAACAGAAATATTCAATAAAGAAATTGGGGAAAAAATCCATTATGCATGGTCTTGTGGAAATCTGAACTCTATAAAGAGATAGTTAATGGGATTTTTCTTTCAAAAATACTTTATGTTTTGCAGTCTCTGAAGTACATTTTTTGGTCCACAAAATGCTAGATTTCAGGAGCTTCCGTCCCCTGGACCCCTTACGGCCCTTAGCCTACTTTTTTAGGTACCTTCTAAAATTTAAGAAGTACCTCCTATTATAAAAAACTTTGAAACCCCTGAAAGTGTTCGTTAAATAATTAATGTTTAGGCAAAAACAATAAGAATTATACAGTACATAGTATATAGTTCATGGATCTCTATTTTTAAATGTTTCTGTGTTCTAAATGAAATAAAATAAAATAAAAATATATCCTGCTCAAAAGCCTACTTACACCTCCCTGTTAGTGAGCAGGAGGCAACAGGTCATACCTGGCAAACGGAAGAGGTTCTAAATATGATCATGAAAATTCAAGTTCAAGTCCTTAAGCAAATGCAGCCAAATGTGATCATAATGCATACAAATTTGAATTATTTTTATAGATATGTTTTCCTCAATCTTAGCTGTCAGGTCTATATTTACACAAAGTAATATCTTAATATATACAAATACACATATACACACACAACACTTAAAAATAAAAAAATGAAATTTTTTATCCTTTTTTTTCCCCATTTTTACAATTTTTATTAGTTTTTGTCAGAATTTATGTCTTCTTGTCACTTCTTGTCTCTAATTAGTGAGACCCCAACATGTATGTGATTTAAACATTTAAACCCGATTGTGACTATAATTTGCCGAAAACTTTACTTGGAATTTATTTTTCCACCATTACTGAATATGACATTTTAATTAACCTGTTAAATTAAAAGGGTGCTCCGAAGTCATCGGAGGAATCTACAAGACAACAACAACAACATATGGCAGACGGGCGGGTGTCCACACAGGTTTTCACACAATAACTTTAGTTCTGTATATCAGATCTTTACCAAACTTGGCCATGTGATTCCCCTGTGGAAGGGGAAGAAAACCTATTTATTTTGGGGTCATTAGGTCAAAGGTCAAGGTCACCGCTACTATAAATATAATTTTTGACAACTGGTCGTTTCCACATAACTTTAGTTCTGTATATTGGATCTTTACCAAACTTGACCACATGATTGCCCTGTGAAGAGGAAGAACGCTATTTATTTTGGGGTCAAAGGTCATGGTCACCATTACTATAAATAGCATTTTTAACCGTTTGATAATTTATATAGACGGGCGTATTTTGTGATGCACACATTTCTTGTTAAGCATAGATTACTGCCACGGTACCACCCATGCATAGGACTAGACCGAATTATTCTGTCGTTTAGGAAGCCTTTCTATCATTCTAATTTATCTTTTACTTATCTGACTTTTTATTTTTATTTTTTTATGCTGCTTTCTACGACAGAACGACCTTTTGTTCAAAATCGTGAGATTTCTTCCATTTTGGAAGCGGTGGAATTTCGGCATGGACGGATTGTGTCAGACCAAGTGCAGGTAAGATTTCATATATAGACATATTTTCTAGTTCAAATCTGCAAAAATATTGCAGAAAGCAGCATACATTGATAAACGACAGAATAATTCGGTCTAGCATAGGACCACAATGCCATAACATCACATATTTTCGACGATTTGTTTTGCGTGATTAATCTCTGCCTAAAATCTTAGCACCTTTAATACATGTCATGTATGTGAAATTGAATAATAATATTTATTTGTTCATCGTTTTATTCATATCTATTTATTTAGTGTTATATAGTATAGTTTTATTTAGTCCAAATTCCTCTGCCGTCCGACGGCTTTTGTTCGCCTTGCTGGAGCAGTGGGACATCAGAGGCCTCTCCATAAGCAAAACAGTGGATTTGCCCGCTACAACTCTGCGTCGGCACATTTCCACGTTTCATGGCTATCGGATTATATTTTCTATCCGAAACCCTTACATACACCGCTTCAATAATCATTTTTCTATTCATTCATAACCATCTTGCCATCAGAAAGTGGTGTAACACTCCATTACAGCACGATTTTGCCTTAGATCCTATGATTTCGTCATTTCACTTCCATTTTGGAATCTACAATTTACATAACACACAAGGAAGCAGGAAAGTGGTGAGCTTTTTGATATGAAATCCTGATTATTTTTTTCTTCCATAGCCAAATCTTTCTGTAAATTTTAAAGGTTTTTCAATCCGCCACTGGCATTTGTGAATTGTTGTCTCATGTAAAAAAAAATTGTTTCGTTGTTTGTTTCGTTTTTTTATTTATTAATGATTTTTTTTGGTTTCGTTTCATTTCTGTTGTGTTGCGTCTCGTTTCGTTTCTGCTTTATCTTGTTTTGTTTCTGTTCTTGTTTTACAATCACCCATTTTTAAATAAGAAAATTATAACTTGATCTTTAGTTTTATGTGTAATGTTTTGTAGGTAGATCGTTTGTCCTTTTGTCCTTCTTTTGGTCATATTGTGTTGTCTGTCATTTGATTTACAGATTCTGATTACCTTTGATTTACAGATTCTGATTACCTCTTTGATTTACAGATTCTGATTAACCTTGTCTGTTCTTTGATTTACAGATTCTGATTACCCTTGTCTGTTCTTTGATTTACAGATTCTGATTACCCTTGTCTGTCCTTGATTTACAGATTCTGATTACCCTTGTCTGTTCTTGATTTACAGATTCTGATTACCCTTGTCTGTTCTTTGATTTACAGATTCTGATTACCCTTGTCTGTTCTTTGATTTACAGATTCTGATTACCCTTGTCCCGTTCCTTTGATTTACAGATTCTGATTACCCTTGTCCCTTTGATTTACAGATTCTGATTACCCTTTGATTTACAGATTCTGATTACCCTTTTGATTTACAGATTCTGATTAACCCTTTGATTTACAGATTCTGATTACCCTTTGATTTACAAATTTCTGATTACCTTTGATTTACAGATTCTGATTACCCTTTGATTTACACATTCTGATTACCCTTTGATTTTACACATTCTGATTACCCTTTGATTTACACATTCTGATTACCCTTTTGATTTACACATTCTGATTACCCTTTGATTTACATATTTCTGATTACCCTTTGATTTACAGATTCTGATTACCCTTTGATTTACAGATTCTGATTACTCTTTGATTTACAGATTCTGATTACCCTTTGATTTACAGATTCTGATTAACCTTGTCTGTTCTTTGATTTACAGATTCTGATTACCCTTGTCTGTTCTTTTGATTTACAGATTCTGATTACCCTTTGTCTGTTCTTTGATTTACAGATTCTGATTACCCTTGTCTGTCCTTTGATTTACAGATTCTGATTACCCTTTGATTTACATATTCTGATTACCCTTTGATTTACAGATTCTGATTAACCCTTGTCTTTCTTTGATTTACATATTCTGATTACCCTTTGATTTACAGATTCTGATTACTCTTTTGATTTACAGATTCTGATTACCCTTTGATTTACAGATTCTGATTACCCTTTGATTTACAGATTCTGATTACCCTTTGATTTACAGATTCTGATTACCCTTTGATTTACAGATTCTGATTACCCTTTGATTTACAGATTCTGATTACCCTTTGATTTACAGATTCTGATTACCCTTGATTTACAGATTCTGATTACCCTTTGATTTACACATTCTGATTACCCTTTTGATTTACACATTCTGATTACCCTTTGATTTACATATTCTGATTACCCTTTGATTTACAGATTATGATTACCCTTTGATTTACAGATTCTGATTACTCTTTGATTTACAGATTCTGATTACCCTTTGATTTACAGATTCTGATTAACCTTGTCTGTTCTTTGATTTACAGATTCTGATTACCCTTGTCTAGTCTTTGATTTACAGATTCTGATTACCCTTGTCTGTTCTTTGATTTACAGATTCTGATTACCCTTGTCTGTCCTTTGATTTACAGATTCTGATTACCCTTTGATTTACATATTCTGATTACCCTTTGATTTACAGATTATGATTACCCTTTGATTTACAGATTCTGATTACTCTTTGATTTACAGATTCTGATTACCCTTTGATTTACAGATTCTGATTACTCTTTTGATTTACAGATTCTGATTACCCTTTGATTTACAGATTCTGATTACCCTTTGATTTACAGATTCTGATTACCCTTTGATTTACAGATTCTGATTACCCTTTGATTTACAGATTCTGATTACCCTTTGATTTACAGATTCTGATTACCCTTTGACTTACAGATTCTGATTACCCTTTGATTTACAGATTCTGATTACCCTTTGATTTACAGATTCTGATTACCCTTTGATTTACATATTCTGATTACCCTTTGATTTACAGATTCTGATTACCCTTTGATTTACAGATTCTGATTACCCTTTGATTTACAGATTCTGATTACCCTTTGATTTACACATTCTGATTACCCTTTGATTTACACATTCTGATTACCCTTTTGGTACAAAAATGTATTTTCAAACTCTTCTTTGAAAATAAATCTAACCAATAAAGTGATTACATCAGTGAAAAAATTAAGTATGTCCAGATCAGCAATATCAGTGTACCCAATATGTTAATACTGGAGTTGACCTTAGAATTTTTACCTGAAGGTCAGGTGCATGCGAATGCGAAATAACGAATGGAATATTACACTGCTAATTAATGCAAATACCGGTATATTTGATTATGCTGGTAATGCATTACAACACCAAACTCTGTAGAATATTCGTCAATTTTCCAATATTATGTCTTTTTTTTAGATTATTGTTTCTATTCCCATCCCATCCACTTTTTTTTTATTGAAAATCCAATATAATACAACAAGGTAAATTTTGAATCGCCAGAATTTGAAATTGCATCAATAAGAGCTCGCTTGATTCAATGTACAGATCTGGTTCTAGACAGTTTGTGATTAACAGATGAATCAAACACTTTGGAACACTCAGTCACAGGCCTGGGGTCAATTACATTGCAAAGTAATGCATTACATTACAATTACTTGTTAAAACTTAAATTACACTTACTTTTTTTTTCTTTCCATGCAGTGTGGGAAACCATTTTTTAAAAGTTGCTCGCCAATCTGCCTACAGATGTAGTAACTATTGAAATCTACTCGCCAAAAGTAAATTTCACTAGCCAACTTATAAGACTGACAAACTTGATCACATAATTATGTTGTATCGAGTACACCTTGCCAAAACTCTTAACAACCTAACAGACATTGCTGGCTGTAATTTTCTGGCATTATTATTATTATTTACAATATTTATATGGCGCATATCTAATTAAATTTACTCTAAGCACTTAACATGAAAACAAATAAAATTGTACAATAAAACTGTACATAGAATACATGCATAACCACAAAATAAATAACTAAAAGAGAGATAAAACTTTGACACTCATTAACAAAGGGGGAAAATGATAAATATACAAATTCTTAAAAAAACAGTCAACTCCACTTAATCCACTGATCATATATTAGAATATTGTGGATAATCGTAAGAAACTAAATACAATGATACATGGGTTCAGCTATTTAATCAATGATACATGGGTTCAGCTATTTAATCAATGATACATGGGTTCAGCTATTTAATCAATGATACATGGATTCAGCTATTTAATCAATGATACATGGGTTCAGCTATTTAATCAATGATACATGGGTTCAGCTATTTAATCAATGATTCATGGGTTCAGCTATTTAATCAATGATACATGGGTTCAGCTATTTAATCAATGATACATGGATTCAGCTATTTAATCAATGATACATGGGTTCAGCTATTTAATCAATGATGCATGGGTTCAGCTATTTAATCAATGATACATGGGTTCAGCTATTTAATCAATGATACATGGGTTCAGCTATTTAATCAATGATACATGGGTTCAGCTATTTAATCAATGATTCATGGGTTCAGCTATTTAATCAATGATACATGGGTTCAGCTATTTAATCAATGATACATGGGTTCAGCTATTTAATCAATGATACATGGGTTCAGCTATTTAATCAATGATACATGGGTTCAGCTATTTAATCAATGATACATGGGTTCAGCTATTTAATCAATGATACATGGGTTCAGCTATTTAATCAATGATACATGGGTTCAGCTATTTAATCAATGATACATGGGTTCAGCTATTTAATGAATGATTCATGGGTTCAGCTATTTAATCAATGATACATGGGTTCAGCTATTTAATCAATGATACATGGGTTCAGCTATTTAATCAATGATACATGGATTCAGCTATTTAATCAATGATACATGGGTTCAGCTATTTAATCAATGATACATGGGTTCAGCTATTTAATCAATGATACATGGGTTCAGCTATTTAATCAATGATACATGGGTTCAGCTATTTAATCAGTGATACATGGGTTCAGCTGTTTAATCAGTGATACATGGGTTCAGCTATTTAATCAATGATACATGGGTTCAGCTATTTAATCAATGATACATGGGTTCAGCTATTTAATCAATGATACATGGGTTCAGCTATTTAATCAATGATACATGGGTTCAGCTATTTAATCAATGATACATGGGTTCAGCTATTTAATCAATGATACATGGGTTCAGCTATTTAATCAATGATACATGGGTTCAGCTATTTAATCAATGATACATGGGTTCAGCTATTTAATCAATGATACATGGGTTCAGCTATTTAATCAATGATACATGGGTTCAGCTATTTAATCAATGATACATGGGTTCAGCTATTTAATTGCTGGACGTCACTGGCAAACTTTATTACATAAAGTTGTATCAAGTACATCTTGACACGGTAAGGAATCAATTTCACAAATTTAGTTGGGATGGCCACTGATCGATTGCAAACAGGTAGATGGACAGGTAAATCCTACTACCTTAAGATAATCAAATAGTTTTACATCATTAGTTATAAAGATTAGATTAATCTGTGTATTATTTGTATGAAAATCGTAGATAAAAATGTTGACATGCGATTGCAAGATTTTCATAATACAGTACATTGTATGTAGTACATTGTACTTCTCTTATAAGACCTTCCCTTCTGATATGAAAAATTGACCTTATAAGAGGGGTGGTCTCTCTTGAAGTGGGCAGTTGTAGTACAAATGTAGTCTTTTACTATCTCAGTGGATCTAAGATTCAGCCTGATTATTATTTAGAGGAGTAGTCTTTTGGTGGGAATGGCTTATAAGAGGGGCGTTCTCTCTTGATGGGTCAATGTAGTACAGTAAAACCTGTCTAAGCCGAACCCCTTTAAGACTGAAGAATTTGTTCAGTTTAGACAGGTGTTTGGTTTACACAGATTCAAATTAAATAGACATTTAGTAGATGGTACTGTAAAGTCTGTCTGGTTTTAGCAGGTTGTCGGTTTACTCAGGGTTCAGTTTAGACAGGTTTTCGGTTTACTAAGGGTTCGATTTAGACAGGTTTACTCAGGGTTCAGTTTAGACAGGTCTACTCAGGGTTCAGTTTAGACAGGTTTACTCAGGGTTCGGTTTACTCAGGGTTCAGTTTAGACAGGTTTTTGGTTTACTCGGGGTTCAGTTTAGACAGGTCTACTCAGGGTTCAGTTTAGACAGGTTTACTCAGGGTTCGGTTTAGACAGGTTTTCGGTTTACTCAGGGTTCAGTTTAGACAGGTTTTTGGTTTACTAAGGGCTCGGTTTAGACAGATTTTTGGTTTATTCAGGGTTCAGTTTAGACAGGTTTTTGGTTTACTAAGGGCTTGGTTTAGACAGGTTTTTGGTTTACTCAGGGTTCGGTTTAGACAGGTTTTTGGTTTACTCAGGGTTCAGTTTGGACAGGTTTACTCAGGGTTCAGTTTAGACAGGTTTTTGGTTTACTCAGGGTTTGGTTTAGACAGGTTTTTGGTTTACTCAGGGTTCAGTTTAGACAGGTTTTCTCAGGGTTCAGTTTAGACAGTTTACTCAGGGTTCAGTTTAGACAGGTTTACTCAGGATTCGGTTTAGACAGGTTTCACTGTAATATGTTACTTTCTCAGTTCATCTGAAATCTGGTCTGATAATTAGAGGGGTGGCCTTTTAGTGGAAGTTGCCTTATAAGGGTGGCCTTTGGTGGGAGTGGCCTTATAAGGATGGCCTTTTGGTGGGAGTGGCCTTATAAGGGTGGCCTTTTGGTGGGAGTGGCCTTATAAGAGAGGCACTATTGTACATGCTCATGTGTTTTGACAGATTGGTGATCTACTTGTATGATTCATCAACAAAAAATGTACCTGTACATGTCTGCGTCATCTTAGGACATTTGAACATTATGTAAAGTACAAAGTCCTGTTATGTTTTTTTCAAGGGTTGTTTGTTTATTTAGAACTTAAGAGACATGATTTGTTATTTACAAAATTAATCATTTTTCAGGTCAGATGGGGTTAAAGACCTTGAAGATTTTAATGTAAAAAATAAACACACAGACTTTATGATGTAAATAGCCAAAAGCTTTAGTAACAAGGATATGTGAATCTTATAAAAGTGAAAAGTATTAGGTAAGACTTACTTCAAATTTATTATGAATTTTGTTTGAAAATCTCATTTAAATCTTCATTTCCAATTAATTATATAGGTGAGTATACATACAGGTATGACTTTTAATTAATTATATAGGTGAGTATACGTTCAAGTATGACTTTTAATTAATTATTTAGGTGAGTATACGTTCAAGTATGACTTCTAATTAATTATATAGGTGAGTGTACACATATGACTTTTAATTAATTATATAGGTGAGTGTACAGATATGACTTTTAATTAATTATATAGGTGAGTATACATTCAAGTATGACTTTTAATTAATTATATAGGTGAGTGTACGTACAAGTATGACTTGATTAATTATATAGGTGAGTGTACAGATATGATTTTTAAATAATTATATAGGTGAGTGTACATATATTTAATTATATAGGTGAGTGTACACATATTTAATTATATAGGTGAGTGTACACATATTTAATTATATAGGTGAGTGTACACATATTTAATTATATAGGTGAGTGTACACATATTTAATTATATAGGTGAGTGTACACATATTTAATAATATAGGTGTGTGTACACATATTTAATTATATAGATGAGTGTACACATATTTAATTATATAGGTGAGTGTACACATATTTAATTATATAGGTGAGTGTACACATATTTAATTATATAGGTGAGTGTACACATATTTAATAATATAGGTGTGTGTACACATATTTAATAATATAGGTGAGTGTACACATATTTAATTATATAGGTGAGTGTACACATATTTAATTATATAGATGAGTGTACACATATTTAATTATATAGATGAGTGTACACATATTTAATTATATAGATGAGTGTACACATATTTAATAATATAGGTGAGTGTACACATATTTAATAATATAGGTGAGTGTACACATATTTAATAATATAGGTGAGTGTACACATATTTAATTATATAGATGAGTGTACACATATTTAATTATATAGGTGAGTGTACACATATTTAATTATATAGATGAGTGTACACATATTTAATTATATAGGTGAGTGTACACATATTTAATTATATAGATGAGTGTACACATATTTAATTATATAGGTGAGTGTACACATATTTAATTATATAGATGAGTGTACACATATTTAATTATATAGGTGAGTGTACACATATTTAATTATATAGGTGAGTGTACACATATTTAATTATATAGGTGAGTGTACACATATTTAATTATATAGATGAGTGTACACATATTTAATTATATAGGTGAGTGTACACATATTTAATTATATAGGTGAGTGTACACATATTTAATTATATAGGTGAGTGTACACATATTTAATTATATAGGTGAGTGTACACATATTTAATTATATAGGTGAGTGTACACATATTTAATTATATAGATGAGTGTACACATATTTAATTATATAGGTGAGTGTACACATATTTAATTATATAGATGAGTGTACACATATTTAATTATATAGGTGAGTGTACACATATTTAATTATATAGGTGAGTGTACACATATTTAATTATATAGGTGAGTGTACACATATTTAATTATATAGGTGAGTGTATACATATTTAATTATATAGATGAGTGTACACATATTTAATTATATAGATGAGTGTACACATATTTAATTATATAGGTGAGTGTACACATATTTAATTATATAGATGAGTGTACACATATTTAATTATATAGGTGAGTGCACACATATTTAATTATATAGATGAGTGTACACATATTTAATTATATAGATGAGTGTACACATATTTAATTATATAGGTGAGTGTACACATATTTAATTATATAGGTGAGTGTACACATATTTAATTATATAGGTGAGTGTACACATATTTAATTATATAGGTGAGTGTACACATATTTAATTATATAGGTGAGGGTACACATATTTAATTATATAGGTGAGTGTACACATATTTAATTATATAGGTGAGTGTACACATATTTAATTATATAGGTGAGTGTACACATATTTAATTATATAGGTGAGTGTACACATATTTAATTATATAGGTGAGTGTATACATATTTAATTATATAGATGAGTGTACACATATTTAATTATATAGATGAGTGTACACATATTTAATTATATAGGTGAGTGTACACATATTTAATTATATAGATGAGTGTACACATATTTAATTATATAGGTGAGTGTACACATATTTAATTATATAGATGAGTGTACACATATTTAATTATATAGGTGAGTGTACACATATTTAATTATATAGGTGAGTGTACACATATTTAATTATATAGGTGAGTGTACACATATTTAATTATATAGGTGAGTGTATACATATTTAATTATATAGATGAGTGTACACATATTTAATTATATAGATGAGTGTACACATATTTAATTATATAGGTGAGTGTACACATATTTAATTATATAGATGAGTGTACACATATTTAATTATATAGGTGAGTGTACACATATTTAATTATATAGATGAGTGTACACATATTTAATTATATAGGTGAGTGTACACATATTTAATTATATAGGTGAGTGTACACATATTTAATTATATAGGTGAGTGTACACATATTTAATTATATAGGTGAGTGTACACATATTTAATTATATAGGTGAGTGTACACATATTTAATTATATAGGTGAGTGTACACATATTTAATTATATAGGTGATTGTACACATATTTAATTATATAGGTGAGTGTGCACATATTTAATTATATAGGTGAGTGTACACATATTTAATTATATAGATGAGTGTACACATATTTAATTATATAGGTGAGTGTACACATATTTAATTATATAGATGAGTGTACACATATTTAATTATATAGATGAGTGTACACATATTTAATTATATAGGTGAGTGTACACATATTTAATTATATAGGTGAGTGTACACATATTTAATTATATAGATGAGTGTACACATATTTAATTATATAGGTGAGTGTACACATATTTAATTATATAGGTGAGTGTACACATATTTAATTATATAGGTGAGTGTACACATATTTAATTATATAGGTGAGTGTACACATATTTAATTATATAGGTGAGTGTACACATATTTAATTATATAGGTGAGTGTACACATATTTAATTATATAGGTGAGTGTACACATATTTAATTATATAGGTGAGTGTACACATATTTAATTATATAGGTGAGTGTACACATAGATGTATGACTTTTAATTAAGGAGTTAGAAATTGAACAAAAAACATTGTTAGGGTTGGAGATATTTATTTGAAAACACATACATACCATGCTATATATAGTATGGCCAGGTACAAATATATTTACTTGTATATGTATATACTTCAGTGATTTTTCACCTTGAAGAGATAACTGTATATGTACTCATTAATTTTCTCAATCTATGAAACATTTATAAAACTTATAGTCCACATAGATGTATATATTCAGTCAAACCAAGGGAACATTGAAATAGGTTCACATAAGATTGGTGGTTGCTAAATACAGATTTAATTAATATGAAACGTACTGTGAAGGAAAATTAGAATTAAGATCACACTTAACAAGTTATTACTTAATAGAGGTGGTCATTTAAAGCAGGATTGACTGGATAAATTATAATGGTACGTTTTTCTGTTATTTCAATTTTTTTTTACAAAAAGGTCTGTGAACTTGATGTTATTCCATGATTTTGACGTCATAGATCTGTCAATCATGTAATTTCTGTTACAAACCATATATACTATGGATCTTACTTCGGATTCGTTGGTTTAAATAAGTTAATTTGTAAGATCCATGGTATATGTATAGGATACAGTACTATTGAAACAAAAGAAGCGGCCCGTAATGGATATAACAGGTTGTTTTTTTTCGCCTGAGTACGAATGCAGAAAAAGAAACCTGTTATATCCAATACGGGCCACTTCTTTAGTTTCAATAATAATGTATCTAACTTGTACAATAATAGTGTTGTTGAAAAAATATATGGAATGACATATATTTTTACACTTTTAATGTTTAGAAAGCCAAATAAGACAACAATTAACAAATTTTTATCGGTCAACGTCCTTTCCATTCTCATTTATATTTAGATATTTCAAGGTCTTTCAAGTGAAAAGAATCGTTTATATTTAGATATTTCAAGGTCTTTCAAGTGAAAAGAATCGTTTATATTTAGATATTTCAAGGTCTTTCAAGTGAAAAGAATCGTTTATATTTAGATATTTCAAGGTCTTTCAAGTGAAAAGAATCGTTTATATTTAGATATTTCAAGGTCTTTCAAATGTCCCAAATCTTCACCTGTGGTCTGTCTTATTTGTTATTACTTGCGGTCGGTTCGTTAGTTGTTTTTGTATTGCGAGAATACATTTTAAAAGTTCACATACTTGTCAGTTCTGAAGATAAATTATGTCAGATCTGAAATACTTGTATCGTGTCTTGTATATTGCTTTCTTAAACAAATTGTTGATATTATTTTTACAAAGCCTACTATCAAGAGTCAAATATACTAATTATATCATATAGTACTGTGGTCACCGTAGCCGAGTGGGTATATGGAAGTTTTGAAAGTCAAAATAGACTTTGAAAGGCCAGCAGTGGTTCGAGACACGAAAGCCCAAAAATAAGTGAAACACGTTTTTAAGCCTAAAAGAGTAAAAGGTTAAAGTTCATATATTCAAGAACAAAAGAATAAACTAGATTCTTAAAAATAATCCACTGTTCGAACAATAGTGTGACGTCAGATAAATGCATTACGTAAACGATATCAACCTTGTCCCAAAAATAGGTCAAATTATTAAAGTACAGTGGCCTGTATCATCGGCCCCTATTAACGGCCTGTATCATCGGCCTCTATTAGCGACCTGTATGTGATATTAGAGGCCACATTTACAATAGCTTTGCTGGGGGTATTATTGTACAAATAATACTTATACCTATATTTGTTTACCTGAATCAGCTGATTATATATTATTGTCATCAATTTTCTTTATACACCTGTTGATATAATAGGTGTCTATAAATAAAAATAGTGATAGATTATAATAACAATAGGTTATTGTCAATAAATACCATTCATTGTTGTCTTAAAAGGCCAAAATAATTAAATTCTTTGTTGGCCTGAAGAATATATGTCAGGGTTAGAAATTAATAATTGAAATAGTACAGTAGTTCTTGGGTAATTAAACAAATATTTGGACTGATCCTCCAGAAGTCTGACTAGCCTGTGCCACAGCTAAAATCCTGCATTCTGAGTGGATTCTTGGACTGATCCTCCAGAAATCTGACTAGCCCGTGCCACAGCTAAAATCCTGCATTCTGAGTGGATTCTTGGACTGATCCTCCAGAAATCTGACTAGCCCGTGCCACAGCTAAAATCCTGCATTCTGAGTGGATTCTTGGACTGATCCTCCAGAAATCTGACTAGCCCGTGCCACAGCTAAAATCCTGCATTCTGAGTGGATTCTAGAGTGTAAATGAAGCATAAAAATGGCATTTATTTTTAAGGAAAAACATTAAAATCTTTCAAAAGGTTTTAGAATGCTCATCTCTATCTCTACGGCTAAACTGTATTGGGCAAGGCTGGTTAAGGTAATTTGTAAATTCTCGTCCAAATCAATACCTTTTCAGAACTTTCTCCAATACTGTTGATAATAGACCTGATCATTTTCATACTATTTCGAGCATCATAATGATGTAGTTTATATCTTTATGTTCATTTATTTAACATATACAGGAATATCATTTGTATTGTATAGTAATAGGACAAAAAGCCTTGCTTTCCACACTGAAATATTGGACAAAAGCCTTGCTTTCCACACTGATATATATTATTTCCTTGTATATTTCATATAAAACCATGATTTTTAAAACTAACATTCTTTCATTTCTTACTTTAAAAGCAGAAATAAATAAAAGTTTCTTATAATTTATGATATTAATTTCTACTGTTCCTTAAAATATGATTCAAACATGAAGTTTATTATTTTCTTCACCAAATACAAAACATATTAATTACTAAATATATAATCAAATAATTTGTGCTTAAATCGTACATGTTTGTAAATTAATGTTCATAAAAATTATATGAAAATAATAAAATAAACCCTTATTAATTCTGCCTTTAAAAAAGACAACTTTTTTTTCTTTAAAAATAGGATAAGAAATGACTTCAGGAGATATTTTTTTTAAATAAGTGGTTTTGTACATGTATGAAATATAAATTGATATCTTAGTGGGGAAAATCATTTGACCCATGAATGTATATGGTATAGATCTTAATGGAAGCCATAAACTGGACATCTCATTGAGTAGTTTTGTATGAATGGGAAAATATCGTATCATTCGTAATCTGTACATCATAATAATTCTGTTGTAACTTGTATGCGGAAAACTAGAGTGGTGTTTATATGGAAACTACTAATTTTGATTACAAATTAGAAACATATACAGAACTAACACGAAATGATGATTTTCTTTTGAATTTACCCAGCGGGTGATAATTGGAGACTATTAGAAACGTGATAAGTTGTGAGTTGTGGACATCATACCACAGTAGGACATATATTAACACAGACGAAAGTTATGAGAACAATATTTTACCCCTGCAACTGTGTGATATTGATGTACTGACTGTACTAATATGTACATATGTAGATGCTTAAATAAACTTCAGTGTTATTAGGTCATGGACAGTATAAATTAAACATATTTTATTGCTAAATATTATAACAATTGGATTGGACACAAATTATAACAATTTACAAGGGTCCTCTCCACATATGACCCTCTCTCTTATGTGGCCATGTCTCCTATGTGGCCCTGTCTCCTATGTGACCCTGTCTCCTATGTGGCCCTGTCTCCTATGCGACCCTGTCTCCTATGTGGCCCTGTCTCCTATGTGACCCTGTCTCCTATATGGCCCTGTCTCCTATGTGGCCCTGTCTCCTATGTGACCATGTCTCCTATGTGACCCTGTCTCCTATGTGACCCTGTCTCCTATGTGGTCCTGTCTCCTATATGACCCTCTCTCTTATGTGACCATGTCTCCTATGTGGCCATGTCTCCTATGTGGCCCTGTCTCCT
The DNA here is from genome assembly GCA_963383655.1 of Bathymodiolus septemdierum. Classification (NCBI taxonomy): domain Eukaryota; kingdom Metazoa; phylum Mollusca; class Bivalvia; order Mytilida; family Modiolidae; genus Bathymodiolus; species Bathymodiolus septemdierum. The sequence continues at coordinate 77,203,628 of OY726525.1, read as the reverse complement.
ATGTGACCCTGTCTCCTATATGGCCATGTCTCCTATGTGGCCCTGTCTCCTATGTGGCCCTGTCTCCTATGTGACCCTGTCTCCTATGTGACCCTGTCTCCTATATGACCATGTTTCTTATGTGACCATGTTTCTTATGTGACCCGGTCTCCTATGTGGCCCTGTCTCCTATATGACCCTCTCTCTTATGTGGCCATGTTTCCTATGTGACCCTGTCTCCTATGTGACCCTGTCTCCTATGTGACCCTGTATCCTATATGTGGCCCTGTCTCTTATGTGACCCTGTCTCCTATATGTGGCCATGTCTCCTATGTGACCCTCTCTCTTATGTGGCCATGTCTCCTATGTGGCCCTGTTTCCTATGTGGCCCTGTCTCTTATGTGACCCTGTATCCTATATGTGGCCATGTCTCCTATGTGGCCCTGTCTCCTATATGTGGCCCTGTCTCCTATGTAACCCTGTCTCTTATGTGACCCTGTATCCTATATGTGGCCATGTCTCCTATGTGGCCCTGTCTCCTATGTGGCCCTGTCTCCTATGTGGCCCTGTCTCTTATGTGGCCCTGTCTCTTATGTGACCCTGTATCCTATATGTGGCCATGTCTCCTATGTGGCCCTGTCTCCTATATGTGGCCCTGTCTCCTATGTGACCCTGTCTTTTATGTGACCCTGTATCCTATATGTGGCCATGTCTCCTATGTGGCCCTGTCTCCTATGTGGCCATGTCTCCTATGTGGCCTTGTCTCTTATATGTGGCCATGTCTCCTATACGACCCTCTCTCTTATGTGACCCTGTCACCTATGTGGCCCTGTCTCCTATGTGACCATGTTTCTTATGTGACCCTGTCTCCTATGTGACCCTGTCACCTATGTGGCCCTGTCTCCTATGTGACCATGTTTCTTATGTGACCCTGTCTCCTATGAGACCATATCTCCTGTGTGACCCTGTCTCCTATGTGACTGTCTCCTATATGACCCTCTCTCTTATGTGACCCTGTCTCCTATGTGACCCTGTCTCCTGTGTGACCCTGTCTCCTATGTGACCCTCTCTCTTATGTGACCCTGTCTCCTATGTGACCCTGTCACCTATGTGGCCCTGTCTCCTATGTGACCATGTTTCTTATGTGGCCATGTCTCCTATGTGACCCTATCTCCTATGTGACCCTGTCTCCTATGTGACCATGTTTCTTATGTGGCCATGTCTCCTATGTGACCCTATCTCCTATGTGAACCTGTCTCCTATGTGACCATGTTTCTTATGTGACCCTGTCTCCTATGTGACCCTGTCACCTATGTGGCCCTGTCTCCTATGTGACCATGTTTCTTATGTGACCCTGTCTCCTATGTAACCATATCTCCTGTGTGACCCTCTCTTATGTGACCCTGTCTCCTATGTGACTGTCTCCTATATGACCCTCTCTCTTATATGACCCTGTCTCCTATGTGACCCTGTCTCCTGTGTGACCCTGTCTCCTATGTGACCCTCTCTCTTATGTGACCCTGTCTCCTATGTGACCCTGTCTCCTATGTGACCCTATCACCTATATGGCCCTGTCTCCTATGTGACCCTGTCTCCTATGTGACCCTGTCTCCTATGTGACCCTGTCTCCTATATGACTCTCTCTCCTATGTGACCCTGTCTTCTATGTGACCCTGTCTCCTATGTGACCCTGTCTCCTATGTGACCCTGTCTCCTATGTGACCCTGTCTCCTATGTGGCCATGTCTCCTATGTGGCCCTGTCTCCTATGTGACCCTGTCTCCTATGTGGCCCTGTCTCCTATATGACCATGTTTCTTATGTGATCCGGTCTCCTATGTGGCCCTGTCTCCTATATGACCCTCTCTTATGTGGCCATGTTTCCTATGTGGCCCTGTCTCCTATGTGACCCTGTCTCCTTTGTGACCCTGTATCCTATATGTGGCCCTGTCTCTTATGTGACCCTGTCTCCTATATGTGGCCATGTCTCCTATGTGACCCTCTCTCTTATGTGGCCATGTCTCCTATGTGGCCCTGTTTCCTATGTGGCCCTGTCTCTTATGTGACCCTGTATCCTATATGTGGCCATGTCTCCTATGTGGCCCTGTCTCCTATATGTGGCCCTGTCTCCTATGTAACCCTGTCTCTTATGTGACCCTGTATCCTATATGTGGCCATGTCTCCTATGTGGCCCTGTCTCTTATGTGACCCTCTATCCTATATGTGGCCATGTCTCCTATGTGGCCCTGTCTCCTATATGTGGCCCTATCTCCTATGTGGCCCTGTCTCTTATGTGACCCTGTATCCTATATGTGACCATGTCTCCTATGTGGCCCTGTCTCCTATATGTGGCCCTGTCTCCTATATGTGGCCCTGTCTCCTATGTGACCCTGTCTTTTATGTGACCCTGTATCCTATATGTGGCCATGTCTCCTATGTGGCCCTGTCTCCTATGTGACCATGTCTCCTATGTGGCCTTGTCTCTTATATGTGGCCCTGTCTCCTATACGACCCTCTCTCTTATGTGACCCTGTCACCTATGTGGCCCTGTCTCCTATGTGACCATGTTTCTTATGTGACCCTGTCTCCTATGTGACCCTGTCACCTATGTGGCCCTGTCTCCTATGTGACCATGTTTCTTATGTGACCCTGTCTCCTATGTGACCATATCTCCTGTGTGACCCTCTCTTATGTGACCCTGTCTCCTATGTGACTGTCTCCTATATGACCCTCTCTCTTATGTGACCCTGTCTCCTATGTGACCCTGTCTCCTGTGTGACCCTGTCTCCTATGTGACCCTCTCTCTTATGTGACCCTGTCTGCTATGTGACCCTGTCACCTATGTGGCCCTGTCTCCTATGTGACCATGTTTCTTATGTGGCCATGTCTCCTATGTGACCCTATCTCCTATGTGACCCTGTCTCCTATGTGACCATGTTTCTTATGTGGCCATGTCTCCTATGTGACCCTATCTCCTATGTGAACCTGTCTCCTATGTGGCCATGTCTCCTATGTGGCCCTGTCTCCTATGTGACCCTGTCTCCTATATGACCATGTTTCTTATGTGACCATGTTTCTTATGTGACCCGGTCTCCTATGTGGCCCTGTCTCCTATATGACCCTCTCTCTTATGTGGCAATGTTTCCTATGTGGCCCTTTCTCCTATGTGACTCTGTCTCCTTTGTGACCCTGTATCCTATATGTGGCCCTGTCTCTTATGTGACCCTGTCTCCTATATGTGGCCATGTCTCCTATGTGACCCTCTCTCTTATGTGGCCATGTCTCCTATGTGGCCCTGTTTCCTATGTGGCCCTGTCTCTTTTGTGACCCTCTATCCTATATGTGGCCATGTCTCCTATGTGGCCCTGTCTCCTATATGTGGCCCTGTCTCCTATGTGGCCCTGTCTCTTATGTGACCCTGTATCCTATATGTGGCCATGTCTCCTATGTGGCCCTGTCTCCTATATGTGGCCCTGTCTCCTATGTGACCCTGTCTTTTATGTGACGCTGTATCCTGTATGTGGCCATGTCTCCTATGTGGCCCTGTCTCCTATGTGGCCATGTCTCCTATGTGGCCTTGTCTCTTATATGTGGCCCTGTCTCCTATACGACCCTCTCTCTTATGTGACCCTGTCACCTATGTGGCCCTGTCTCCTATGTGACCATGTTTCTTATGTGACCCTGTCTCCTCTGTGACCATATCTCCTGTGTGACCCTCTCTTATGTGACCCTGTCTCCTATGTGACTGTCTCCTATATGACCCTCTCTCTTATGTGACCATGTCTCCTATGTGACCCTGTCTCCTGTGTGACCCTGTCTCCTATGTGACCCTCTCTCTTATATGACCCTGTCTCCTATGTGACCCTGTCACCTATGTGGCCCTGTCTCCTATGTGACCATGTTTCTTATGTGGCCATGTCTCCTATGTGACCCTATCTCCTATGTGACCCTGTCTCCTATGTGACCATGTTTCTTATGTGGCCATGTCTCCTATGTGACCCTATCTCCTATGTGAACCTGTCTCCTATGTGGCCATGTCTCCTATGTGGCCCTGTCTCCTATGTGACCCTGTCTCCTATGTGGCCCTGTCTCCTATATGACCATGTTTCTTATGTGACCATGTTTCTTATGTGACCCGGTCTCCTATGTGGCCCTGTCTCCTATATGACCCTCTCTCTTATGTGGCCATGTTTCCTATGTGGCCCTGTCTCCTATGTGACTCTGTCTCCTTTGTGACCCTGTATCCTATATGTGGCCCTGTCTCTTATGTGACCCTGTCTCCTATATGTGGCCATATCTCCTATGTGACCCTCTCTCTTATGTGGCCATGTCTCCTATGTGGCTCTGTTTCCTATGTGGCCCTGTCTCTTATATGACCCTGTATCCTATATGTGGCCATGTCTCCTATGTGGCCCTGTCTCCTAAATGTGGCCCTGTCTCCTATGTAACCCTGTCTCTTATGTGACCCTGTATCCTATATGTGGCCATGTCTCCTAAGTGGCCCTGTCTCCTATGTGGCCCTGTCTCCTATGTGGCCCTGTCTCTTATGTGGCCATGTCTCCTATGTGGCCCTGTCTCCTATATGTGGCCCTGTCTCCTATGTGGCCCTGTCTCTTATGTGACCCTGTATCCTATATGTGGCCATGTCTCCTATGTGGCCCTGTCTCCTATGTGACCCTGTCTTTTATGTGATGCTGTATCCTATATGTGGCCATGTCTCCTATGTGGCCCTGTCTCCTATGTGGCCATGTCTCCTATGTGGCCTTGTCTCTTATATGTGGCCCTGTCTCCTATACGACCCTCTCTCTTATGTGAACCTGTCACCTATGTGGCCCTGTCTCCTATGTGACCATGTTTCTTATGTGACCCTGTCTCCTATGTGACCCTGTCACCTATGTGGCCCTGTCTCCTATGTGACCATGGTTCTTATGTGACCCTGTCTCCTATGTGACCATATCTCCTGTGTGACCCTCTCTTATGTGACCCTGTCTCCTATGTGACTGTCTCCTATATGACCCTCTCTCTTATGTGACCCTGTCTCCTATGTGACCCTGTCTCCTGTGTGACCCTGTCTCCTATGTGACCCTCTCTCTTATATGACCCTGTCTCCTATGTGACCCTGTCACCTATGTGGCCCTGTCTCCTATGTGACCATGTTTCTTATGTGGCCATGTCTCCTATGTGACCCTATCTCCTATGTGAACCTGTCTCCTATGTGACCATGTTTCTTATGTGACCCTGTCTCCTATGTGACCCTGTCACCTATGTGGCCCTGTCTCCTATGTGACCATGTTTCTTATGTGACCCTGTCTCCTATGTGACCATATCTCCTGTGTGACCCTCTCTTATGTGACCCTGTTTCCTATGTGACTGTCTCCTATGTGACCCTCTCTCTTATATGACCCTGTCTCCTATGTGACCCTATCACCTATGTGGCCCTGTCTCCTATGTGACCCTGTCTCCTATGTGACCCTGTCTCCTATATGACTCTCTCTCCTATGTGACCCTGTCTTCTATGTGACCCTGTCTTCTATGTGACCCTGTCTCCTATGTGACCCTGTCTCCTATGTGACCCTGTCTCCTATATGACTCTCTCTCCTTTGTGACCCTGTCACCTATGTGGTCTTGTCTCCTATGTGACCCTGTCTCTTATGTGACCCTGTATCCTATGTAACCCTGACTCCTATATGTGGCCCTGTCTCCTATGTGGTCATGTCTCCTATGTGACCCTGTCTCCTATGTGACCCTGTCACCTATGTGGCCCTGTCTCCTATGTGACCCTGTCACCTATGTGGCCCTGTCTCCTATGTAACCATGTTTCTTATGTGACCATATCTCCTGTGTGACCCTGTCTCCTATGTGACCCTATCTTCTATGTGACCCTGTCACCTATGTGGCCCTGTCTCCTATGTGACCATGTTTCTTATGTGACCCTGTCTCCTATGTGACCCTGTCTCCTATGTGACCCTGTCTCTTATGTGACCCTGTCTCTTATGTGACCCTGTCTCCTATGTGACCCTGTCTCCTATGTGACCCTGTCTCCTATGTGACCCTGTCTCTTATGTGACCCTGTCTCTTATGTGACCCTGTCTCTTATGTGACCCTGTCTCTTATGTGACCCTGTCTCCTATGTGACCATATCTCCTGTGTGACCATATCTCCTGTGTGACCCTGTCTCCTATGTGACCCTGTCTCTTATGTGACCCTTTCTCCTATGTGACCATATCTCCTGTGTGACCCTATCTCCTATGTGACCCTGTCTCCTATGTGACCCTGTCTCCTATGGGTTGTCTCCTATATGACTCTCTCTCTTATGTGACCCTATATTCTATGTGACCCTATCTCCTATATGACTCTCTCTTATGTGGCCCTCTCTCCTATGTGACCATATCTCCTGTGTGACCCTATCTCCTATATGACTCTCTCTCTTATGTGACCCTATCTCCTATGTGACCCTGTCTCCTATGTGACCCTGTCTCTTATGTGACCCTGTCTCTTATGTGACCCTGTCTCTTTTGTGACCCTATCTCCTATGTGACCCTATCTCCTATGTGACCCTGTCTCCTGTATGACCCTCTCTCTTATGTGACCCTATCTCATACACAACCCTGTCTCCAATGTGACCCTGTGACCCTATCACTTATGTGACCCTGTCTCCTATGTGACCCTGTCTCCAATGTGACCCTATCTCATATGTGACCCTGTCTCCTTTGTGACCATGTCTCTTATGTGACCCTGTCTCCTATAGGCTGTCTCATATGGATAATTTCCTTTACGGAAGAATAAAATATGTTGGAAATAAATTAAAGAAATGAAAGGCAGATGTTTGTTTTAGGCTATTTATAACCATGATGTTTTAATCAAAACTGTTTAGAGTCGTCTCTGTTTCACCCATGACCAGAAATTGAAAGGGTGATCTGATGTCAAGACACTGCTGTCATCGTCATCCTCATCAGTATACATGCATGTACATTCTTTTCCTCCACAACTGGAAACCCAAAATGGTTGGCAATGCATGTAGGACAGTGTATAACCTGGGATATATATGATATACAGGTACAGTTATGTTCATTTATCTGTGCAGTAGTGGGTACTAGTATTTGTCCTCTTATAAGGCCACCCCTCTTAAGTTTCTGCAATGAAAAAATGGCCTTATAAGAGGGCAGCCCTCTCTTGAGGGTGGGGGTTCAATTTAATAATAATTTACTATCTCTGTGCATCTGAAATATGGTCTGATTATCAGAGGGGTGGCCTTTGGTGGGAGTTGCTTTATTAGAGGGTAGCCTTCTCTTGAGGGGAGCAATTTAGTAGTATTTTACTATCTCTGTGCACCTGAAATATGGTCTAATTATCAGAGGGGTAGCCTTTGGTGGGAGTTGCTTTATTAGAGGGCAGCCTTCTCTTGAGGGGAGCAATTTAGTAGTATTTTACTATCTCTGTACATCTGAAATATGGTCTGATTATCAGAGGGGTGGCCTTTGGTGGGAGTTGCTTTATTAGAGGGCAGCCTTCTCTTGAGGGGAGCAATTTAATAGTAATTTACTATCTCTGTACATCTGAAATATGGTCTGATCAGTGATTAGAAGGGTAGCCTTTGGTGGGAGTTGCTTTATTAGAGGGCAGCCTTCTCTTGAGGGGAGCAATTTAGTAGTAATTTACTATCTCTGTACATCTGAAATATGGTCTGATCAGTGATTAGAAGGGTAGCCTTTGGTGGGAGTTGCTTTATTAGAGGGCAGCCTTCTCTTGAGGGGAGCAATTTAGTAGTAATTTACTATCTCTGTACATCTGAAATATGGTCTGATCAGTGATTAGAAGGGTAGCCTTTGGTGGGAGTTGCTTTATTAGAGGGCAGCCTTCTCTTGAGGGGAGCAATTTAATAGTAATTTACTATCTCTGTACATCTGAAATATGGTCTGATCAGTGATCAGAAGGGTAGCCTTTGGTGGGAGTTGCTTTATTAGAGGGCAGCCTTCTCTTGAGAGGTTCAGAAGGGGGGACTTATAAATTATAAGAGAGGCTCAGACTACTGAAGTTTAAAATCGGTGAATAATGCGATCGCCTAAAATAAAGGAAGAACTGTATGGTAATTGTATCTTCTGGTCAGAATTAGTGATTTTGAGGAAATTAATCAAATACATGTACTGTACATATACAGTCAAGCCTGCCTATGTGGTCACCTGTATAAAGAGGTCACCCCTGCCTATGTGGTCACCTGTATAAAGAGGTCACCCCTGCCTATGTGGTCACCTGTGTAAAGAGGTCACCTTTTTCTTGTCCTGTCATAGGAAATTTCATATGAATTGAACCTCTTTTAAGAGGTCACTTGTCTTAGAACTTCAGAAGATCACTTTTCTTTGTCCAAAAGGTGACCTCTTAATACAGGTTTGACTGTATGTGAAGGGGTTCGTTGTGGTCGTGATCATGTAGTAGTTGGATTTACAACTACCTCTGCAATCAGTGCCTTATCACAACTTAATTTGTGAGTTCGAATCAGCTGACTGACGATGTACTGGATACAACACTATGTGATAAAAATTATCAGTAATTTGCGGCAGGTCAGTGGTTTTCTCCAGGTCTGGTTTCCTCCACCTATAAAACTGACCTCCACAATATAACTGAAATATTGTTGAAAGTGGCCTTAAATACCATAAACCTAACCCATATATATGTGAAATGGTAATATGGTTGAATCCTTTTGAAGGGGGTAGAGGATGATATAGAAACTAGAGAAGGTGTAAGGGAGATTAATCTTCATTTCAATATTTGTTGCCTTACATACAGAGCATATACATTGCACATTGTAAAATTCATATTTTAAATAATTTGTTATTGTGTGATATAAGGGAAGTAACTCAAAGATTAGAAATTGATTAAACAACAGCAAATATACTGGCTATACAAATAATTCATTTTTTATGTATTTATCAGTTTATAGAACGACCAATTATTTGTTTAGGGGGAGGTTATGTATATGTTTAATTTCTGTTGCCAAATGTTATAGAAAAAAATATCTTGACCTGAAATATGCAAAAAATAAATAGTTTTAGCCTGATTTTCAATGAGAAACATATCCCCACCCCCCCATCCCCCCCCCCCCCCCCCCCCCCCCCCATTTTCTCCAGTTAAATGGTCGGTACCTTACATTATGTGATAAAGTTAGTCAGTAACTTATGGCAGGTTGGTAGTTTTCTCTGGATACTCCCAGTTTCCCCCATTAATAAAACTGACTGCCATGATATAACTGAAATATTGTTGAAAGTGGTGTTAAACACCATAACACTAACCCACAATATCCCAGAAAAATCCAGCCATGCTGTATATTGTTGAAGATGGCTTTAAACGCCATAACTCTAAACCACAATATCCAGTAACAAATCAGTGTTCTAATTGGAAGATTTTGGGATGTGAGTTAGTACTAATATTGCGCTTGAAAGTTTTACGACCGTTAGGCCAGGTGATAACATAACATACAAATATGTTTTTTTGTGTGTGTGTCATGACTTACTGATATCTAAAATTAAATCTACAATTTATTCAATAGTTTAATCTTTTGTCTAATCTTTCTTGTATATATTTAATTGAATGTGGTCTATATGTAAATACAATGTTGTTAATCTCATTACCGATATAATGAACTGAATACTTATGTTTATTTTATTTGTCACAAAAATCCATGAAAAGTAATGCATGTACAGTCAAACCTGTATTAAGAGGTCACCGCTTGAACAAAGAGAAAGTGGTCTTATAAGACAGGTGACCTCTTAAAAGAGGCTCATTTCATATGACATTTTCTGATAGGACAAGGAAAAGGTGACTTTTTAATACAGGTGACCGTTTAATAGAAGTGACCACATGAGCAGGTTTGATTGTACCACATTTCTTTAAAAGGGGTTCCCAACCTCTACCCCCCTTGTAATCCACAATATATATTTAAGGGGGTTCAGACCTAAGTAAAAATATTTTAGTATGCAACCTACATACATGTATGTACCTACGGAATACATTTTAAAATGGGATTGGAATCTAACATTACAAGATAATCTAGGGTTTAGACCCACATAAATATCTAAGGTTTAGACCCTCATTTATATCTAGGGTTTAGCTCTCCATTAATATCTAGGGTTTAGACCCTCATAAATGTCTAGGGTTAAGAGTCCCATTTATATCTAGGGTCTAGAACCCCGTTAATTTTTAAGACCCTCATAAATATCTAGGGTTTAGAGCCCTATTAATATCTAGGGTTTAGTGCCCTATTAATATCTAGGGTTTAGAGCTCTATTAATATCTAGGGTTTAGTGCCCTATTAATATCTAGGGTTTAGACCCTCATAAATATCTAGGGTTTATAGACCTTCATCAATATCTAGGGTTTAGAGCCCTATTAATATCTAGGGTTTAGTGCCCTATTAATATCTAGGGTTTAGTGCCCTATTAATATCTAGGGTTTAGACCCTCATAAATATCTAGGGTTTATAGACCTTCATTAATATCTAGGGTTTAGACCCTCATAAATATCTAGGGTTTATAGACCCTCATAAATATCTAGGGTTTATAGACCTTCATAAATATCTAGGGTTTAGAGCTCTATTAATATCTAGGGTTTAGTGCCCTATTAATATCTAGGGTTTAGACCCTCATAAATATCTAGGGTTTATAGACCTTCATTAATATCTAGGGTTTAGTGCCCTATTAATATCTAGGGTTTAGACCCTCATAAATATCTAGGGTTTAGTGCCCTATTAATATCTAGGGTTTAGACCCTCATAAATGTCGGGTTAAAAGTCCCATTTATATCTAGGGTCTAGAACCCCGTTAATATTTAAGACCCTCATAAATATCTAGGGTTTAGTGCCCTATTAATATCTAGGGTTTAGACCCTCATAAATATCTAGGGTTTATAGACCTTCATCAATATCTAGGGTTTAGTGCCCTATTAATATCAAGGGTTTAGTGCCCTATTAATATCTAGGGCTTAGACTCTCATAAATATCTAGGGTTTATAGACCTTCATCAATATCTAGGGTTTAGTGCCCTATTAATATCTAGGGCTTAGACCCTCATAAATATCTAGGGTTTATAGACCTTCATCAATATCTAGGGTTTAGAGCCCTATTAATATCTAGGGTTTAGTGCCCTATTAATATCTAGGGTTTAGTGCCCTATTAATATCTAGGGTTTAGACCCTCATAAATATCTAGGGTTTATAGACCTTCATCAATATCTAGGGTTTAGTGCCCTATTAATATCAAGGGTTTAGTGCCCTATTAATATCTAGGGCTTAGACTCTCATAAATATCTAGGGTTTATAGACCTTCATCAATATCTAGGGTTTAGAGCCCTATTAATATCTAGGGTTTAGACCATCATAAATATCTAGGGTTTATAGACCTTCATCAATATCTAGGGTTTAGACTCTTATTAATATTTAAAGAAGATGTTTCTAAGTTGTGAAACTTGTGTCCTATCCAATTGTTTATTGGACAATAAAATATGTTTAAAGTATTAACATTTAGAGTGTAGAGCTGGGGTCAATTACATAGCAATGTAATGAATTACATTACACATTACTCTGAAAAATTAACATTACCATTACTCTATTTTAGAATGTAATACATTACATTACACATTACTCTGAAAAATTAACATTACCATTACTCTATTTTAGAATGTAATACATTACATTACACATTACTTGAGAGTGCATTACATTACATTACACATTACAGTGCTACACTGTAGACCCTCATTAATTTTTAGGGTTTAGAGTTAAGACCCTCAAATATCTAGAGTTAAGACCCTCAAATATCTAGAGTTAAGACCCTCAAATATCTAGGGTTTAGACCCTCATTAATTACATGTACATGTATTATCATAATTATTCTAATTGAAGTGTGTTTATTTTAGTGTTGACCTTTACATGATAATAATAAATGAACACTTAACATTATTATATCGGTCATTGTCTCGTCAATGAATCTCCATTTTAATTTGTATATCTACATGTATACTAGTAAACATATACATCTCATTTACAGTCAAATCTGCCTTCAAAGGTACCTCTATTTAACAAATCACTGTCTATAAAGGACAGTCTCATTTTTCCTATTAGTGAATATATACAGTCAAACCTGTATTAAGAGGTCACCCTTGGGACAAAAAAAAGTGACCTCTTAAAAGAGGTTCAATTCATATAAAATTTTCTATGACAGGACAAGAAAAAGGTGACCTTTTAATACAGGTGACTGCATGGGCAGGTTTGCCTATAATTTTAACCTGTGTATAAAAGGCAACTGCTCATAAAGGCCACATTTTCAGTTTCCTTAGAGTGGCCTTTACAATGTATATATATATAGGTTTGACTGTATATATATAGGTTTGACTGTATATATATATAGGTTTGACTGTATATAGGTTTGACTGTATATATATATATATGTTTGACTGTATATAGGTTTGACTGTATATATATATGTTTGACTGTATATATATATAGGTTTGACTGTATATATAGGTTTGACTGTATATAGGTTTGGCTGTATATATAGGTTTGACTGTATATAGGTTTGACTGTATATATAGGTTTGACTGTATATATATAGGTTTGACTGTATATATATAGGTTTGACTGTATATATATAGGTTTGACTGTATATATATATGTTTGACTGTATATAGGTTTGACTGTATATATATAGGTTTGACTGTATATATAGGTTTGACTGTATATAGGTTTGACTGTATATATATATGTTTGATTGCACATGTAGATACATTTCCTGTAATTAAAATTCAAAATTTTGTTAAAGGTGTCATATTATGTAATACACACGGTTGTATTGTCTGGTTGGCCTTCGGGCGGTATTGTCACATAAAAGTGATATTTATATCAGAATGATTGTTTTATTTTTAAATTGCCTTCCACGGTTGAATAACTTTGTTATACAGTATCAAATAATTTTTGTTATTTGGCCTGAAATGTGGAGAAAAAATACCGGAAAAGATTTTTAAATGGACAATTTTGTGGTCAAGGTATTAAACCTCACAAAAATGTGACTGTTTTCATTACATAGTTACAATTAGGATAATGTGGTTTCCTGTCAGTTGAAAGCAGGATATTATGTGTTGAGGCTCACTTTAAAGGATTTCATATCAAAGGGATTATCCATGCAAATTCATAAATAAATAAAAAATGTCCAGTGAATCTGAATCTTAAAATATACACTGTAAATAGATTCATGTGATTGTGTTACAGAGAGCTGTGGATGTCATTATAAAGAATTATCGTAAATCTTGTTCTGATTCAGAAAAAGAAGATTTTCAGTGATTGTTTAAGTTAAAATATGCTATAAATATAGATACTTGTGTTACACAATGCTATAGATGTCAGTATATGTTGAGCCTCACTCTTAAACTGTTTCCTGTCGAAGGATTGAGCCTCTGTTTTCTATGGAAAGATTATCGTAAATCTTGTGCCAATTCAGCAAAAAAAGATTTTCAGTGATTGTCAAAGTTAAAACACGCTGTTAATTATAGATATTTGTGTTAAACTCAGTGTTGTATAAGCCAGGATATTACATACTACATAAATGTTGTATAAGCCAGGATATTACATACTACGTAAATGTTAAGCCTCAATTAAAGTGTTTCCTATAAAAAGATTATCGTAAAATCTTGTTCTGATTCAGAGAAAAAAAGTGTCCATTGAAGTTAAATTTGGTGTAAATAGATAGTGGATGTCATTATCAGCCAGGGATAACACTTTTTTGTTACTGATACAATGTAGAAATAAACGATTTAATTATAGGTGTATATGTACAATAGAGTTTGAACGACTGTCAAATAAATTGATAGGCCTAGGACGGCATATACATTAGTTCTATTGCCTTATAGCAAATATGTGTGTATAATGTTATCAGTTAAAACTAATTTTCTTTGGATTTAATACGGAATATAGTGGAATAATTTAAAAGTGGATAAAATGTACTATTGCTGACGAAAGTGGATAAAATGTACTATCACTGACGAAAGTGGATAAGATGTACTATCGCTGAAAATTAATTTTGTATTCATTGTGAAAATTTAAGAGAAAATATCGAAAGTGGATAAAATGCGATCGCTGGAAATTTATTTTGTGTAGATTATGGAATTTAATTGGTAGAATATATATATGTAAATTGAAAGTGGATATAGAATACTATGTATATAAAATTTCTTTCAATGTGAGAATGAAACATTGATGGAATAAATAAATACACAAGTGGAGGAAATACTACATATATATATGTATATACAATTCCTTTTGATGTGCAAACATTATAAGAAAAAAATCAGAAATATAAATATATATACAGTCCTCGCAATGAGCACCGGTCCTCTGGCCAAAGATCAGTAAAACTTTATTCGGACCAGTATATCTTTCAATTTATTTTTAAGAACTAAATAAAAATCAATTCAAGGATTTGATTCGGAGCAGTAAATTCACATTTTCATATCTAGGATTGTGTAGAGACAGAGAGTGATTTTGAAACTGTGATGAGAAGTTGGGAAATAAAAAATAAAGAGGCTTAAAATTTGAGGATTTTTTTGCAGCACAATGAACAGTGTAACGTTTGAACTTGAGGATTTATATGAGGTAAACCATGCACCCCAAACATTATTGTTGATTTATTGTTACATGTATATACTGTAGCTTAGAAGAATTTAATAGTCTTTTTATTTTCTTGGGGTTTTATAGGGTAGCTAAAGTAAATAAACAAGTATTTTTATAAACCTATAATAAAATTTATTACTTGCCCCCACCCAAGTAGAATGACATTTTGAAAAGGAAGTTTTAAACAGTGATAGTCAACAATACCACCAATATAAACAAAACGAACAATCGCCTCTCACTTTATAGACCTATAAAGTTAACCCTTGCCCCCCGCTCCCCTCCCCCCCCCCCATAAGATTGCCATTATGAATTTGAAAAAAAAGTTTTAAACAGTGATATAGTCAACAAGTCCACAAATATCAACAAAACGAACAATCGCCTCTCACCTTAAAAACTCCATTTGTATTTAAGATAAAACACTTTGAGACCATTTCAGATATATTATAGTACTTGTAGTCCTTGGCATTCATGATAAATTGACAAAATCTATTAAACTTACTTTTCATTAAAAAAGTATTGATAAAGAAAATTGTGTTTTTCTATGTACATTTGTATTACAGTATTTGACTTTTTATTCTTAAATCGGCAAAAACCAATAAACTTTCTTTTCATTATAAAAGTAATGATAAAGAAAATGTTTACATTTGTATCATTTGGCTTTCCTAACTTTTGACTTTGAGCGTACATGTACCTGATCAAGGTTATTTCAGAAATGCGTCGTGCGCACTAAATATGATATCTACATGATATAACATGTACAGGTACATGTACATTTTTATTAGGAAAAATTGATACAATTTGCTGTCAGTCGTGCATTTCTGAGCATGTCTACTTAAATGTTAGTTAATAGGTCGAATTATTTTACACACAACAAAAATTACAAATGTAGGTTCCCTCTATTCACCAAATTTTTTTTTTTCTAAGAAAAGACATTGCAATTCTAAGTTTACTAAAGATATATATACATGTGCATTCTAGTGATAATTTCTGTCTCGACCTTCAAAACTGCCAATATTCTATATATAATTTTAAAGTAAAAAATCTGTCAAATTCTTGGGAAGTTGTATATACATGTATGCTGCAATACATGTAGTTAATAATACATGTATTGACATTATTACTTCAATTACCTTATATGTATAGCTTTGCTGTGAAATAGCCGTTATGCTTTTCAGCTATTTGTTAGAATGCAATAATAGACCATTTGCATATTTCTGACTTGATTCCAAAATTGTACGTTTTTTCTCTTTCACATTTTCTTAGCAGTTTTAGTTAGCGTGCTCGTCTCGAGTGTGGTAGATCGTGGATACGAGCCCTGGTCGAGTCAATCCAAAGACTATGAAATTGTTATTTGTTGCTTCTCCGCTAAGCACGCAGCATTAAGGAGTAAGAGCAAAGACTGGTTGGCTCGGAATCGGAATAATGTGGCCGAGTGGGGCGACATGTCTATCACTGGACTGTTGTTTCAGTGAGCTAGCACTAAAAAATTCCAACTCAGCGTGTTGGTCTAGAGCTTACATCATCATTTCATTGAATGTAACTTGTTCTCGCTGACTGAAAAATTGCTCACTTGACGTTGAGCAATAATCACTCACTCGATGGTATTATTGTATATTTTAGGAGGACACGATGGCTGAACAGTCAGTGTGTAATGATGTCTATCTCAATTATATTATTGTATTTTTTAGGAGGACACGACGGCTGAACAGTCAGTGTGTAATGATGTCTATCTCAATTATATTATTGTATTTTTTAGGACACGACGGCTGAACAGTCAGTGTGTAATGATGTCTATCTCAATTATATTATTGTATATTTTAGGAAGACACGACGGCTGAACAGTTAGTGTGTAATGATGTCGATCACAATTATATTATTGTATTTTTTAGGAGATCGTGATGGCTGAACAGTCAGTGTGTGATGATGTCGTTCTCAATTATATAATTGTATTTTTTAGGAGATCATGATGGCTGAACAGTCAGTGTGTAATGATGTCGATCACAATTATATTATTGTATTTTTTAGGAGATCGTGATGGCTGAACAGTCAGTGTGTGATGATGTCGTTCTCAATTATATTATTGTATTTTTTAGGAGATCGTGATGGCTGAACAGTCAGTGTGTAATGATGTCGATCACAATTATATTATTGTATTTTTTAGGAGATCGTGATGGCTGAACAGTCAGTGTGTGATGACGTCGTTCTCAATTATATTATTGTATTTTTTAGGAGATCGTGATGGCTGAACAGTCAGTGTGTGATGATGTCGTTCTCAATTATATTATTGTATATTTTAGGAGGACGCGATGGCTGAACAGTCAGTTTGTGATGATGTCTATCTCAATTATATTATTGTATTTTTTAGGAGGACACGATGGCTGAACAGTCACTTTGTGATGGAATTGATCTCAAATGGATGTATGAAGGGAATTCTGATGAGGAGGATGATACAGACAGGTGGGTTGACATGTGACAAATCTATTTTAAGACATGCTCGTCAATTGAAACAGGTGGTTTTTAAATAATGTGTTTATGAAATATGTTGTAAAGAGATTCTAACATGACGCCCTTCATTTGCAACATGTATATAAATAGTACAGTGATAAAACTCCGGCTATATTTTAATTTGAACATGTATATTTTCAGAAAATTTGAAAACGTCATTCCTATATGTTATTTCATGTACTAGGACCATATATCGTGGCTGTCAGATTTATTGGTGGAGGAAACCGAATAACCAGAGAAAACCACCGACTTATCGCAAGTCACTGATAAACTTTATTATATAATGTTGTATTGAGTACACCTCACATGAGCAGGATTCAAACTCACAACGTTAGTGGTGATATGCACAGGTGGAGAAATATCGTAATCCACTGATAGTGGATATGGAAGGAGAATCTGTTTCTCATATGTTCAAAAACATATTTTAAAGTTGTTAATTTCGACAATTATTAAGTCGCTAATAACCGTCGAAAGGAAATTGTCCTGAATTCTCATGCAGAAATTTAACCATCATGGTATGTATATATATTACGAAAATTTAACCAACTGGTTATACACGCTAAGAATAGGATTACGAGAAAAATACAAAGTGTATGTTTATGGCTTAGTTTTCGTAAACTACATTCACGGGTCAAAATTTTTTCCACACAAAGATATTTCCCTATATATTTCATATAAAATCACTTATTTTCAAAACATTCTCCTAAAGTCATTCTTTATCCGATTTTCATGGAATTTTCAGCATTAAGCACAAAAATAAATAAGTTTCTTCTTCTTATAATTTACATATAATTTTAATTCTACTTTTCCTAAAGACATGATTTAAGCACAAAATTTAATTTTTTCACCAAATCTTACTATATAATCATAGAAAATTGTTTGCATTTAAATCATATAAGCTAGTAAATTAAAGTTAAAAAAATTACATGAAAATATTGAAATAAACTCTAATTAATTCTGCTTTCAAATATGAAAAGTTCAAGAAAATTAGATAAGGAATGACTTCAGGGGAATGTTTTGGAAATAAGTGGTTTTATATGAAATATATAGTGAAATATCTTAGTGTAGAAATACTTTTGACCCGTGAATGTATGTAACACTGTCATTATCAAAACACTATAAATGTACATACAAAATGCACTATTACAGTTGATAACCTCAGAATTATACCTACATTTTTACCTATATAATTTTACCTACATTTTTACCTATATACATCCAGGTGTACATGCATGATAGATAATGGCCTATAAACTGTTACTATATTTATCATCATATAGAGTTTAATTAAAACATTAACCCTAGACATATTTATTTGTGCTATTTATATACTACATGTAGACAGTACGATAATGATCTTTTATCTGTCAGTGTCATTGTTGTCTATATCAATAAAACTAAGGTTCTCCTCCCTCAGGCATACATGTAGGTGACCTTAACCGTTTGGTTATCCTGTTTAGAACCTTTGGTTTTATTGCTTCCAAACTTTAAATTATTTGGCTTTCCAATCTTTCGATTTTGAGCGTACCTGATGAAGGTTATTCCAGAGACGTACCTGATGAAGGTTATTCCAGAGACGTACCTGATGAAGGTTATTCCAGAGACGTACCTGATGAAGGTTATTCCAGAGACGTACCTGAGGAAGGTTATTCCAGAGACGTACCTGATGAAGGTTATTCCAGAGACGTACCTGATGAAGGTTATTCCAGAGACGTACCTGATGAAGGTTATTCCAGAGACGTACCTGATGAAGTTTATTCCAGAGACGTACCTGATGAAGGTTATTCTAGAGACGTACCTGATGAAGGTTATTCCAGAGACGTAACTGATGAAGGTTATTCCAGAGACGTACCTGATGAAGGTTATTCCAGAGACGTACCTGATGAAGGTTATTCCAGAGACGTACCTGATGAAGGTTATTCCAGAGACGTACCTGATGAAGATTATTCCAGAGACGTACCTGATGAAGGTTATTCTAGAGACATACCTGATGAAGGTTATTCCAGAGACGTGTCCTGTGCACTAAATTTGATATCTACGTTTTCATACTTGATATTCTCTAAAACTGACGGATAAATGTTAGAGAAAACCGAAGGGCCAATTAAGAATGGACAATCTAGAGACGTAGGCAATGTTGGGCACACAAGACACAAGATTAAGATCAAGATTGTTTATTCTCACAAACACAAAACAAAGACAAACAAAACTAAAAACACAATATAGAAAACTAAAAAGATAGGCTGAACAGTGAACATCTATTGGAAACAGTAAGAACAGACAATGTCGCTGTTTTCTAGACACGTGTTGTTTTCTAGAGAATGTCGCTGTTTTCTAGACGATGTCGCTGTTTTCTAGACGATGTCACTGTTTTCTAGACAATGTCGCTGTTTTTTAGACAATGTCACTGTTTTCTAGACACTCACTGTTTTCTAGATCATGTCACTGTTTTCTAGACGATGTCACTGTTTTCTAGACGGTGTTGCTGTTTTCTAGACAATGTCATTGTTTTCTAGACAATGTCACTGTTTTCTAGACAAAGTCACTGTTTTCTAGACGATGTCACTGTTTTCTAGACGATGTTGCTGTTTTCTAGACAAAGTCACTATTTTCTAGGCAATGTCACTGTTTTCTAGACAAAGTCACTGTTTTCTAGACGATGTCGCTGTTTTCTAGACAATGACACAGTTTTTTTTAGATAATGTCTCTGTTTTCTAGACAGTGTCATTGTGTTCTAGACAATGTTGCAGTCTTCTAGACAAAGTCACTGTTTTCTAGAAGATGTAGCTGTTTTCTAGACAATGTCACAGTTTTTTTTAGATAATGTCACATTTTACAGTTGTCTATAAACAGTAAATAGTTTTCTATACTGTCACTGTACTAGATTTCTAGACAATGCCACAGTTTTTTTTAAGATAATATCACATTTTTCTAGACAATGTAGGAGTTTCCTAGACAAAAATGTACTCTGTTTTCTTCCACCAATAAAACTGACCGCCACGATATAACTGAAATATTGCTATTGTTGAAATTGACATTAAACACCATAAACCTAACCTAACCTAGTTATCTAGTTAGCCTAAAATATTACCAAATTCTATTTCAGAATGTTTTTTATCCCCTCGCCAACGAAGTTGCGAAGGGATATACAGAGACATGCCAAAAGTATTCGGTCACTGTAATTTTTTACTATATATTTCATATAAAACCACTATTTTTGGAAACATTATTCCAAAGTCAATTCTTGTTCGATTTTGATGAAATTTTTATCAACAGAAGCGAGAACGTACGTAGTTTTCTGTGATTATTTAAAAATATTTTTTGGGAGCACAGATTTTAAATGTTCATGATTTAAACACAAACTTAAATTATTTGTCTTCAAATATACTATCATTGTATTGTATTTTTGACGTTCAAAATTTAGTTTTGTGTTTAAATCGTGAACTCATAAAAATTATAGATTATAAATTTATGCTAAAATTACAGTGTAAAACTACATTTAATTCTGTTTTTGTTGGTAAAAAAAACATCAAAATCGAACAAGAGTCGACTTTGGAATAATGTTTTTAAAAAATGTGGTTTTACATGAAATATATAGTAAAAAATCACAGTGACCGAATACTTTTGGCACGTCTCTGTAGTAACGCTACCGTCCGTCCTTCCATCCGTCCGTCACATCCTTGTGAACACTCTAGGATCAACATCCTTCAATGGATTTTGACCAAACTTGGTACATATTTAGTCCTTAAGAGAATCTGGAACCCTATTGATTTTCAAGGTCAAAGGTCAAGGTCACTGGGTCAAATTTTTACCACATAACATCCTTGTGAACACTCTAGAATCAACATCCTTCAATGGATTTTGACTAAACTTTGTACATGCTTAGTCCTTAGGAGAATCTGGAACCCTGTTGATTTTCCAGGTCATAGGTCAAAGGTCAATGTCACCGGGTCAAATTTGTTCTGTGTAACATCCTTGTGAACACTCTAGAATCAACATCCTTCAATGGATTTTGACCAAACTTGGTACATACTTAGACCTTAAGAGAATCTGGAACCCTATTGATTTTCAAGGTCAAAGGTCAAGGGCACAGGGTCTAATTTTTAGGCGAGGGGATACGTCACGCTCTGCGTTGCCCTTGTTTAATTAGAATTACAGAATTTTATTTGGTCTATTTAGTAGCTACAATGTTTATGTCCATGCTATTGCATTATTTTACTATATAGTGTATTAGCAAAGTTGTGCTCGGCTCATGGATTGGTAACTTCTGAGTCAGTGTGTTGCATGCCTGCATCTTTTAAAAGGTCATCTGTCTTATAATAAGAACACTTTTTTCTTTGTCTCAAAGATGATCTCTTAATATAGGTTTGACTGTGCTACTCTGAGTGACTTAATGTAATTTTCTGTGTGTGTAGGTACCAGTATTCTGGTTTCTTTCTCCAATAAATCTGACTGCCACGATATAACTGAAATATTGTTGAAAGTGGTGTTAAACACCATAAACCAATAGATTTTAAAACAGGAAATCTTATCATACTGCTATTTTCGTTGGTGTCAATTTTCGTAGATTGGTGGAAACTGGGATATTCGTTTTCAGTTCCAATTCATGGTTTTAATACATGCCAATGTCTACTCATGTTATTTATGATACATGCCAATGTCTACTCATGTTATTTTTAATACATGCCAATGTCTACTCATGTTATTTATAATACATGCCAATGTCTACTCATGTTATTTATAATACATGCCAATGTCTACTCATGTTATTTATAATACATGCCAATGTCTACTCATGTTATTTATAATACATGCCAATGTCTACTCATGTTATTTATGATACATGCCAATGTCTACTCATGTTATTTTTAATACATGCCAATGTCTACTCATGTTATTTATGATACATTCCAATGTCTACTCATGTTATTTATGATACATGCCAATGTCTACTCATGTTATTTTTAATACATGCCAATGTCTACTCATGTTATTTATGATACATGCCAATGTCCACTCATGTTATTTATCATACATGCCAATGTCTACTCATGTTATTTATAATACATGCCAATGTCTACTCATGTTATTTTTAATACATGCCAATGTCTACTCATGTTATTTATGATACATGCCAATGTCTACTCATGTTATTTATGATACATGCCAATGTCTACTCATGTTATTTTTAATACATGCCAATGTCTACTCATGTTATTTATAATACATGCCAATGTCTACTCATGTTATTTATAATACATGCCAATGTCTACTCATGTTATTTATGATACATGCCAATGTCTACTCATGTTATTTATGATACATGCCAATGTCTACTCATGTTATTTTTAATACATGCCAATGTCTACTCATGTTATTTATGATACATGCCAATGTCTACTCATGTTATTTTTAATACATGCCAATGTCTACTCATGTTATTTATAATACATGCCAATGTCTACTCATGTTATTTATAATACATGCCAATGTCTACTCATGTTATTTATGATACATGCCAATGTCTACTCATGTTATTTTTAATACATGTCAATGTCTACTCGTGTTATTTATGATACATTCCAATGTCTACTCATGTTATTTATGATACATGCCAATGTCTACTCATGTTATTTTTAATACATGCCAATGTCTACTCATGTTATTTATGATACATGCCAATGTCTACTCATGTTATTTATAATACATGCCAATGTCTACTCATGTTATTTATGATACATGCCAATGTCTACTCATGTTATTTATAATACATGCCAATGTCTACTCATGTTATTTATAATACATGCCAATGTCTACTCATGTTATTTTTAATACATGCCAATGTCTGCTCATGTTATTTATGATACATGCCAATGTCTACTCATGTTATTTATGATACATGCCAATGTCTACTCATGTTATTTTTAATACATGCCAATGTCTACTCATGTTATTTTTAATACATGCCAATGTCTACTCATGTTATTTATAATACATGCCAATGTCTACTCATGTTATTTATAATACATGCCAATGTCTACTCATGTTATTTATGATACATGCCAATGTCTACTCATGTTATTTATGATACATGCCAATGTCTACTCATGTTATTTTTAATACATGCCAATGTCTACTCATGTTATTTATAATACATACCAATGTCTACTCATGTTATTTATGATGCATGCCAATGTCTACTCATGTTATTTATAATACATGCCAATGTCTACTCATGTTATTTATAATACATGCCAATGTCTACTCATGTTATTTATAATACATGCCAATGTCTACTCATGTTATTTATGATACATGCCAATGTCTACTCATGTTATTTATGATACATGCCAATGTCTACTCGTGTTATTTATAATACATGCCAATGTCTACTCATGTTATTTATAATACATGCCAATGTCTACTCATGTTATTTATAATAAATGCCAATGTCTACTCATGTTATTTTTAATACATGCCAATGTCTACTCATGTTATTTATAATACATGCCAATGTCTACTCATGTTATTTATAATACATGCCAATGTCTACTCATGTTATTTATAATACATGCCAATGTCTACTCATGTTATTTATAATACATGCCAATGTCTACTCATGTTATTTATAATACATGCCAATGTCTACTCATGTTATTTTTAATACATGCCAATGTCTACTCATGTTATTTTTAATACATGCCAATGTCTACTCATGTTATTTATAATACATGCCAATGTCTACTCTTGTTATTTATGTCTTTTTTTGTGTACTAAATTTCGCGGTCTGATTAATCCAACGAAAACCGCGAAAATTAATATTTGATGAATAAAAATGAATTCATAGTATGTAATGTATGAATTTATTATTTGTTCATAAATTGATGTATAAATTAAGTTGAAATTAAGAAATAAGTGTATTGTATTTAAATAGTTGCCAGCGTTAATTGGGATTTGATTGTCGAAAATGGAGTTTTACTTGGCGACGTGTAGTTACGGATGACATACAGATTTGATGGTAAACATTAGCCAATAAAAAAGACGTGTTATAAAATAATTGCTTTTAAATGTTTATTTTTAGTTCTCCAACAAAGATCCACGAGAAAATGTCAACCAGGGCAAGACTTCGAAGAATTTTATTAAGGACGACAAAATCAAGTGAGTATTTTTTGAAAATTATTATAATATTCTTTCGCATTGTATCGTTGTTGTAATGGTGAGCGAGCTCAACTCGTGTGGGTAGATCGTGGGTTCGAGCAATAGAAAGCCAGAAAAACATGCCTTAAAACTGTTTTAAATATTTCATTAATACTTTCATACTATGTTTTTTTTACGATATAACTATAAGTACTTGTCATATACCATTTTTAGCTGTAACTTATAGTAAAACCTATAAATTTACTATCTAAGATTAATATTCAATTTGAGATTATAATCCAATATAACAAGCTTGTGTATGTTTTGTCACATTTGTTGTAAAACAGTCGAAGATTTAATGATATGTTGTTGTTTTTTTCAGGAATAATATCAACATTTTTTGACATTGTTGTGAAAGGCTTATGTTGTTTGTTATATTTTGTACGAGTACAGTTAGATCATGTACAGACCTACGAATGGTTAGTATCATAATTATATACAGTAACACATTATATTTTGTACGAGTACAGTTAGATCATGTAAAGTACTATGAATGGTTAGTATCATAATTATATACAGTAACACATTATATTTTGTAAGAGTACAGTTAGATCATGTACAGACCTACGAATGGTTAGTATCATAATTATATACAGTAACACATTATATTTTGTAAGAGTACAGTTAGATCATGTAAAGTACTATGAATGGTTAGTATCATAATTATATACAGTAACACATTATATTTTGTAAGAGTACAGTTAGATCATGTACAGACCTACGAATGGTTAGTATCATAATTATATACAGTAACACATTATATTTTGTAAGAGTACAGTTAGATCATGTACAGACCTACGAATGGTTAGTATCATAATTATATACAGTAACACATTATATTTTGTAAGAGTACAGTTAGATCATGTAAAGTACTATGAATGGTTAGTATCATAATTATATACAGTAACACATTATATTTTGTAAGAGTACAGTTAGATCATGTACAGACCTACGAATGGTTAGTATCATAATTATATACAGTAACACATTATATTTTGTAAGAGTACAGTTAGATCATGTAAAGTACTATGAATGGTTAGTATCATAATTATATACAGTAACACATTATATTTTGTAAGAGTACAGTTAGATCATGTAAAGTACTACAAATGGTTAGTATCATAATTATATACAGTAACACATTATATTTTGTAAGAGTACAGTTAGATCATGTAAAGACCTACGAATGGTTAGTATCATAATTATATACAGTAACACATTATATTTTGTAAGAGTACAGTTAGATCATGTAAAGTACTATGAATGGTTAGTATCATAATTATATACAGTAACACATTATATTTTGTAAGAGTACAGTTAGATCATGTACAGACCTACGAATGGTTAGTATCATAATTATATACAGTAACACATTATATTTTGTAAGAGTACAGTTAGATCATGTAAAGTACTATGAATGGTTAGTATCATAATTATATACAGTAACACATTATATTTTGTAAGAGTACAGTTAGATCATGTAAAGACCTACGAATGGTTAGTATCATAATTATATACAGTAACACATTATATTTTGTAAGAGTACAGTTAGATCATGTAAAGTACTATGAATGGTTAGTATCATAATTATATACAGTAACACATTATATTTTGTAAGAGTACAGTTAGATCATGTACAGACCTACGAATGGTTAGTATCATAATTATATACAGTAACACATTATATTTTGTATGAGTACAGTTAGATCATGTAAAGTACTATGAATGGTTAGTATCATAATTATATACAGTAACACATTATATTTTGTAAGAGTACAGTTAGATCATGTACAGACCTACGAATGGTTAGTATCATAATTATATACAGTAACACATTATATTTTGTAAGAGTACAGTTAGATCATGTAAAGTACTATGAATGGTTAGTATCATAATTATATACAGTAACACATTATATTTTGTAAGAGTACAGTTAGATCATGTATAAGTACTATGAATGGTTAGTATCATAATTATATACAGTAACACATTATATTTTGTATGAGTACAGTTAGATCATGTAAAGTACTATGAATGGTTAGTATCATAATTATATACAGTAACACATTATATTTTGTAAGAGTACAGTTAGATCATGTAAAGACCTACGAATGGTTAGTATCATAATTATATACAGTAACACATTATATTTTGTAAGAGTACAGTTAGATCATGTAAAGTACTATGAATGGTTAGTATCATAATTATATACAGTAACACATTATATTTTGTAAGAGTACAGTTAGATCATGTAAAGACCTACGAATGGTTAGTATCATAATTATATACAGTAACACATTATATTTTGTATGAGTACAGTTAGATCATGTAAAGTACTACAAATGGTTAGTATCATAATTATATACAGTAACACATTATTGTGAGGCTTATTGTGTCTCTTGAAATATATTTACATATATAGTGGTACCGACCTTAAAATATAGTCCCAATGTAGGAAATCTGTTAATTTAAAATGTGAAAATCGAACACCTGTCTATTCTGAACACAAAAGTTGGTTCTAAGGAGATTTGGTTTAAGACAGATTTCACTAATAACGTAAAATTTCATTGATTACCGTGTATTACCAAATCCCTTTATAATATGGCTATAACCATACAGCCTTAAGGAGTAAGAACAAATAATGGTTGGCTTTGAAGTCATGATAATGTTATGAAGAGAAAGTTTAGACAGTGATGGTCATCAACTCCACAAATATCAACAAAACAAAACAAACAATCACTTCTCACCGAATGCAAAAAAGACTACAACTTATGACAGGCACAAATATGTGGCAGGGTTAAACCAGTTGATGGGATCCCAACCCTCCCTTCTTGATAACTGAATATACAATACATAAACAAACAAGAATAAAACCTGTACAGATTCGTACAGCGACAAGTCTACTCGCAGATTGTTGTTTCAGTGAGTTAGCACTAGAAAAATAATTATAACCTAGCATATTTGTCTAGTACAAAACACTTTGTTAAGTTTAAGCAAATGTCAAATCAACAGCTTTTAAATGTATCTATAAATTAAGAAAGGAATTCCTTGCAAATTATGGCAGCTGTCATTTTACTTTATAGATTTTTCACCTCAAAGAAGGAGATTAACAATATTAAACAATGATTTTGATTGGTAACTATTAATAGCATTTTTTTCAACTAATCAAGGATTTCTCTGCCAGTTGACTTATGGGTGATGAATGGAGAGTAATCATAGCATGATCAGCTGTGGAGTATTGTCAATGGTTCTAGATAAATTGCTCACTTAGAGTTAAAAGAACAATCACTTGCTCGCTCATCCAATTTTTTCCTCGTCCTGTGTATAGCTGAAAAATTGCTCGCTGGACGTTAAACATCAATCAATCAATCCAATTTTGTGTATATTATATATTTACAGTAATGGTCACCCATGCCATAACAACACAGAACCTATATTACCTATAACTAATGAAAATGATGGCATGGTGTTTTCTTCATCGGAAATTAATTGGTAAGTAAAAATGGCACGTCCATGAAACAATTATGTACTGAAGGAAATTTGAAAGTTTTTGTGACCATGCATTTTCGATTGCCTTTTTAAGGTACATTTAGAAAAACTGTAATCCCCAACTTATGCATGTTATAATAAGGCCACCCATTTTGCAATGAAGAAATGCTTCTTAAGATGTGTGACCTCTCTTGGGCAGGATAGTTAAGTAGTATTTTACTCTCTTGGGCAGGATAGTTAAGTAGTATTTTACTCTCTTGGGCAGGATAGTTATGTAGTATTTTACTCTCTTGGGCAGGATAGTTATGTAGTATTTTACTCTTGGGCAGGATAGTTAAGTAGTATTTTACTCTCTTGGGCAGGATAGTTATGTAGTATTTTACTCTTGGGCAGTATAGTTATGTAGTATTTTACTCTCTTGGGCAGGATAGTTAAGTAGTATTTTACTCTCTTGGGCAGGATAGTTAAGTAGTATTTTACTCAACTTATGCATGTTATAATAAGGCCACCCATTTTGCAATGAAGAAATGCTTCTTAAGATGTGTGACCTCTCTTGGGCAGGATAGTTAAGTAGTATTTTACTCTCTTGGGCAGGATAGTTAAGTAGTATTTTACTCTTGGGCAGGATAGTTAAGTAGTATTTTACTCTCTTGGGCAGGATAGTTAAGTAGTATTTTACTCAACTTATGCATGTTATAATAAGGCCACCCATTTTGCAATGAAGAAATGCTTCTTAAGATGTGTGACCTCTCTTGGGCAGGATAGTTAAGTAGTATTTTACTCTCTTAGGCAGGATAGTTAAGTAGTATTTGACTCTTGGGCAGGATAGTTAAGTAGTATTTTACTCTCTTGGGCAGGATAGTTAAGTAGTAGTTTACTCTCTTGGGCAGGATAGTTAAGTAGTATTTTACTCTCTTGGGCAGGATAGTTAAGTAGTATTTTACTCAACTTAGGCATGTTATAATAAGGCCACCCATTTTACAATGAAGAAATGCTTCTTAAGATGTGTGACCTCTCTTGGGCAGGATAGTTAAGTAGTATTTTACTCTCTTGGGCATGATAGTTAAGTAGTATTTTACTCTCTTGGGCAGGATAGTTAAGTAGTATTTTACTCTCTTGGGCATGATAGTTATGTAGTATTTTACTCTCTTGGGCATGATAGTTATGTAGTATTTTACTCTCTTGGGCAGGATAGTTATGTAGTATTTTACTCTCTTGGGCAGGATAGTTAAGTAGTATTTTACTCTTGGGCAGGATAGTTAAGTAGTATTTGACTCTCTTGGGCAGGATAATTAAGTAGTATTTGACTCTCTTGGGCAGGATAGTTAAATAGTATTTTACTCTCTTGGGCATGATAGTTATGTAGTATTTTACTCTCTTGGGCAGGATAGTTAAATAGTATTTTACTCTCTTGGGCAGGATAGTTAAGTAATATTTTACTCTCTTGGGCATGATAGTTAAGTAGTATTTTACTCTCTTGGGCAGAATAGTTAAGTAGTATTTTACTCTCTTGGGCAGGATAGTTAAGTAGTATTTTACTCTCTTGGGCAGGATAGTTAAGTAGTATTTTACTCTCTTGGGCAGGATAGTTAAGTAGTATTTGACTCTCTTGGGCAGGATAGTTAAGTAGTATTTGACTCTCTTGGGCAGGATAGTTAAGTAGTATTTGACTCTCTTGTGCAGGATAGTTAAGTAGTATTTTACTCTCTTGGGCATGATAGTTAAGTAGTATTTTACTCTCTTGGGCAGGATAGTTAAGTAGTATTTTACTCTCTTGGGCATGATAGTTATGTAGTATTTTACTCTCTTGGGCATGATAGTTATGTAGTATTTTACTCTCTTGGGCAGGATAGTTATGTAGTATTTTACTCTCTTGGGCAGGATAATTAAGTAGTATTTTACTCTCTTGGGCAGGATAGTTAAGTAGTATTTTACTCTTGGGCAGGATAGTTAAGTAGTATTTGACTCTCTTGGGCAGAATAGTTAAGTAGTATTTTACTCTCTTGGGCAGAATAGTTAAGTAGTATTTTACTCTCTTGGGCAGGATAGTTAAGTAGTATTTTACTCTCTTGGGCAGGATAGTTAAGTAGTATTTTACTCTCTTGGGCAGAATAGTTAAGTAGTATTTTACTCTCTTGGGCAGGATAGTTAAGTAGTATTTTACTCTCTTGGGCAGGATAGTTAAGTAGTATTTTACTCTCTTGGGCATGATAGTTATGTAGTATTTTACTCTCTTGGGCAGGATAGTTATGTAGTATTTTACTCTCTTGGGCAGGATAATTAAGTAGTATTTTACTCTCTTGGGCAGGATAGTTAAGTAGTATTTTACTCTTGGGCAGGATAGTTAAGTAGTATTTGACTCTCTTGGGCAGAATAGTTAAGTAGTATTTTACTCTCTTGGGCAGAATAGTTAAGTAGTATTTTACTCTCTTGGGCAGGATAGTTAAGTAGTATTTTACTCTCTTGGGCAGGATAGTTAAGTAGTATTTTACTCTCTTGGGCAGGATAGTTAAGTAGTAGTTTACTCTCTTGGGCAGGATAGTTAAGTAGTAGTTTACTCTCTTGGGCAGGATAGTTATGTAGTATTTTACTCTCTTGGGCAGGATAGTTAAGCAGTATTTTACTCTCTTGGGCAGGATAGTTAAGTAGTAGTTTACTCTCTTGGGCAGGATAGTTATGTAGTATTTTACTCTCTTGGGCAGGATAGTTAAGTAGTATTTTACTCTCTTGGGCAGGATAGTTAAGTAGTATTTTACTATCTTGGGCAGGATAGTTAAGTAGTAGTTTACTCTTTTGGGCAGGATAGTTAAGTAGTATTTTACTCTCTTGGGCAGGATAGTTAAGTAGTATGTTACTATCTTGGGCAGGATAGTTAAGTAGTAGTTTACTCTCTTGGGCAGGATAGTTATGTAGTATTTTACTCTTGGGCAGGATAGTTAAGTAGTATTTGACTCTCTTGGGCAGGATAGTTATGTAGTATTTTACTCTTGGGCAGGATAGTTAAGTAGTATTTGACTCTCTTGGGCAGGATAGTTAAGTAGTATTTTACTCTCTTGGGCAGGATAGTTATGTAGTATTTTACTCTTGGGCAGGATAGTTAAGTAGTATTTGACTCTCTTGGGCAGGATAGTTATGTAGTATTTTACTCTCTTGGGCATGATAGTTATGTAGTATTTTACTCTCTTGGGCAGGATAGTTAAGTAGTCGTTTACTCTCTTGGGCAGGATAGTTAAGTAGTATTTTACTCTCTTGGGCAGGATAGTTAAGTAGTAGTTTACTCTCTTGGGCAGGATAGTTAAGTAGTATTTTACTCTCTTGGGCAGGATAGTTAAGTAGTATTTTACTCTCTTGGGCAGGATAGTTAAGTAGTAGTTTACTCTCTTGGGCAGGATAGTTAAGTAGTATTTTACTCTCTTGGGCAGGATAGTTAAGTAGTATTTGACTCTCTTGGGCAGGATAGTTAAGTAGTATTTTACTCTCTTGGGCAGGATAGTTAAGTAGTATTTTACTATCTTGGGCAGGATAGTTAAGTAGTAGTTTACTCTTTTGGGCAGGATAGTTAAGTAGTATTTTACTCTCTTGGGCAGGATAGTTAAGTAGTAGTTTACTCTCTTGGGCAGGATAGTTAAGTAGTATTTTACTCTCTTGGGCAGGATAGTTAAGTAGTATTTGACTCTCTTGGGCAGGATAGTTATGTA
Organism: Bathymodiolus septemdierum; assembly: GCA_963383655.1. NCBI lineage: Eukaryota > Metazoa > Mollusca > Bivalvia > Mytilida > Modiolidae > Bathymodiolus > Bathymodiolus septemdierum. The sequence goes on along the minus strand of OY726525.1, from coordinate 77,172,113 downwards.
GTATTTTACTCTCTTGGGCATGATAGTTATGTAGTATTTTACTCTCTTGGGCAGGATAGTTAAGTAGTATTTTACTCTTGGGGCAGGATAGTTAAGTAGTATTTTACTCTTGGGCAGGATAGTTAAGTAGTATTTTACTCTCTTGGGCAGGATAGTTAAGTAGTAGTTTACTCTCTTGGGCAGGATAGTTAAGTAGTATTTTACTCTCTTGGGCAGGATAGTTAAGTAGTATTTTACTCTTGGGCAGGATAGTTAAGTAGTATTTTACTCTCTTGGGCAGGATAGTTAAGTAGTATTTTACTCTCTTGGGCAGGATAGTTAAGTAGTATTTTACTCTCTTGGGCAGGATAGTTAAGTAGTATTTTACTATCTTGGGCAGGATAGTTAAGTAGTAGTTTACTCTCTTGGGCAGGATAGTTAAGTAGTATTTTACTCTCTTGGGCAGGATAGTTAAGTAGTATTTTACTCTCTTGGGCAGGATAGTTAAGTAGTATTTTACTCTTGGGCAGGATAGTTAAGTAGTAGTTTACTCTTTTGGGCAGGATAGTTAAGTAGTAGTTTACTCTTTTGGGCAGGATAGTTAAGTAGTATTTTACTCTTGGGCAGGATAGTTAAGTAGTATTTGACTCTCTTGGGCAGGATAGTTATGTAGTATTTTACTCTTGGGCAGGATAGTTAAGTAGTATTTGACTCTCTTGGGCAGGATAGTTAAGTAGTATTTTACTCTCTTGGGCAGGATAGTTATGTAGTATTTTACTCTTGGGCAGGATAGTTAAGTAGTATTTGACTCTCTTGGGCAGGATAGTTATGTAGTATTTTACTCTCTTGGGCATGATAGTTATGTAGTATTTTACTCTCTTGGGCAGGATAGTTAAGTAGTAGTTTACTCTCTTGGGCAGGATAGTTAAGTAGTATTTTACTCTCTTGGGCAGGATAGTTAAGTAGTATTTTACTCTCTTGGGCAGGATAGTTAAGTAGTATTTGACTCTCTTGGGCAGGATAGTTATGTAGTATTTTACTCTCTTGGGCATGATAGTTATGTAGTATTTTACTCTCTTGGGCAGGATAGTTAAGTAGTATTTTACTCTTGGGCAGGATAGTTAAGTAGTATTTTACTCTCTTGGGCAGGATAGTTAAGTAGTAGTTTACTCTCTTGGGCAGGATAGTTAAGTAGTATTTTACTCTCTTGGGCAGGATAGTTAAGTAGTATTTTACTCTCTTGGGCAGGATAGTTAAGTAGTATTTTACTCTCTTGGGCAGGATAGTTAAGTAGTATTTTACTATCTTGGGCAGGATAGTTAAGTAGTAGTTTACTCTCTTGGGCAGGATAGTTAAGTAGTATTTTACTCTCTTGGGCAGGATAGTTAAGTAGTATTTTACTCTCTTGGGCAGGATAGTTAAGTAGTATTTTACTCTTGGGCAGGATAGTTAAGTAGTAGTTTACTCTTTTGGGCAGGATAGTTAAGTAGTAGTTTACTCTTTTGGGCAGGATAGTTAAGTAGTATTTTACTATCTTGGGCAGGATAGTTAAGTAGTAGTTTACTCTCTTGGGCAGGATAGTTAAGTAGTATTTTACTCTCTTGGGCAGGATAGTTAAGTAGTATTTTACTCTCTTGGGCAGGATAGTTATGTAGTATTTTACTCTTGGGCAGGATAGTTAAGTAGTATTTGACTCTCTTGGGCAGGATAGTTATGTAGTATTTTACTCTTGGGCAGGATAGTTAAGTAGTATTTGACTCTCTTGGGCAGGATAGTTAAGTAGTATTTTACTCTCTTGGGCAGGATAGTTATGTAGTATTTTACTCTTGGGCAGGATAGTTAAGTAGTATTTGACTCTCTTGGGCAGGATAGTTATGTAGTATTTTACTCTCTTGGGCATGATAGTTATGTAGTATTTTACTCTCTTGGGCAGGATAGTTAAGTAGTAGTTTACTCTCTTGGGCAGGATAGTTAAGTAGTATTTTACTCTCTTGGGCAGGATAGTTAAGTAGTATTTTACTCTCTTGGGCAGAATAGTTAAGTATTTACTCACTTGGGCAGGATAGTTAAGTAGTATTTTACTCTCTTGGGCAGGATAGTTAAGTAGTATTTTACTCTCTTGGGCAGAATAGTTAAGTAGTATTTTACTCTCTTGGGCATGATAGTTAAGTAGTAGTTTACTCTCTTGGGCAGGATAGTTATGTAGTATTTTACTCTCTTGGGCAGGATAGTTATGTAGTATTTTACTCTTGGGCAGGATAGTTAAGTAGTATTTTACTCTCTTGGGCAGGATAGTTATGTAGTATTTTACTCTTGGGCAGGATAGTTAAGTAGTATTTTACTCTCTTGGGCAGTATAGTTATGTAGTATTTTACTCTCTTGGGCAGGATAGTTAAGTAGTAGTTTACTCTCTTGGGCAGGATAGTTAAGTAGTATTTTACTCTCTTGGGCAGTATAGTTAAGTAGTATTTTACTCTCTTGGGCAGGATAGTTAAGTAGTATTTTACTCTCTTGGGCAGGATAGTTAAGTAGTATTTTACTCTCTTGGGCAGTATAGTTAAGTAGTATTTTACTCTCTTGGGCAGGATAGTTAAGTAGTATTTTACTCTCTTGGGCAGTATAGTTAAGTAGTATTTTACTCTCTTGGGCAGGATAGTTAAGTAGTATTTTACTCTCTTGGTCAGGATAGTTATGTAGTATTTTACTCTCTTGGGCAGGATAGTTAAGTAGTATTTTACTCTCTTGGGCAGGATAGTTAAGTAGTATTTTACTCTCTTGGGCAGGATAGTTATGTAGTATTTTACTCTCTTGGGCAGGATAGTTAAGTAGTATTTTACTCTCTTGGGCAGGATATTTATGTAGTATTTTACTCTCTTGGGCAGGATAGTTAAGTAGTATTTTACTCTCTTGGGCAGTATAGTTAAGTAGTATTTTACTCTCTTGGGCAGTATAGTTAAGTAGTATTTTACTCTCTTGGGCAGTATAGTTATGTAGTATTTTACTCTCTTGGGCAGGATAGTTAAGTAGTATTTTACTCTCTTGGGCATGATAGTTAAGTAGTATTTTACTCTTGGGCAGGATAGTTAAGTAGTATTTTACTCTCTTGGGCAGGATAGTTATGTAGTATTTTACTCTCTTGGGCAGGATAGTTAAGTAGTAGTTTACTCTCTTGGGCAGGATAGTTAAGTAGTAGTTTACTCTCTTGGGCAGGATAGTTAAGTAGTATTTTACTCTCTTGGGCAGGATAGTTAAGTAGTATTTTACTCTCTTGGGCAGGATAGCTAAGTAGTATTTTACTCAATTGGGCATGATAGTTAAGTAGTATTTTACTCTCTTGGGCAGGATAGTTATGTAGTATTTTACTCTCTTGGGCAGGATAGTTAAGTAGTATTTTACTCTCTTGGGCATGATAGTTAAGTAGTATTTTACTCTTGGGCAGGATAGTTAAGTAGTATTTTACTCTCTTGGGCAGGATAGTTATGTAGTATTTTACTCTCTTGGGCAGGATAGTTAAGTAGTAGTTTACTCTCTTGGGCAGGATAGTTAAGTAGTATTTTACTCTCTTGGGCAGGATAGTTAAGTAGTAGTTTACTCTCTTGGGCAGGATAGTTAAGTAGTATTTTACTCTCTTGGGCATGATAGTTAAGTAGTATTTTACTCTTGGGCAGGATAGTTAAGTAGTATTTTACTCTCTTGGGCAGGATAGTTAAGTAGTATTTTACTCTCTTGGGCAGGATAGTTAAGTAGTAGTTTACTCTCTTGGGCAGGATAGTTATGTAGTATTTTACTCTCTTGGGCAGGATAGTTATGTAGTATTTTACTCTTGGGCATGATAGTTAAGTAGTATTTTACTCTCTTGGGCAGGATAGTTAAGTAGTATTTTACTCTCTTGGGCAGGATAGTTAAGTAGTATTTTACTCTTGGGCAGGATAGTTAAGTAGTATTTTACTCTCTTGGGCAGGATAGTTATGTAGTATTTTACTCTCTTGGGCAGGATAGTTAAGTAGTAGTTTACTCTCTTGGGCATGATAGTTAAGTAGTATTTTACTCTTGGGCAGGATAGTTAAGTAGTATTTTACTCTTGGGCAGGATAGTTAAGTAGTATTTTACTCTCTTGGGCAGGATAGTTAAGTAGTAGTTTACTCTCTTGGGCAGGATAGTTAAGTAGTATTTTACTCTTGGGCATGATAGTTAAGTAGTATTTTACTCTTGGGCAGGATAGTTAAGTAGTATTTTACTCTCTTGGGCAGGATAGTTAAGTAGTAGTTTACTCTCTTGGGCAGGATAGTTATGTAGTATTTTACTCTCTTGGGCAGGATAGTTATGTAGTATTTTACTCTCTTGGGCAGGATAGTTAAGTAGTATTTTACTCTCTTGGGCATGATAGTTAAGTAGTATTTTACTCTTGGGCAGGATAGTTAAGTAGTATTTTACTCTCTTGGGCAGGATAGTTAAGTAGTAGTTTACTCTCTTGGGCAGGATAGTTATGTAGTATTTTACTCTCTTGGGCAGGATAGTTAAGTAGTATTTTACTCTCTTGGGCATGATAGTTAAGTAGTATTTTACTCTTGGGCAGGATAGTTAAGTAGTATTTTACTCTCTTGGGCAGGATAGTTAAGTAGTAGTTTACTCTCTTGGGCAGGATAGTTATGTAGTATTTTACTCTCTTGGGCAGGATAGTTATGTAGTATTTTACTCTTGGGCATGATAGTTAAGTAGTATTTTACTCTCTTGGGCAAGATAGTTAAGTAGTATTTTACTCTCTTGGGCAGGATAGTTAAGTAGTATTTTACTCTTGGGCAGGATAGTTAAGTAGTATTTTACTCTCTTGGGCAGGATAGTTATGTAGTATTTTACTCTCTTGGGCAGGATAGTTAAGTAGTAGTTTACTCTCTTGGGCAGGATAGTTATGTAGTATTTTACTCTCTTGGGCAGGATAGTTATGTAGTATTTTACTCTTGGGCATGATAGTTAAGTAGTATTTTACTCTCTTGGGCAGGATAGTTAAGTAGTAGTTTACTCTCTTGGGCAGAATAGTTAAGTAGTATTTTACTCTCTTGGGCAGGATAGTTAAGTAGTATTTTACTCTCTTGGGCAGGATAGTTAAGTAGTATTTTACTCTCTTGGGCATGATAGTTAAGTAGTAGTTTACTCTCTTGGGCAGGATAGTTAAGTAGTATTTTACTCTCTTGGGCAGGATAGTTAAGTAGTATTTTACTCTTGGGCAGGATAGTTATGTAGTATTTTACTCTCTTGGGCAGGATAGTTAAGTAGTATTTTACTCTCTTGGGCAGGATATTTATGTAGTATTTTACTCTCTTGGGCAGGATAGTTAAGTAGTATTTTACTCTCTTGGGCAGTATAGTTAAGTAGTATTTTACTCTCTTGGGCAGTATAGTTAAGTAGTATTTTACTCTCTTGGGCAGTATAGTTATGTAGTATTTTACTCTCTTGGGCAGGATAGTTAAGTAGTATTTTACTCTCTTGGGCATGATAGTTAAGTAGTATTTTACTCTTGGGCAGGATAGTTAAGTAGTATTTTACTCTCTTGGGCAGGATAGTTATGTAGTATTTTACTCTCTTGGGCAGGATAGTTAAGTAGTAGTTTACTCTCTTGGGCAGGATAGTTAAGTAGTAGTTTACTCTCTTGGGCAGGATAGTTAAGTAGTATTTTACTCTCTTGGGCAGGATAGTTAAGTAGTATTTTACTCTCTTGGGCAGGATAGCTAAGTAGTATTTTACTCAATTGGGCATGATAGTTAAGTAGTATTTTACTCTCTTGGGCAGGATAGTTATGTAGTATTTTACTCTCTTCGGCAGGATAGTTAAGTAGTATTTTACTCTCTTGGGCATGATAGTTAAGTAGTATTTTACTCTTGGGCAGGATAGTTAAGTAGTATTTTACTCTCTTGGGCAGGATAGTTATGTAGTATTTTACTCTCTTGGGCAGGATAGTTAAGTAGTAGTTTACTCTCTTGGGCAGGATAGTTAAGTAGTATTTTACTCTCTTGGGCAGGATAGTTAAGTAGTAGTTTACTCTCTTGGGCAGGATAGTTAAGTAGTATTTTACTCTCTTGGGCATGATAGTTAAGTAGTATTTTACTCTTGGGCAGGATAGTTAAGTAGTATTTTACTCTCTTGGGCAGGATAGTTAAGTAATATTTTACTCTCTTGGGCAGGATAGTTAAGTAGTAGTTTACTCTCTTGGGCAGGATAGTTATGTAGTATTTTACTCTCTTGGGCAGGATAGTTATGTAGTATTTTACTCTTTGGCATGATAGTTAAGTAGTATTTTACTCTCTTGGGCAGGATAGTTAAGTAGTATTTTACTCTCTTGGGCATGATAGTTAAGTAGTATTTTACTCTCTTGGGCAGGATAGTTAAGTAGTATTTTACTCTTGGGCAGGATAGTTAAGTAGTATTTTACTCTCTTGGGCAGGATAGTTATGTAGTATTTTACTCTCTTGGGCAGGATAGTTAAGTAGTAGTTTACTCTCTTGGGCATGATAGTTAAGTAGTATTTTACTCTTGGGCAGGATAGTTAAGTAGTATTTTACTCTTGGGCAGGATAGTTAAGTAGTATTTTACTCTCTTGGGCAGGATAGTTAAGTAGTATTTTACTCTCTTGGGCAGGATAGTTAAGTAGTAGTTTACTCTCTTGGGCAGGATAGTTAAGTAGTATTTTACTCTTGGGCATGATAGTTAAGTAGTATTTTACTCTTGGGCAGGATAGTTAAGTAGTATTTTACTCTCTTGGGCAGGATAGTTAAGTAGTAGTTTACTCTCTTGGGCAGGATAGTTATGTAGTATTTTACTCTCTTGGGCAGGATAGTTATGTAGTATTTTACTCTCTTGGGCAGGATAGTTAAGTAGTATTTTACTCTCTTGGGCATGATAGTTAAGTAGTATTTTACTCTTGGGCAGGATAGTTAAGTAGTATTTTACTCTCTTGGGCAGGATAGTTAAGTAGTAGTTTACTCTCTTGGGCAGGATAGTTATGTAGTATTTTACTCTTTTGGGCAGGATAGTTAAGTAGTATTTTACTCTCTTGGGCATGATAGTTAAGTAGTATTTTACTCTTGGGCAGGATAGTTAAGTAGTATTTTACTCTCTTGGGCAGGATAGTTAAGTAGTAGTTTACTCTCTTGGGCAGGATAGTTAAGTAGTATTTTACTCTCTTGGGCAGGATAGTTATGTAGTATTTTACTCTTGGGCATGATAGTTAAGTAGTATTTTACTCTCTTGGGCAGGATAGTTAAGTAGTATTTTACTCTCTTGGGCAGGATAGTTAAGTAGTATTTTACTCTTGGGCAGGATAGTTAAGTAGTATTTTACTCTCTTGGGCAGGATAGTTATGTAGTATTTTACTCTCTTGGGCAGGATAGTTAAGTAGTAGTTTACTCTCTTGGGCAGGATAGTTATGTAGTATTTTACTCTCTTGGGCAGGATAGTTATGTAGTATTTTACTCTTGGGCATGATAGTTAAGTAGTATTTTACTCTCTTGGGCAGGATAGTTAAGTAGTAGTTTACTCTCTTGGGCAGAATAGTTAAGTAGTATTTTACTCTCTTGGGCAGGATAGTTAAGTAGTATTTTACTCTCTTGGGCAGGATAGTTAAGTAGTATTTTACTCTCTTGGGCATGATAGTTAAGTAGTAGTTTACTCTCTTGGGCAGGATAGTTAAGTAGTATTTTACTCTCTTGGGCAGGATAGTTAAGTAGTATTTTACTCTCTTGGGCAGGATAGTTAAGTAGTATTTTACTCTTGGGCAGGATAGTTAAGTAGTATTTTACTCTTGGGCAGGATAGTTAAGTAGTATTTTACTCTCTTGGGCAGGATAGTTAAGTAGTATTTTACTCTTGGGCATGATAGTTAAGTAGTATTTTACTCTCTTGGGCAGGATAGTTATGTAGTATTTTACTCTCTTGGGCAGGATAGTTAAGTAGTATTTTACTCTCTTGGGCAGGATAGTTAAGTAGTATTTTACTCTTGGGCAGGATAGTTAAGTAGTATTTTACTCTTGGGCAGGATAGTTAAGTAGTATTTTACTCTCTTGGGCAGGATAGTTAAGTAGTATTTTACTCTCTTGGGCAGGATAGTTAATTAGTAGTTTACTCTCTTGGGCAGGATAGTTAATTAGTAGTTTACTCTCTTGGGCAGGATAGTTAAGTAGTATTTTACTCTTGGGCAGGATAGTTAAGTAGTATTTTACTCTTGGGCAGGATAGTTAAGTAGTATTTTACTCTCTTGGGCAGGATAGTTAAGTAGTATTTTACTCTTGGGCATGATAGTTAAGTAGTATTTTACTCTCTTGGGCAGGATAGTTATGTAGTATTTTACTCTCTTGGGCAGGATAGTTAAGTAGTATTTTACTCTCTTGGGCAGGATAGTTATGTAGTATTTTACTCTCTTGGGCAGGATAGTTAAGTAGTATTTTACTCTTGGGCAGGATAGTTATGTAGTATTTTACTCTCTTGGGCAGGATAGTTAAGTAGTATTTTACTCTCTTGGGCAGGATAGTTATGTAGTATTTTACTCTTGGGCAGGATAGTTAAGTAGTATTTTACTCTCTTGGGCAGTATAGTTAAGTAGTATTTTACTCTCTTGGGCAGGATAGTTAAGTAGTATTTTACTCTCTTGGGCAGGATAGTTAAGTAGTATTTTACTCTCTTGGGCAGGATAGTTAAGTAGTATTTTACTCTCTTGGGCAGGATAGTTAAGTAGTATTTTACTCTCTTGGGCATGATAGTTAAGTAGTATTTTACTCTTGGGCAGGATAGTTAAGTAGTATTTTACTCTCTTGGGCAGGATAGTTAAGTAATATTTTACTCTCTTGGGCAGGATAGTTAAGTAGTAGTTTACTCTCTTGGGCAGGATAGTTATGTAGTATTTTACTCTCTTGGGCAGGATAGTTATGTAGTATTTTACTCTTGGGCATGATAGTTAAGTAGTATTTTACTCTCTTGGGCATGATAGTTAAGTAGTATTTTACTCTCTTGGGCAGGATAGTTAAGTAGTAGTTTACTCTCTTGGGCAGGATAGTTAAGTAGTATTTTACTCTCTTGGGCATGATAGTTAAGTAGTATTTTACTCTCTTGGGCAGGATAGTTAAGTAGTATTTTACTCTTGGGCAGGATAGTTAAGTAGTATTTTACTCTCTTGGGCAGGATAGTTATGTAGTATTTTACTCTCTTGGGCAGGATAGTTAAGTAGTAGTTTACTCTCTTGGGCATGATAGTTAAGTAGTATTTTACTCTTGGGCAGGATAGTTAAGTAGTATTTTACTCTTGGGCAGGATAGTTAAGTAGTATTTTACTCTCTTGGGCAGGATAGTTAAGTAGTAGTTTACTCTCTTGGGCAGGATAGTTAAGTAGTATTTTACTCTTGGGCATGATAGTTAAGTAGTATTTTACTCTTGGGCAGGATAGTTAAGTAGTATTTTACTCTCTTGGGCAGGATAGTTAAGTAGTAGTTTACTCTCTTGGGCAGGATAGTTATGTAGTATTTTACTCTCTTGGGCAGGATAGTTAAGTAGTAGTTTACTCTCTTGGGCATGATAGTTAAGTAGTATTTTACTCTTGGGCAGGATAGTTAAGTAGTATTTTACTCTTGGGCAGGATAGTTAAGTAGTATTTTACTCTCTTGGGCAGGATAGTTAAGTAGTAGTTTACTCTCTTGGGCAGGATAGTTAAGTAGTATTTTACTCTTGGGCATGATAGTTAAGTAGTATTTTACTCTTGGGCAGGATAGTTAAGTAGTATTTTACTCTCTTGGGCAGGATAGTTAAGTAGTAGTTTACTCTCTTGGGCAGGATAGTTATGTAGTATTTTACTCTCTTGGGCAGGATAGTTATGTAGTATTTTACTCTCTTGGGCAGGATAGTTAAGTAGTATTTTACTCTCTTGGGCATGATAGTTAAGTAGTATTTTACTCTTGGGCAGGATAGTTAAGTAGTATTTTACTCTCTTGGGCAGGATAGTTAAGTAGTAGTTTACTCTCTTGGGCAGGATAGTTATGTAGTATTTTACTCTCTTGGGCAGGATAGTTAAGTAGTAGTTTACTCTCTTGGGCATGATAGTTAAGTAGTATTTTACTCTTGGGCAGGATAGTTAAGTAGTATTTTACTCTTGGGCAGGATAGTTAAGTAGTATTTTACTCTCTTGGGCAGGATAGTTAAGTAGTAGTTTACTCTCTTGGGCAGGATAGTTAAGTAGTATTTTACTCTTGGGCAGGATAGTTAAGTAGTAGTTTACTCTTGGGCAGGATAGTTATGTAGTATTTTACTCTCTTGGGCAGGATAGTTAAGTAGTAGTTTACTCTCTTGGGCATGATAGTTAAGTAGTATTTTACTCTTGGGCAGGATAGTTAAGTAGTATTTTACTCTTGGGCAGGATAGTTAAGTAGTATTTTACTCTCTTGGGCAGGATAGTTAAGTAGTAGTTTACTCTCTTGGGCAGGATAGTTAAGTAGTATTTTACTCTTGGGCATGATAGTTAAGTAGTATTTTACTCTTGGGCAGGATAGTTAAGTAGTATTTTACTCTCTTGGGCAGGATAGTTAAGTAGTAGTTTACTCTCTTGGGCAGGATAGTTATGTAGTATTTTACTCTCTTGGGCAGGATAGTTATGTAGTATTTTACTCTCTTGGGCAGGATAGTTAAGTAGTATTTTACTCTCTTGGGCATGATAGTTAAGTAGTATTTTACTCTTGGGCAGGATAGTTAAGTAGTATTTTACTCTCTTGGGCAGGATAGTTAAGTAGTAGTTTACTCTCTTGGGCAGGATAGTTATGTAGTATTTTACTCTCTTGGGCAGGATAGTTAAGTAGTATTTTACTCTCTTGGGCATGATAGTTAAGTAGTATTTTACTCTTGGGCAGGATAGTTAAGTAGTATTTTACTCTCTTGGGCAGGATAGTTAAGTAGTAGTTTACTCTCTTGGGCAGGATAGTTATGTAGTATTTTACTCTCTTGGGCAGGATAGTTATGTAGTATTTTACTCTTGGGCATGATAGTTAAGTAGTATTTTACTCTCTTGGGCAGGATAGTTAAGTAGTATTTTACTCTCTTGGGCAGGATAGTTAAGTAGTATTTTACTCTTGGGCAGGATAGTTAAGTAGTATTTTACTCTCTTGGGCAGGATAGTTATGTAGTATTTTACTCTCTTGGGCAGGATAGTTAAGTAGTAGTTTACTCTCTTGGGCAGGATAGTTATGTAGTATTTTACTCTCTTGGGCAGGATAGTTATGTAGTATTTTACTCTTGGGCATGATAGTTAAGTAGTATTTTACTCTCTTGGGCAGGATAGTTAAGTAGTAGTTTACTCTCTTGGGCAGAATAGTTAAGTAGTATTTTACTCTCTTGGGCAGGATAGTTAAGTAGTATTTTACTCTCTTGGGCAGGATAGTTAAGTAGTATTTTACTCTCTTGGGCATGATAGTTAAGTAGTAGTTTACTCTCTTGGGCAGGATAGTTAAGTAGTATTTTACTCTCTTGGGCAGGATAGTTAAGTAGTATTTTACTCTCTTGAGCAGGATAGTTAAGTAGTATTTTACTCTTGGGCAGGATAGTTAAGTAGTATTTTACTCTTGGGCAGGATAGTTAAGTAGTATTTTACTCTCTTGGGCAGGATAGTTAAGTAGTATTTTACTCTTGGGCATGATAGTTAAGTAGTATTTTACTCTCTTGGGCAGGATAGTTATGTAGTATTTTACTCTCTTGGGCAGGATAGTTAATTAGTAGTTTACTCTCTTGGGCAGGATAGTTAATTAGTAGTTTACTCTCTTGGGCAGGATAGTTAAGTAGTATTTTACTCTTGGGCAGGATAGTTAAGTAGTATTTTACTCTTGGGCAGGATAGTTAAGTAGTATTTTACTCTCTTGGGCAGGATAGTTAAGTAGTATTTTACTCTTGGGCATGATAGTTAAGTAGTATTTTACTCTCTTGGGCAGGATAGTTATGTAGTATTTTACTCTCTTGGGCAGGATAGTTAAGTAGTATTTTACTCTCTTGGGCAGGATAGTTAAGTAGTATTTTACTCTCTTGGGCAGGATAGTTAAGTAGTATTTTACTCTTGGGCAGGATAGTTATGTAGTATTTTACTCTCTTGGGCAGGATAGTTAAGTAGTATTTTACTCTCTTGGGCAGGATAGTTATGTAGTATTTTACTCTTGGGCAGGATAGTTAAGTAGTATTTTACTCTCTTGGGCAGTATAGTTAAGTAGTATTTTACTCTCTTGGGCAGGATAGTTAAGTAGTATTTTACTCTCTTGGGCAGGATAGTTAAGTAGTATTTTACTCTCTTGGGCAGGATAGTTAAGTAGTATTTTACTCTCTTGGGCAGGATAGTTAAGTAGTATTTTACTCTCTTGGGCAGGATAGTTAAGTAGTATTTTACTCTTGGGCAGGATAGTTATGTAGTATTTTACTCTCTTGGGCAGGATAGTTAAGTAGTATTTTACTCTCTTGGGCAGGATAGTTATGTAGTATTTTACTCTTGGGCAGGATAGTTAAGTAGTATTTTACTCTCTTGGGCAGGATAGTTAAGTAGTATTTTACTCTCTTGGGCAGGATAGTTAAGTAGTATTTTACTCTCTTGGGCAGGATAGTTAATTAGTAGTTTACTCTCTTGGGCAGGATAGTTAAGTAGTATTTTACTCTTGGGCAGGATAGTTAAGTAGTATTTTACTCTCTTGGGCATGATAGTTAAGTAGTATTTTACTCTCTTGGGCATGATAGTTAAGTAGTATTTTACTCTCTTGGGCAGGATAGTTAAGTAGTATTTTACTCTCTTGGGCATGATAGTTAAGTAGTATTTTACTCTCTTGGGCAGGATAGTTAAGTAGTATTTTACTCTCTTGGGCAGGATAGTTAAGTAGTAGTTTACTCTCTTGGGCAGGATAGTTATGTAGTATTTTACTCTCTTGGGCAGGATAGTTATGTAGTATTTTACTCTCTTGGGCAGGATAGTTAAGTAGTATTTTACTCTCTTGGGCAGGATAGTTATGTAGTATTTTACTCTCTTGGGCAGGATAGTTAAGTAGTAGTTTACTCTCTTGGGCAGGATAGTTATGTAGTATTTTACTCTCTTGGACAGGATAGTTATGTAGTATTTTACTCTCTTGGGCAGGATAGTTAAGTAGTATTTTACTCTCTTGGGCAGGATAGTTAAGTAGTATTTTACTCTCTTGGGCAGGATAGTTATGTAGTATTTTACTCTCTTGGGCAGGATAGTTAAGTAGTATTTTACTCTCTTGGGCAGTATAGTTATGTAGTATTTTACTCTCTTGGGCAGGATAGTTAAGTAGTATTTTACTCTCTTGGGCAGGATAGTTAAGTAGTATTTTACTCTCTTGGGCAGGATAGTTAAGTAGTATTTTACTCTCTTGGGCAGGATAGTTAAGTAGTATTTTACTCTCTTGGGCATGATAGTTAAGTAGTATTTTACTCTCTTGGGCAGGATAGTTAAGTAGTATTTTACTCTCTTGGGCAGGATAGTTAAGTAGTATTTTACTCTCTTGGGCAGGATAGTTAAGTAGTATTTTACTCTCTTGGGCAGGATAGTTAAGTAGTATTTTACTCTCTTGGGCAGGATAGTTAAGTAGTATTTTACTCTCTTGGGCAGGATAGTTAAGTAGTATTTTACTCTTGGGCAGGATATTTAAGTAGTATTTTACTCTTGGGCAGGATAGTTAAGTAGTATTTTACTCTTGGGCAGGATAGTTAAGTAGTATTTTACTCTCTTGGGCATGATAGTTAAGTAGTATTTTACTCTCTTGGGCAGGATAGTTAAGTAGTATTTTACTCTCTTGGGCATGATAGTTAAGTAGTATTTTACTCTCTTGGGCAGGATAGTTAAGTAGTATTTTACTCTCTTGGGCAGGATAGTTAAGTAGTATTTTACTCTCTTGGGCAGGATAGTTAAGTAGTATTTTACTCTCTTGGGCAGGATAGTTAAGTAGTATTTTACTCTCTTGGGCAGGATAGTTAAGTAGTATTTTACTCTCTTGGGCAGGATAGTTAAGTAGTATTTTACTCTTGGGCAGGATATTTAAGTAGTATTTTACTCTTGGGCAGGATAGTTAAGTAGTATTTTACTCTTGGGCAGGATAGTTAAGTAGTATTTTACTCTCTTGGGCATGATAGTTAAGTAGTATTTTACTCTCTTGGGCAGGATAGTTAAGTAGTATTTTACTCTCTTGGGCATGATAGTTAAGTAGTATTTTACTCTCTTGGGCAGGATAGTTAAGTAGTATTTTACTCTCTTGGGCAGGATAGTTAAGTAGTATTTTACTCTCTTGGGCAGGATAGTTAAGTAGTATTTTACTCTTGGGCAGGATATTTAAGTAGTATTTTACTCTTGGGCAGGATAGTTATGTAGTATTTTACTCTCTTGGGCAGGATAGTTAAGTAGTAGTTTACTCTCTTGGGCAGGATAGTTAAGTAGTATTTTACTCTTGGGCAGGATATTTAAGTAGTATTTTACTCTTGGGCAGGATAGTTATGTAGTATTTTACTCTTGGGCAGGATAGTTAAGTAGTAGTTTACTCTCTTGGGCAGGATAGTTAAGTAGTATTTTACTCTCTTGGGCAGGATAGTTAAGTAGTATTTTACTCTCTTGGGCAGTATAGTTATGTAGTATTTTACTCTCTTGGGCAGGATAGTTAAGTAGTATTTTACTCTCTTGGGCAGGATAGTTAAGTAGTATTTTACTCTCTTGGGCAGGATAGTTAAGTAGTATTTTACTATCTTGGGCAGGATAGTTAAGTAGTATTTTACTCTCTTGGGCAGTATAGTTATGTAGTATTTTACTCTCTTGGGCAGGATAGTTAAGTAGTATTTTACTCTCTTGGGCATGATAGTTAAGTAGTATTTTACTCTCTTGGGCATGATAGTTAAGTAGTATTTTACTCTATTGGGCAGGATAGTTAAGTAGTATTTTACTCTCTTGAGTCTCATTGCATCTGAAATCTTTTCCTGATAAAGAGAGCCTTTGGTGGGAGTGGCCTTATAACAAGAGATACCTCTTAATCAGTTCTTCTGACATTCAATCAATTTATAATAAATGATATGCAACATCAATAAGGTGGTTGCCTAGATACAACATCAATAAGGTGGTTGCCTAGATACAACATCAATAAGGTGGTTGCCTAGATACAACATCAATAAGGTGGTTGCCTAGATACAACATCAATAAGGTGGTTGCCTAGATACAACATCAATAAGGTGGTTGCCTAGATATACCATCAATAAGGTGGTTGCCTAGATACAACATCAATAAGGTGGTTGCCTAGATACAACATCAATAAGGTGGTTGCCTAGATACAACATCAATAAGGTGGTTGCCTAGATACAACATCAATAAGGTGGTTGCCTAGATACAACATCAATAAGGTGGTTGCCTAGATACAACATCAATAAGGTGGTTGTCTAGATACAACATCAATAAGATGGTTGCCTAGATACACCATCAATAAGGTGGTTTCCTAGATACAACATCAATAAGATGGTTGCCTAGATACAACATCAATAAGGTGGTTGCCTAGATACAACATCAATAAGGTGGTTGCCTAGATACAACATCAATAAGGTGGTTGCCTAGATACAACGTTGATTCATTAAAAATCAACCAATTGATGAATAATAGTAATTTCAAGTAACAATATATTTCCAGTAGATGTAAAAAAAAAAAAGTAGTTCTCAGTGGAATAATTTGTGTCTAAGTGTAATGTTTAATAGTCTCTTATATGTTCATTTACATCTATATCTTTTCTTACTAATCTATATTGGTGTTTATCTTATTAAGATTGTATAATTAATTTCATTCTGAGTAAAACTGACCACATAATAAAGCTGAAATATTGTTGAAAGTGGTGTTAAGCACCATAATCCCCCCCCCCCTCATTTTGAGTATGCTATGTTGGAGAATCTATAACCCCCCCCCCCCCCACCCTCATTTTGAGTATGCTATGTTGGAGAATCTATAACCCCCCCTCATTTTGAGTATGCTATGTTGGAGAATCTATAACCCCCTCCCCCCCCTCATTTTGAGTATGCTATGTTGGAGAATCTATAACCCCCCCCCCCCCCCTCATTTTGAGTATGCTATGTTGGAGAATCTATAACCCCCCCCCCCCTCATTTTGAGTATGCTATGTTGGAGAATCTATAACCCCCCCCCCCCCCCCCCCTCATTTTGAGTATGCTATGTTGGAGAATCTATAACCCCCCCCCCCCTCATTTTGAGTATGCTATGATGGAGAATCTATACCCCCCCCCCCCCCGTCATTTTGAGTATGCTATGTTGGAGAATCTATAACCCCCCCCCCTCATTTTGAGTATGTTATGTTGGAGAATCTATAACCCCCCCCTTGTTGTTGTTTATTTGTTTAATCACTGTAGTTTTTTTTTATTTTCTTTCACATCATTGCCAAACTTATCTTACCATTGTTAATAGTGTTTTAGAAACAGGTCAGCTCAATGCAGTCTGCGATGTTAAGCGGTAGCCTGAAGCCCCTGTCTAGTAAAAATGACCTCAGATTAGTTAAAGTGTACTGGTGATAGTTCGATCGGTCTAGTGCACGTCTATGGGCACCTTTTCTACTCTTTACAGTAACTGTAGAATGTGTCACCGTCAGAGTCAATCAACTAATACCACTTCTTCATAGCAATAACTCTTGAAGAGGCATGCCCCCAAACTTTGGGCTAGTGCTTCATAATAATAACTCTTGAAGAGGCGTGCCCCCAAACTTTCGGCTAGTGCTTCCTAATAATAACTCTTGAAGAGGCATGCCCCCAAACTTTGGGCTAGTGCTTCATAATAATAACTCTTGAAGAGGCGTGCCCCCAAACGTTGGGCTAGTGCTTCATAATAATAACTCTTGAAGAGGCATGCCCCCAAACTTTGGGCTAGTGCTTCATAATGATAACTCTTGAAGAGGCGTGCCCCCAAACTTTGGGCTAGTGCTTCATAATGATAACTATTGAAGAGGCGTGCCCCCAAACTTTGGGCTAGTGCTTCATAATAATAACTCTTGAAGAGGCGTGCCCCCAAACTTTGAGCTAGTGCTTCATAATAATAACTCTTGAAGAGGCGTGCCTCCAAGCTTTGAGCTAGTGCTTCAAAAAGTTTTTGGCACAGGCTGCAATGTCATTTAATATCAAGATATCTATTTTATCTATTTGTTAATTAACATGCTTAATTAATTAAGCCAGCAAGTTGTCATTTAAAATGGAAATAACTTGATTTGAAGAAACCAATCTACTTACTTGCAGTTTGTATGACTTATAAATTGGATCAGTTGATAACAATGAGGTCATGTCCAGATGAACTCAAGATCAGCCAATGAAAACATTGCTGACAAAATTTTAAAAGCTCCTTTCTAGATTTTTTTCATAATTGCATCGCAAATGTATGTAATACTCTTTGATAAATGGGAAGTTGATTTTATAATGAATTTCTTATAGAAGGGACATGACCTCTTATCAGGTTCTGTCAGATGGCAGAATATTTTATCCTGCACTTGTTCTATTTGAGCAAGCAAATTACATTGACTGGATAAATTTTTGTTATTTATATACTGTCACTGACCAAAATATAGTTTTTTTTCTGGTACCCCTTTCCCATGTTACCTGTTGAGCTTTGGGAACCTAAGTGTAAATCCAGTTCACTTCCTGTTGTCAGAAAATATCAATAGGGGCAATCAAGGGATGATTATATAATTTTATTATTTAATTCAAAATATAAACGTCAATAGATTAATGTGATTTTTCTGTAGGACAATCACAATATTAATACACTGTTTTAAAGTATAAAGTTTATGTGTATTTGACGCACAGCTGGGGAAAGGCTCATTGATCATCAGCTTTATCCCAGTTTTTAAGCCTCATACACATAAACTTTATATCTTAAGACACTGCACTAATATTGTCTGCATAACACCTGATTTTAATTCATAACACCTGATTTTAATTCATAACACCTGATTTTAATGCATAACACCTGATTTTAATTCATAACACCTGATTGTAATTCATAACACCTGATTTTAATGCATAACACCTGATTTTAATGCAGAACACCTGATTGTTATGCAGAACACCTGATTTTAATGCATAACACCTGATTTTAATTCATAACACCTGATTTTAATGCAGAACACCTGATTTTAATGCATAACACCTGATTTTAATCAGATTGTGTTAATTTGTGTGAAAATGGGCTGACTTGTGAAAAAAATTTCTATGGTAAGAATAGTTTTGCACTATTTTTTTTTATTTTTGTGTGATATGTGTTTTCCTGTTTTATTTTGAATGTAGGTATGTTTTAGTATGGGTATACCGACCCCTGCCTTTATGGATTGTGCAAATTGTTTTAGCAGTAGCCACTTTTAGCAAAGCAATTATTTTATTATGTATATCAAAGGTATGACATTTTTTTTTGTTTAGATGGTGGATTCATACTTTGCTTATAACAACTGTATTTCTTTGTTCTGAAATTTTCCGTACCTTAATAATGTAATTACTGTACACCCTTCTCGTTATAATGCTGCCTTTTGGACCAACCTATATATGGCAATAAACGTCTTTTTTTTTAACGAAGATTGCAATATATTGAGGGAGAAATTTACATATTAACTACGCAATTTGTTTAATTTGGACATTTGATTGAGATAAGTGAGGGTTGTGGATTAAAGAGGGGCAGTATATAATGATAATACAGTGTATTAATAAAACAAAGGTCAATCTCACTCAAGCATTCGTGACCTTTGCCGATTTTGGCTAACCTGTTAAGACCCTATTTTTCTTTCTTTTGTTTTTTTGCTTCCAAAGACTTTGGAATTATTAGGTTTTTTTTGTCTTTTGACTATAAGTGTACCTGATTGAGGTCATACCAAAAACAGGTAGATATCTATGTGTTTATTCTTTATATTACATGCTGAATGTTTACAATGTTTACAATATTGGCAGTATTCTATCCCCAAAAAAACAACTCGGGGGGGAAAAGTATATTCTTATGTATTTAAATATACCTATTAACAAATATCAAGTAGGGGAAATCATTTCCACACTTTTTTTTTTGCATGTTAGAATTTATGATTGCTGTTGATAACTGAAAGTATGAATCCACCATGATATACTTTACTTTATTTACTTTATTTACTTATTTATTTTATATTTGAAATTATTGGTTTGCTTTTGTGTTTTGTTATTGCAATATAATTTAAGGCAAAAAAAAACCCACCTGTGTTTCTGCTAAACCCTACCAACCCTAATTTTTCGTTCCTGCCCTAAAGTTTTTATTGTCATTTTTGGACAAGCTATGTTAAAGTTAGATTCTTCTCCAGTAAAACCTAAGTAAACTTTGAATAAAAGTTTGACTACATTCATACCCCCTAATGCCCCTATTTTTTTATATGAATGTTAGCATAAACACAGAATTTTTTTTGGCCGAGGCATTTTGTTGCATGGATGTGATGCACGACACATAGAAAATAGAAAATCTTAGTTTGTACATATTTCATTTATTAATAATTACATTATTTATATGTTCATTTCATTTAGAAAGCCTCATGTGATTGGTCAAAAAGATGACATGTGACATCGGAATTGAAACTTCATCAGTCAGTGAAGTGCACAAAACCATTCAATCACGCCCACTTTCGGAACCTATTTTCGAACATCAGCAAAACTAATATCTATGCAGAAATGTAACACCAATTGAAAATGTGGAATATTGAAACAAATAATAATAATTTTAATTGTAGTTGATAATCACGCTTCATGCAATATGTACTTTGGTCAACGTTTTTACACCACAATAAAACTACAAAAGATTGGATAACGTTTAACATGTTTACAAAATATGCAAAGGATTCTGAAGCAAGATTTTTTAAGTGTACAGAATAAAAATCTTTCAATCTTAATTGTTTTACTTTAAGTTCAGCTTGCACTTCCATTTCATTAACCACATCTGCGGTGTGAATATAGTTAGCATGCTTGCCTCTAGTGCGGTAGATTGTTAGTTCAAGCCTCGATCAGGTCAAACCAAAGACTATAAAATTGGAATTTGCATCTCTGTTTCAGCACTTAGCATTAAAGAGAAAGAGCTTGAAATTGTGATAATGTGTCAGAGTGTGACGACATGTCTATCCGTGGATTGTTGTTTCAATGATCTAAGACTATAAAAAGTTCAACTAAGCGTGTTGGTTTACTGCAAAGCGGACCTCATCATAAGCTCGTTGAAAATTAACTTGTTCTTGCCATGATATAGCTGAAAAAGTGCTCACTCTCTCATAAAAGAAAATAAATATTTATTCTCCTTCTGCTAGCAGTCACAGGAATACAATATTTCTCCACCTTTAGCGAGAGGCTTCCACTTTAAAAATTTAACTATCGAAAGTGGAGGAATATCGTAATCCACTGGTAACAAAAGGAGCATTTACTTCTCCTGTCACCAAAGACTTCACAGATATTTTTGAATGGTTAATTTCCGTTGTTAATGACGTGGAAAAGAAATTGGTGGAATTTCTCATGCAGAAATTTAACCTTGGGATTAAAAATATTATGAAAATTTAACCAAATGATTAAATCTTCTAAGAATAGGAGAAATATAGATTCTCCTTCAGTTGCCCGTGGGTTACGATATTTCTCCACTCAAGAGAGTTAAATTAAAAATTTTAACCACAAGCCGTCAGTCGAGTGATTAGCATTTTTAATTTAACTCTCGAGAAATATCGTAACCCACATGGGCAACTGAAGGAGAATTTGTTTCTCCCATTATTTAACACAAACTTTATTTCAAAATCCGATTCAATTACTGATTTGACAACATGCCGGGAAAGGCACGAGACATTTTAATCCTCTAGAGGATTACAGATTTTTCCACCACTGGTTCAGTGGGGTTAAAGTGCCGTAATAATGGAAGAAATGGAGATCTAAATCTATGGTCATTTTATCTCTGTTAAAATATCTCTTAATACAGGTTTGACTATATACTCAAATTTGAATAAAATCTCAATGTAATTTAATGTTAATTAATCTTTATAAACTGAACACCTGTCTATTCTGACCACAAAAACTGGAATCA
Source organism: Bathymodiolus septemdierum (assembly GCA_963383655.1). Lineage (NCBI taxonomy): Eukaryota > Metazoa > Mollusca > Bivalvia > Mytilida > Modiolidae > Bathymodiolus > Bathymodiolus septemdierum. The sequence continues at coordinate 77,151,049 of OY726525.1, read as the reverse complement.
AGTGAGGTTTGGTTTAGACAGGTATCACTGTATCCCAATATTAAGGTACAGTATCATGATACCGTAATATTATATGGAAAATAAAAACAAAATGCTGTTTTTCTTTCAGGATAGTAAATTAGAACAGGTGACAAGTTCTAGCTTTATTTTAGAACTTGTTTGTTCTTTACCCTTTATTGTTACTGTAAGTATATATAAATTAATTTTAGTCACATGTCATTTTATACATGTTTTGATTGGTTTAAAAAGTTGAGGTTATTTGTTAATGTACAGAATCTAAAAATAGATGTCGTTCTTAAGGCGTCGCATGCCTTTGTCATCAGGTGATTTTCTTTAAATGAGGCACCTTTGAGGTTATTTAAATTTTTTCCGATTATTTGTCTTATTTTGAAAAAATAAATATATTTTTCAATATCATAACAAAAAAAGTTTGAATTAATTTATAAGGATTGAGGTTATTTCTTCATGAACCGAACAAAAATTGTGATCAATCCTTAAGTAGTGATGGACTGTCACAGTATATCTCAAATATTGTTGAAAGTGGCATTAAACACCAAAATCCTAATCCTGTAGTGATGGTCGATGTGGTAGTAACTTCTTTACCAAAGACTTATTAGAAATAGCTTACTGATATATGGCTAGTACAGGAACCCAAATATTGGTGAACTGCATCGTTAGCGTGTTCGCCTCGAGTGTGGAAGATATTGCATTTGAGCCTGTTCGGCTCAAACCAAAGAATATAAAATTGGTATTTGTTGCTTTTCCACTTAAGCACGCATCATTAAAAAGAAAGAGCATAGACTGGTAGGCCCAGAATCAAGATAATGTGTACCTTTGTGTTGATCTAGTACAAAGCAGACATCGTCTCATTGAAATGTACCTTGTGCTAGCAATAGTTGGTAACAGGTTTGGAGTGATTGCTTTTGTAGATTTCAAAAAGAGTATGTGCATTGTAGCTGCTACAAAAAGCAACATTTTTTCATCCCAATTCATCTCGTCACAATTTTCCATTTTCATATTCATTTATGTATATTTTAGAAATATCGATGAACATGTTCACTTCTAAATATAGCTGAAATCCTGCTTGGAGGAAGTTAAGTTATAATCAACAAACAATCACTCACGGTCACTGTAATGTTATTTATTGTAAGAACAACAAACAATCACTCACGGTCACTGTAATGTTATTTATTGTAAGAACAACAAACAATCACTCACGGTCACTGTAATGTTATTTATTGTAAGAACAACAAACAATCACTCGCGGTCACTGTAATGTTATTTATTGTAAGAACAACAAACAATCACTCAGGGTCACTGTAATGTTATTTATTGTAAGAACAACAAACAATCACTCACGGTCACTGTAATGTTATTTATTGTAAGAACAACAAACAATCACTCACGGTCACTGTAATGTTATTTATTGTAAGAACAACAAACAATCACTCACGGTCACTGTAATGTTATTTATTGTAAGAACAACAAACAATCACTCACGGTCACTGTAATGTTATTTATTGTAAGAACAACAAACAATCACTCACGGTCACTGTAATGTTGTTTATTGTAAGAACAACAAACAATCACTCACGGTCACTGTAATGTTATTTATTGTAAGAACAACAAACAATCACTCACGGTCACTGTAATGTTATTTATTGTAAGAACAACAAACAATCACTCACGGCCACTGTAATGTTATTTATTGTAAGAACAACAAACAATCACTCACGGTCACTGTAATGTTATTTATTGTAAGAACAACAAACAATCACTCACGGTCACTGTAATGTTATTTATTGTAAGAGCAACAAACAATCACTCACGGTCACTGTAATGTTATTTATTGTAAGAACAACAAACAATCACTCACGGTCACTGTAATGTTATTTATTGTAAGAACAACAAACAATCACTCACGGTCACTGTAATGTTATTTATTGTAAGAACAACAAACAATCACTCACGGTCACTGTAATGTTATTTATTATAAGAACAACAAACAATCACTCACGGTCACTGTAATGTTATTTATTGTAAGAACAACAAACAATCACTCACGGCCACTGCAATGTTATTTATTGTAAGAACAAGAAACAATCACTCACGGTCACTGTAATGTTATTTATTATAAGAACAACAAACAATCACTCACGGTCACTGTAATGTTATTTATTGTAAGAACAACAAACAATCACTCACGGTCACTGTAATGTTATTTATTGTAAGAACAACAAACAATCACTCACGGTCACTGTAATGTTATTTATTGTAAGAACAACAAACAATCACTCACGGCCACTGCAATGTTATTTATTGTAAGAACAACAAACAATCACTCACGGTCACTGTAATGTTATTTATTATAAGAACAACAAACAATCACTCACGGTCACTGTAATGTTATTTATTGTAAGAACAACAAACAATCACTCACGGTCACTGTAATGTTATTTATTGTAAGAACAAGAAACAATCACTCACGGTCACTGTAATGTTATTTATTGTAAGAACAACAAACAATCACTCACGGCCACTGCAATGTTATTTATTGTAAGAACAACAAACAATCACTCACGGTCACTGTAATGTTATTTATTATAAGAACAACAAACAATCACTCACGGTCACTGTAATGTTATTTATTGTAAGAACAACAAACAATCACTCACGGTCACTGTAATGTTATTTATTGTAAGAACAAGAAACAATCACTCACGGTCACTGTAATGTTATTTATTGTAAGAACAACAAACAATCACTCACGGTCACTGTAATGTTATTTATTGTAAGAACAACAAACAATCACTCACGGTCACTGTAATGTTATTTATTGTAAGAACAACAAACACTCACGGTCACTGTAATGTTATTTATTGTAAGAACAACAAACAATCACTCACGGTCACTGTAATGTTGTTTATTGTAAGAACAACAAACAATCACTCACGGTCACTGTAATGTTATTTATTGTAAGAACAACAAACAATCACTGATGGTCACTGTAATGTTATTTATTGTAAGAACAACAAACAATCACTCACGGCCACTGTAATGTTATTTATTGTAAGAACAACAAACAATCACTCACGGTCACTGTAATGTTATTTATTGTAAGAACAACAAACAATCACTCATGGTCACTGTAATGTTATTTATTGTAAGAACAACAAACAATCACTCACGGCCACTGTAATGTTATTTATTGTAAGAACAACAAACAATCACTCACGGTCACTGTAATGTTATTTATTGTAAGAGCAACAAACAATCACTCACGGTCACTGTAATGTTATTTATTGTAAGAACAACAAACAATCACTCATGGTTACTGTAATTTTATTTATTGTAAGAACAACAAACAATCACTCACGGTCACTGTAATGTTATTTATTGTAAGAACAACAAACAATCACTGATGGTCACTGTAATGTTATTTATTGTAAGAACAACAAACAATCACTCACGGTCACTGTAATGTTATTTATTGTAAGAACAACAAACAATCACTCATGGTCACTATAATGTTATTTATTGTAAGAACAACAAACAATCACTCACGGTCACTGTAATGTTATTTATTGTAAGAACAACAAACAATCACTCACGGCCACTGTAATGTTATTTATTGTAAGAACAACAAACAATCACTCACGGTCACTGTAATGTTATTTATTGTAAGAGCAACAAACAATCACTCACGGTCACTGTAATGTTATTTATTGTAAGAACAACAAACAATCACTCATGGTTACTGTAATTTTATTTATTGTAAGAACAACAAACAATCACTCACGGTCACTGTAATGTTATTTATTGTAAGAACAACAAACAACCACTCACGGTCACTGTAATGTTATTTATTATAAGAATTGTTTATGTTACATTTCAGGTATTTTATCCCATGCTTTTAAGGCATCTATTTGCTCCTGCATTTTTAAATTGTTGGTTGTTGAAGAATGCCATTGAAAGGTTTTTTGTAAGTAAGCTTTGATTTTCAAATTAGAATAGAACCACATTGATAGTGTAATTGTTAACGTGATCGTCTGGAGTGTGGTAGTTTGTGGGAATTGTTAGCTTGCTCGCCTGGAGTGTGGTAGTTTGTGGGAATTGTTAACATGCTTGTCTGGAGTGTGGTAGTTTGTGGGAATTGTTAACATGCTCGCCTGGAGTGTGGTAGTTTGTGGGAATTGTTAACGTGCTCGCCTGGAGTGTGGTAGTTTGTGGGAATTGTTAACGTGCTCGTCTGGAGTGTGGTAGTTTGTGGGAATTGTTAACATGCTCGCCTGGAGTGTGGTAGTTTGTGGGAATTGTTAGCTTGCTCGCCTGGAGTGTGATAGTTTGTGGGAATTGTTAACATGCTCGTCTGGAGTGTGGTAGTTTGTGGGAATTGTTAGCTTGCTCGCCTGGAGTGTGATAGTTTGTGGGAATTGTTAACGTGCTCGTCTGGAGTGTGGTAGTTTGTGGGAATTGTTAACATGCTCGTCTGGAGTGTGGTAGTTTGTGGGAATTGTTAACATGCTTGCCTGGAGTGTGGTAGTTTGTGGGAATTGTTAACATGCTTGCCTGGAGTGTGATAGTTTGTGGGAATTGTTAACGTTCTCGTCTGGAGTGTGGTAGTTTGTGGGAATTGTTAACATGCTCGTCTGGAGTGTGGTAGTTTGTGGGAATTGTTAACGTGCTTGCCTGGAGTGTGGTAGTTTGTGGGAATTGTTAACATGCTCGCCTGGAGTGTGGTAGTTTGTGGGAATTGTTAGCTTGCTCGTCTGGAGTGTGGTAGTTTGTGGGAATTGTTAACGTGCTCGTCTGGAGTGTGGTAGTTTGTGGGAATTGTTAACATGCTCGTCTGGAGTGTGGTAGTTTGTGGGAATTGTTAACGTGCTTGTCTGGAGTGTGGTAGTTTGTGGGAATTGTTAACGTGCTCGTCTGGAGTGTGGTAGTTTGTGGGAATTGTTAACGTGCTCGTCTGGAGTGTGGTAGTTTGTGGGAATTGTTAACGTGCTCGTCTGGAGTGTGGTAGTTTGTGGGAATTGTTAACGTGCTCGCCTGGAGTGTGGTAGTTTGTGGGAATTGTTAACGTGCTCGTCTGGAGTGTGGTAGTTTGTGGGAATTGTTAACGTGCTCGCCTGGAGTGTGTTAGTTTGTGGGAATTGTTAACGTGCTCGTCTGGAGTGTGGTAGTTTGTGGGAATTGTTAACGTGCTCGCCTGGAGTGTGGTAGTTTGTGGGAATTGTTAACGTGCTCGCCTGGAGTGTGGTAGTTTGTGGGAATTGTTAACGTGCTTGCCTGGAGTGTGGTAGTTTGTTGGAATTGTTAACATGCTCGCCTGGAGTGTGGTAGTTTGTGGGAATTGTTAACGTGCTCGCCTGGAGTGTGGTAGTTTGTGGGAATTGTTAGCTTGCTCGCCTGGAGTGTGGTAGTTTGTGGGAATTGTTTACATGCTCGTCTGGAGTGTGGTAGTTTGTGGGAATTGTTAACATGCTTGCCTGGAGTGTGGTAGTTTGTGGGAATTGTTAACATGCTTGCCTGGAGTGTGGTAGTTTGTGGGAATTGTTAACATGCTTGCCTGGAGTGTGGTAGTTTGTGGGAATTGTTAACATGCTTGCCTGGAGTGTGGTAGTTTGTGGGAATTGTTAACGTGCTCGCCTGGAGTGTGGTAGTTTGTGGGAATTGTTAACGTGCTCGCCTGGAGTGTGGTAGTTTGTTGGAATTGTTAACATGCTTGCCTGGAGTGTGGTAGTTTGTGGGAATTGTTAACGTGCTTGCCTGGAGTGTGGTAGTTTGTGGGAATTGTTAGCTTGCTCGCCTGGAGTGTGGTAGTTTGTGGGAATTGTTAACGTGCTCACCTGGAGTGTGGTAGTTTGTGGGAATTGTTAACATGCTTGCCTGGAGTGTGGTAGTTTGTGGGAATTGTTAACGTGCTCGCCTGGAGTGTGGTAGTTTGTGGGAATTGTTAACGTGCTCGCCTGGAGTGTGGTAGTTTGTGGGAATTGTTAACATGCTTGCCTGGAGTGTGGTAGTTTGTGGGAATTGTTAACGTGCTTGCCTGGAGTGTGGTAGTTTGTGGGAATTGTTAGCTTGCTCGTCTGGAGTGTGGTAGTTTGTGGGAATTGTTAACGTGCTTGCCTGGAGTGTGGTAGTTTGTGGGAATTGTTAACGTGCTTGCCTGGAGTGTGGTAGTTTGTGAGAATTGTTAGCTTGCTCGTCTGGAGTGTGGTAGTTTGTGGGAATTGTTAACGTGCTCGCCTGGAGTGTGGTAGTTTGTGGGAATTGTTAGCTTGCTTGCCTGGAGTGTGGTAGTTTGTGGGAATTGTTAACGTGCTCGCCTGGAGTGTGGTAGTTTGTGGGAATTGTTAACGTGCTTGCCTGGAGTGTGGTAGTTTGTTGGAATTGTTAACATGCTCGCCTGGAGTGTGGTAGTTTGTGGGAATTGTTAACGTGCTCGCCTGGAGTGTGGTAGTTTGTGGGAATTGTTAGCTTGCTCGCCTGGAGTGTGGTAGTTTGTGGGAATTGTTTACATGCTCGTCTGGAGTGTGGTAGTTTGTGGGAATTGTTAACATGCTTGCCTGGAGTGTGGTAGTTTGTGGGAATTGTTAACATGCTTGCCTGGAGTGTGGTAGTTTGTGGGAATTGTTAACATGCTTGCCTGGAGTGTGGTAGTTTGTGGGAATTGTTAACATGCTTGCCTGGAGTGTGGTAGTTTGTGGGAATTGTTAACGTGCTCGCCTGGAGTGTGGTAGTTTGTGGGAATTGTTAACGTGCTCGCCTGGAGTGTGGTAGTTTGTTGGAATTGTTAACATGCTTGCCTGGAGTGTGGTAGTTTGTGGGAATTGTTAACGTGCTTGCCTGGAGTGTGGTAGTTTGTGGGAATTGTTAGCTTGCTCGCCTGGAGTGTGGTAGTTTGTGGGAATTGTTAACGTGCTCACCTGGAGTGTGGTAGTTTGTGGGAATTGTTAACATGCTTGCCTGGAGTGTGGTAGTTTGTGGGAATTGTTAACGTGCTCGCCTGGAGTGTGGTAGTTTGTGGGAATTGTTAACGTGCTCGCCTGGAGTGTGGTAGTTTGTGGGAATTGTTAACATGCTTGCCTGGAGTGTGGTAGTTTGTGGGAATTGTTAACGTGCTTGCCTGGAGTGTGGTAGTTTGTGGGAATTGTTAGCTTGCTCGTCTGGAGTGTGGTAGTTTGTGGGAATTGTTAACGTGCTTGCCTGGAGTGTGGTAGTTTGTGGGAATTGTTAACGTGCTTGCCTGGAGTGTGGTAGTTTGTGAGAATTGTTAGCTTGCTCGTCTGGAGTGTGGTAGTTTGTGGGAATTGTTAACGTGCTCGCCTGGAGTGTGGTAGTTTGTGGGAATTGTTAGCTTGCTTGCCTGGAGTGTGGTAGTTTGTGGGAATTGTTAACGTGCTCGTCTGGAGTGTGGTAGTTTGTGGGTTCAAACCCTGTTCTATTCAAACCAAATACTATAAAACTGGTATTTCTTGCTTCTTTGCTTAGCATGCAACCTTAAGAAGTAAGGACAAAGACTGGTTGTCTCTGAATGAGATGAATGTGTTCAAGTGGAGCGACATGTCTACCAGCAGACTGTTGTTTTAGTGAGCTAGCACTATAAGGATCCAAATAAGCATGTTGGTCTAGTACTAAGCGGACATCATCATCATCATTTCAGTCATTGTAACATGTTCTCGCCATATTATGGCTGAAAAATTGCTAATTTGACATTAAGCAACAATCACTCACTTAATGCATGATTAGAAGGAATATGAAATAAGTTAACAATAACATTCGTTAAAAAGTAGTGTGTTGTTAATGTGATCTTGTAGGTGATCATCAACAAATTAAACAAACACAAAATTATCGTCACAATATTTGCTTCATACCATTTCTTAGTATGAAACAGGGGCCATCGTGGTCATGATCATATGGTAGTTGGATTTACAACTACCTGTGCAATCAGTGCCTATCACCACTAAAGTTATGAGTTCGCACCCCGTTCATGGTGGGGTGTACTCGATACAACATTATGTAAGTTTGTCAGTGACTTGCGACAGGTTTGTGGTTTTCTCCGTGTACTGCGGTTTCCTCCACCAATAAAACTGACCGCCACGATATAGCTGAAATATTGTTCCTTGTTCTCACCATGATATAGCTGAGAAGTTACTCACTTCGCAGCAGCAAGTGATGAAGTTTACCTGTTGCTTGCCCATGGTCAGTGGTTCTCTCCGGGTTCTCCCGCTTCTTCCACCAGTAAAACTGGTTATAGCTGAAATATTGCTGAAAGTGGCATTAAACACCAAAAATCAAATCAAATCAAATAAATCTCATAGTTTTACAATGTGAGAAATCTCTTTTAGGTGGCATTGTCTGAAGCAGTCAGTTCAGAATTAGGCCATTTCTTCTTGTGACTTTGACCTTGTGAGGTATAACTTGTAATTAACACACATTTTTGACTTACCTTTATGACTTATCTTTAGGTTGGTTTATGGTGTTTTTCACCATTTTCAACAATATTTAAGTTATATTGTGGCAGTCAGTTTTATTGGTGGTGGAAACCAGAGTACCCGAAGAAAACCACCGACCTGTCGCAAGTCAATGAGAAACTCACATAATGTTGTATCGATTACACCTCTAGATCTTCATGAACGGGTTTCAAACTAGCAACTTTAGTGGTGATAAGCTCTGATTGCATAGATAGTTGTAAATCCAACTACCATACGACCACGACGGCCCCATTGTTCTTGTGAGTTTGACCTAGTAAGGTATAATCTGTAATTAACACAGATTTGTTACTTACCTTTTAATCAAACAGCTGATGGTTGAGAAAAATAAAAAAAAAATTATTTTTTTCTCTCAGTTTTGTAAAACATGTGTAATTATTTATTTCAAAATAAGGTAAGTAAAATAACAATAAAGAATCGTCTTAGGTACAGTAATCCTCCTCTTACAAGGTCACTCCTTCCACAATGAGTGGCTCTATAAGAGGGGTGGCCTCTCTTGAGGAGGCACAATTTAGTAGTATTAAACTATATCAGTGCATCTGAATTCTGGTTTGATAAGAGGGTGGTGTTTGGTGGAAGTGGCCTTATAAGGGGGGGTGGCCACTCTTGAGGTGGCACAATTTAGAAGTATTAAACTATATCATCGTTATGTGAATTTAGGCTTGATAAGAGGGGTGGCCTTATAAGAAGGTGACTATTATATTTCAAAATGACAGAGTTCTGTCCATTTGACTTCAACTCGATCGATTGATTGATTGATTGATTTTTGGTGTTGAATGCCACTTTCAGCAATATTTTAGTTATATCATGGCAACCAGGTTTAGTGGTGGAAGAAGCCGGAGAGAACCACCGACCATGGGCAAGCAACTGGTAAGCTTTATCACTTGCGGCTGCGAGTCGAGTGCACCCTTTTTTGTAATATACAAAGCTGGGCACGAACTCACGCTGTATTGGTGGTAGGCTTGTATGAGTTGTTTGGTAATCTAAGTACCTAACTCATTGAGCCACCCGGGCCCTACTTCAACTCAACAAATTATGACTAATATTGAAAGGGACAATATAGTAGTATTTAACTATATCAGTGTATCTGGATTCTGGCCTGATAAGAGGGATGACCTTTGGTGGAGTGGCCTTATAAGAGAGGTAGGCTTTGGTGGAGTGGCCTTACAAGAGAGGTAGGCTTTGGTGGGGTGGCCTTATAAGAGAGGTAGGCTTTGGTGGAGTGGCCTGATAAGAGAGGTAGGCTTTGGTGGGGTGGCCTTATAAGAGAGGTAGGCTTTGGTGGAGTGGCCTGATAAGAGAGGTTGGCTTTGGTGGAGTGGCCTGATAAGAGAGGTAGGCTTTGGTGGAGTTGCCTTATAAGAGAGGTAGGCTTTGGTGGAGTGACCTTATAAGAGAGGTAGGCTTTGGTGGAGTGGCCTTATAAGAGAGGTAGGCTTTGGTGGAGTGGCCTTATAAGAGAGGTAGGCTTTGGTGGAGTGGCCTTATAAGAGAGGTAGACTTTGGTGGAGTGACCTTATAAGAGAGGTAGACTGGTGGAGTGGCCTGATAAGAGAGGTAGGCTTTGGTGGGGTGGCCTTATAAGAGAGGTAGGCTTTGGTGGAGTTGCCTTATAAGAGAGGTAGGCTTTGGTGGGGTGGCCTTACAAGAGAGGTAGGCTTTGGTGGAGTTGCCTTATAAGAGAGGTAGACTTTGGTGGAGTTGCCTTATAAGAGAGGTAGGCTTTGGTGGAGTGACCTTATAAGAGAGGTAGGCTTTGGTGGAGTGGCCTTATAAGAGAGGTAGGCTTTGGTGGAGTTGCCTTATAAGAGAGGTAGGCTTTGGTGGAGTTGCCTTATAAGAGAGGTAGGCTTTGGTGGAGTGGCCTTATAAGAGAGGTAGACTTTGGTGGAGTGACCTTATAAGAGAGGTAGACTTTGGTGGAGTGGCCTGATAAGAGAGGTAGGCTTTGGTGGGGTGGCCTTATAAGAGAGGTAGGCTTTGGTGGAGTTGCCTTATAAGAGAGGTAGGCTTTGGTGGGGTGGCCTTACAAGAGAGGTAGGCTTTGGTGGAGTTGCCTTATAAGAGAGGTAGACTTTGGTGGAGTTGCCTTATAAGAGAGGTAGGCTTTGGTGGAGTGACCTTATAAGAGAGGTAGGCTTTGGTGGAGTTGCCTTATAAGAGAGGTAGGCTTTGGTGGAGTTGCCTTATAAGAGAGGTAGGCTTTGGTGGAGTGGCCTTATAAGAGAGGTAGGCTTTGGTGGAGTGGCCTTATAAGAGAGGTAGACTTTGGTGGAGTGACCTTATAGGAGAGGTAGGCTTTGGTGGAGTGGCCTTATAAGAGAGGTAGACTTTGGTGGAGTGGCCTTATAAGAGAGGTAGGCTTTGGTGGAGTGGCCTTATAAGAGAGGTAGACTTTGGTGGAGTGGCCTTATAAGAGAGGTAGGCTTTGGTGGAGTGGCCTTATAAGAGAGGTAGACTTTGGTGGAGTGACCTTATAAGAGAGGTAGGCTTTGGAGGAGTGGCCTTATAAGAGAGGTAGGCTTTGGTGGAGTGGCCTTATAAGAGAGGTAGGCTTTGGTGGAGTGGCCTTATAAGAGAGGTAGGCTTTGGTGGAGTGGCCTGATAAGAGAGGTAGGCTTTGGTGGAGTGGCCTTATAAGAGAGGTAGGCTTTGGTGGAGTGGCCTTATAAGAGAGGTAGGCTTTGGTGGAGTGGCCTTGTAAGAGAGGTAGACTTTGGTGGAGTTGCCTTATAAGAGAGGTAGGCTTTGGTGGAGTGGCCTTATAAGAGAGGTAGGCTTTGGTGGAGTGGCCTTATAAGAGAGGTAGACTTTGGTGGAGTTGCCTTATAAGAGAGGTAGGCTCTGGTGGAGTGGCCTTATAAGAGAGGTAGGCTTTGGTGGAGTGGCCTTATAAGAGAGGTAGGCTTTGGTGGAGTGGCCTTATAAGAGAGGTAGGCTTTGGTGGAGTGGCCTTATAAGAGAGGTAGGCTTTGGTGGAGTGGCCTTATAAGAGAGGTAGGCTTTGGTGGAGTTGCCTTATAAGAGAGGTAGGCTTTGGTGGAGTGGCCTTATAAGAGAGGTAGGCTTTGGTGGAGTGGCCTTATAAGAGAGGTAGACTTTGGTGGAGTTGCCTTATAAGAGAGGTAGGCTCTGGTGGAGTGGCCTTATAAGAGAGGTAGCCTTTGGTGGAGTGGCCTTATAAGAGAGGTAGGCTTTGGTGGAGTGGCCTTATAAGAGAGGTAGGCTTTGGTGGAGTTGCCTTATAAGAGAGGTAGGCTTTGGTGGAGTGGCCTTATAAGAGAGGTAGGCTTTGGTGGAGTGGCCTTATAAGAGAGGTAGACTTTGGTGGAGTTGCCTTATAAGAGAGGTAGGCTCTGGTGGAGTGGCCTTATAAGAGAGGTAGCCTTTGGTGGAGTGGCCTTATAAGAGAGGTAGACTTTGGTGGAGTTGCTTTATAAGAGAGGTAGGCTTTGGTGGAGTGGCCTTATAAGAGAGGTAGGCTTTGGAGGAGTGGCCTTATAAGAGAGGTAGACTTTGGTGGAGTTGCCTTATAAGAGAGGTAGGCTCTGGTGGAGTGGCCTTATAAGAGGTAGCCTTTGGTGGAGTGGCCTTATAAGAGAGGTAGACTTTGGTGGAGTTGCCTTATAAGAGAGGTAGGCTTTGGTGGAGTTGCCTTATAAGAGAGGTAGGCTTTGGTGGAGTGGCCTTATAAGAGAGGTAGGCTTTGGTGGAGTGACCTTATAAGAGAGGTAGGCTTTGGTGGAGTGGCCTTATAAGAGAGGTAGGCTCTGGTGGAGTGGCCTTATAAGAGAGGTAGGCTTTGGTGGAGTGACCTTATAAGAGAGGTAGGCTTTGGTGGAGTGGCCTTATAAGAGAGGTAGCCTTTGGTGGAGTGGCCTTATAAGAGAGGTAGGCTTTGGTGGAGTGGCCTTATAAGAGAGGTAGGCTTTGGTGGAGTGGCCTTATAAGAGAGGTAGACTTTGGTGGAGTGGCCTTATAAGAGAGGTAGGCTTTGGTGGAGTTGCCTTATAAGAGAGGTAGGCTCTGGTGGAGTGGCCTTATAAGAGAGGTAGCCTTTGATGGAGTGGCCTTATAAGAGAGGTAGGCTTTGGTGGAGTGACCTTATAAGAGAGGTAGGCTTTGGTGGAGTGGCCTTATAAGAGAGGTAGGCTTTGGTGGAGTTGCCTTATAAGAGAGGTAGGCTTTGGTGGAGTGGCCTTATAAGAGAGGTAGGCTTTGGTGGAGTGGCCTTATAAGAGAGGGATGACCTTTGGTGGAGTGGCCTTATAAGAGAGGGATGACCTTTGGTGGAGTGGCCTTATAAGAGAGGTAGCCTTTGGTGGAGTGGCCTTATAAGAGAGGTAGGCTCTGGTGGAGTGGCCTTATAAGAGAGGTAGCCTTTGGTGGAGTGGCCTTATAAGAGAGGTAGGCTTTGGTGGAGTGACCTTATAAGAGAGGTAGGCTTTGGTGGAGTGGCTTTATAAGAGAGGTAGCCTTTGGTGGAGTTGCCATATAAGAGAGGGATGACGTTTGGTGTAGTGGCCTTATAAGAGGGATGGCCTTTGGTGGAGTGGCTTTATAAGAGAGGTAGCCTTTGGTGGAGTTGCCTTATAAAAGAGGGATGACCTTTGGTGTAGTGGCCTTATAAGAGGGATGGCCTTTGGTGGAGTGGCTTTATAAGAGAGGGACTACTGTAATAGAGTTTGTATGATGTACATTTATTTTTAGAATGATCTCCATTTAACCAAACAGAGATTCCAGACCATATCAGTCACTATGTGGCAGCAGATGTTTATTCTTGTAGTCACAGTGTGTTGTATCTGTTTTACTACGTAAGTATGGAGAGCCAAATCTTCTATTAATTATCTGGTATAGAAAACCATATCAGACCATATGAGGCAGCAGATGTTCATTCTTGTAGTCACAGTGTGTTGTATCTGTTTTACTACGTAAGTATGGAGAGCCAAATCTTCTATTAATTATCTGGTATAGAAAACCATATCAGACCATATGAGGCAGCAGATGTTCATTCTTGTAGTCACAGTGTGTTGTATCTGTTTTACTACGTAAGTATGGAGAGCCAAATCTTCTATTAATTATCTGGTATAGAAAACCATATCAGACCATATGAGGCAGCAGATGTTCATTCTTGTAGTCACAGTGTGTTGTATCTGTTTTACTACGTAAGTATGGAGAGCCAAATCTTCTATTAATTATCTGGTATAGAAACCATATCGGACCATATGAGGCAGCAGATGTTTATTCTTGTCCTCGGAGTGTGCTATATCTGTTTTACTACATAAGTAAGGAGAGCCAAATCTTCAATTAATTATCTGGTATAGAAGTACCATATCAAGATGTCTACCCACAGACTGTTGTTTTAGTGAGCTAGTGTGTTGGTCAAGTACAAAGTGATCATCATCATCTCATCGAATGTAACTTGTTCTCACTATGATAAAGCTGAAAAATTGCTCATTTGGCATTAAACCACACTCTAATTTTTTTATTAACACATTGAAAGATAGTGTAAATACCTGCTTCTAGGTTCTGGAACAAGAGAACAAAAATATGGCAAAGACTAAAGTGTCCATGTCCATGTACTGCTCTATGTAAAATTAGTCACATTCTTCTAATTTGAAGCAGTAGGTTTAACCTTGTAGAACTATCTAAAAAGATAGAATAATGTTGTTTTTACTTCGTAAGACCACTGCGCTGCAATGTAGAGAAAATCAGTTGTTTTTTTATACCATTATTATGTGAACTTCCTGGACTGGAACCAGATATTTTTTGGTTGAAATTTCTGAACGAAAGTTGCTCGAATGACCCATATCTTGAACCCATTTCAAGTACACTTAGCTATGAGCGGGATTCAAACTCACGACTTTATTTTTGAGGCACTGATTTTATGATATGAAATTTCTGCCATCAGATTTGTTTCGATGAGAACAATTATTACACGATTTATTGACTTTTGATGAGGTAAATGTGTGGATTTATTGACTTTTGAGGGGGAAAATGATATTCACTGAGACCAAATTTTTTATTACAAAATATATTCCTTATAAATTTAGCCATCATTTTTTTTTCTTTTCAGAATTTGTGGAATACAACATTTTCAGAGGGCCAGTTTAGAAAAACCATTGACCATGTTTGAAGCATTTTATTTTACCATAGTAACATTTTCCACAGTGGGTTACGGTGACATATCACCTGACATATGGCCTGGTCAGCTCTTCATGGTTATAATGATTTGTGTAGCCATAGCTTTTATACCTAGACAGGTGTGTATACATGCAAGCTGGTTCCCTGTACAAATATTTAGTAAACTGGTCCCCAGTACAACCATTTAGTAAGCTGGTCCCCAGTACAAACATTTAGTAAGCTGGTCCCCTGTACAAACATTTAGTAAGCTGGTCCCATGTACAACTATTTAGTAAGCTGGTCCCCTGTACAACCATTTAGTAAGCGGGTCCCCAGTACAAATATTTAGTAAGCTGGTCACCTGTACAATCATTTAGTGAGGTGGACCCCTGTACAACCATTTAGTAAGCTGTTCCCAGTACAAATATTTAGTAACCTGGTCCCCTGTACAACCATTTAGTGAGGTGGACCCCTGTGCAACCATTTAGTAAGCTGGTCCCCAGTACAAATATTTAGTAAGCTGGTCCCCTGTATAACCATTTAGTGAGGTGGACCCCTGTACAGCCATTTAGTAAGCTGGTCCCAGTACAAATATCTAGTAAGCTGGTCCCCTGTACAAATATTTAGTAAACTGGTCCCCAGTACAACCATTTAGTAAGCTGGTCCCCAGTACAAACATTTAGTAAGCTGGTCCCCTGTACAAACATTTAGTAATCTGGTCCCCTGTACAACTATTTATTAAGCTGGTCCCCTGTACAACCATTTAGTAAGCTGGTCCCCAGTACAAATATTTAATAAGCTGGTCCCCTGTACAACCATTTAGTGAGGTGGACCCCTGTACAACCATTTAGTAAGCTGGTCCCCAGTATAAATATTTAGTAAACTGTCCCATGTACAAATATTTAGTAAGCTGGTCCCCTGTACAAATATTTAGTAAGCTGGTCCCCTGTACAACCATTTAGTAAGCTGGTACCCAGTACAAATATTTAATAAGCTGGTCCCCTGTACAACCATTTAGTAAGCTGTTCCCCAGTACAAATATTTAGTAAGCTAGTCCCCTGTACAAACATTTAGTGAGGTGGGCCCCTGTACAAACATTTAGTAAGCTGGTCCATTGTACAAACATTTAGTAAGCTGGTCCCCTGTACACATATTTAGTAAGCTGGTCCCCTGTACAACCATTTAGTAAGCCTGGTCCCCAGTACAAACATTTAGTAAGCCTGGTCCCTTATACAACCATTTAGTAAGCTGGTCCTCTGTACAACCATTTAGTAAGCTGGTCCCCAGTACAAATATTTAGTAAGCTGGTCCCCAGTACAAACATTTAGTAAGCTGGTCCCCTGTACAACTATTTAGTAAACTGGTCCCCTGTACAACCATTTAGTAAGCTGGGCCCCAGTACAAATATTTAGTAAGCTGGTCCCCTATACAAACATTTAGTAAGCTGGTCCCCTGTACAAATATTTAGTAAGCTGGTCCCCTGTACAACCATTTAGTAAGCCTGGTCCCTTGTACAACCATTTAGTAAGCCTGGTCCCTTGTACAACCATTTAGTAAGCTGGTCCCCTGTACAAACATTTAGTAAACTGGTCCCCAGTACAAACATTTAGTAAGCCTGGTCCCCAGTACAAACATTTAGTAAGCCTGGTCCCTTGTACAACCATTTAGTAAGCTGGTTCTCAGTATCCAGACAACCATGTTAAAAGACTGAGCAACTTTTGAACACTATTTCAGTTATATTGTGGCAGTCACTTTTATTGGTAAAGGAAACCAGGATGAAACCACTAACCTGCTGCAAGTCACTGACAAACTTTATTACACAATGTTGTATGAAGTACACCTCACCATGAGCAGGAGTCCTTATTGGTAGCCTTTAATTGGCAAATAAAACATTTATCCTATCTTATTGGTAAATCTAAAGATTGCCTGAACTGAAGGGGAGGGGTTAGGTTTTATGGTGTTTAACGCCACTTTCAACAATATTTCAGTTATATCTGCAGCTTTGAACTTAAGATTATATGGGTTTGTTTCTGATGTTATTAGACAATAGCATATTTAATATTATTTATTATATATAATATCAAAATGATTAATAATATTAATTTAAGATTGAAAGAATTTCAACAACGTTTAATGAGAGACAGAAGACAGGTGGTGTCTATAGTAAACGCCAGGCTTTACGTTATAAACATGTTGTTGTTTGTTGTCAACATTTAACTGCCGGCACTGTAATGAATTTCCTCACAGAATTCTATGCACACAGAAAATATCAAGTAAGTGTCAGTTTGTTTTATTTTACAGTAGTCTCGCCTCTTATTAGAGGCCATCTTTTGTGGAAGCACAATTTTGTCATCCACTATAAGCAAAGATAACAGTTACAAAAAAAGTGTCAAATTTAAATTCAATAGTTTGTTGTCTGATAGAGGTCCCTCTTAATGACACAGAGAGAACCTTGGGGTACATAAATATGACTTAGTTTCTCCATTTCGAGGTACAACCCCTTCGGAAGATACAATATCTCATTGCGATAGACAAATTAAATATACAATTTGCCATTATGATGGAAGGTAAATGGGGTACAACCCCTTGGGAAGAGACATCCACTCATTGCGGTAGACAAATTAAATATACTTTTGCCGATAGGATGGAAGATAAATAAAAATTTATGATTCTATCTATCATTTATTCTTTTATTTTTGTTGATCAATACATTCATAGGCTCATCCTACTACCACCCTGTAATTATTAGTTGTGGTACTAGTGATAATGTATGACGGGACAGTCAAAACAAACGTTACTGTTTTTATTGCTAACATTAAAATTTTCTTCCCATGGACTGTTATTTCAGTGAGCTAGCACTCTAAAAATCCAACTACACATGTTGGTCTATGACAGGGTGAACATCATCATCGTCTTTATCGTCTCATCCAAATGAAAATTATTCTAGCCAAAAAAGATAGAGCTGAACAATTTCTTACGTGGAATTGAACAACAATCACTCACTCAAGTAATACATGTAGGTGATTTTTGTTTTGTTTCAGAATCATTCAGTGATACTGTTGTGCCCTCTTGACCCTGAGGATGACATGCATATGATTCTACGAGATCCTAAATGGTCTAACCGTGTGAGGTTCATGAAGGGATCAGCCCTTAAAGATATAGATTTAATGAGATGCAGGTAAAGTATTCAAGTAAAGCTTACCCAGGGGGTCATGTGGGGTATTGTCATCACTTTGTGTCCATTTTAATCTATTCCTCATAAACCTTTCAAAATTTAGATTTTTTATTGATCTGAAATTGATGATGGCCTCCACCACAGGACAAATTTAGCATATAACTGCATTGGGGATGTAGTGGCTAGCATGTTTGCGCAGAGTGTGATAGATTATGGGTTTGAGCCCCGATCGGGTCAAACCAAAGACTATAAAATTGGTATGTGTTGCTTCTCCGCTAAGCACACAGCATTAAGGAGAAAGGGTAAAAACTGGTTGGTTCAGAATCAAGATAATGTGTCTAGTGTTGGGGAGACATGTCTAGCCTCAGACTGTTGTTTCAGATTCCAATAATGCATGTTTGTCTAGTACAAAGTGGACCTCATCATCATCATCTGATTGAAAACTAACTTGTTCTTGCCATGATAGAGCTGAAAAATTGCTGAGTTGGCGTTAAGCAACAATCACTCACTCACTCATAAACCTTTCAAAATTTAGATTTTTTATTGATCTGAAATTGATGATGGCCTCCACCACAGGACAAATTTAGCATATAACTGCATTGGGGATGTAGTGGCTAGCATGTTTGCGCAGAGTGTGATAGATTATGGGTTTGAGCCCCGATCGGGTCAAACCAAAGACTATAAAATTGGTATGTGTTGCTTCTCCGCTAAGCACACAGCATTAAGGAGAAAGGGTAAAAACTGGTTGGTTCAGAATCAAGATAATGTGTCTAGTGTTGGGGAGACATGTCTAGCCTCAGACTGTTGTTTCAGATTCCAATAATGCATGTTTGTCTAGTACAAAGTGGACCTCATCATCATCATCTGATTGAAAACTAACTTGTTCTTGCCATGATAGAGCTGAAAAATTGCTGAGTTGGCGTTAAGCAACAATCACTCACTCACTCATAAACCTTTCAATATTTAGATTTTTTTTTTTATCTGGAATCAATGATGGCCACCACCACAGGACACATTTAGAATAAGACCCTTTAGAAAAAATATTTTAAGTTTATTCTTATCTTAAATCTAAAAACCATGATTGAATTTTTCCATTAGCTGATCCTTTACAAAGTGTGTGTATTTTGTATCTACCAGAAATCCAAGATGGCATCACCTCAGGATATAGTGTTAACATGTGACCATACAGGAGAGTGGAATTATATTTCTTTATCAGATTGTAGTAATGGATTGAATTAAAACAGTACATATATAATCATTGGACTTTCATATTTTGTGTGGATTGAAAATCCAAAATGACTGACATTGTTTATCAATGGGGAAATGTATAAAAAGTATTTTTCATCTGTCGTCTGCAACTTTTTACATTTTAATCTTCTTTTTGGAAACCATTTGAGCAGTTAGAATTAAACATGTTCATTAGAATTTGTATGTTTGTTTTTGTTAACAAGCATTATTTGATCATGGCGAACAGTTAAATTAGTATTGGCAGTCAGAATAAAAACTGCAACGTAACCAACTATTGTAAATTGTAAGAAATGTTCAAACTTTTAATTGTTTCTTTTCAGAATCAATGAAGCTGAATGTTTATTTTTGTTGTCACCTCCTGACAATTGTTTCTTTTCAGAATCAATGAAGCTGAATGTTTATTTTTGTTGTCACCTGACAATTGTTTCTTTTCAGAATCAATGAAGCTGAATGTTTATTTTTGTTGTCACCTGACAATTGTTTCTTTTCAGAATCAATGAAGCTGAATGTTTATTTTTGTTGTCACCTCCTGACAATTGTTTCTTTTCAGAATCAATGAAGACAAATGTTTATTTTTGTTGTCACCTGACAATTGTTTCTTTTCAGAATCAATGAAGCTGAATGTTTATTTTTGTTGTCACCTCCTGACAATTGTTTCTTTTCAGAATCAATGAAGCTGAATGTTTATTTTTGTTGTCACCTCCTGACAATTGTTTCTTTTCAGAATCAATGAAGCCGAATGTTTATTTTTGTTGTCACCTGACAATTGTTTCTTTTCAGAATCAATGAAGCCGAATGTTTATTTTTGTTATCACCTCCTGACAATTGTTTCTTTTCAGAATCAATGAAGCCGAATGTTTATTTTTGTTGTCACCTCCTGACAATTGTTTCTTTTCAGAATCAATGAAGCCGAATGTTTATTTTTGTTGCCACCTCCTGACAATTGTTTCTTTTCAGAATCAATGAAGCCGAATGTTTATTTTTGTTGTCACCTCCTGACAATTGTTTCTTTTCAGAATCAATGAAGCCGAATGTTTATTTTTGTTGTCACCTGACAATTGTTTCTTTTCAGAATCAATGAAGCTGAATGTTTATTTTTGTTGTCACCTCCTGACAATTGTTTCTTTTCAGAATCAATGAAGCCGAATGTTTATTTTTGTTGTCACCTGACAATTGTTTCTTTTCAGAATCAATGAAGCCGAATGTTTATTTTTGTTATCACCTCCTGACAATTGTTTCTTTTCAGAATCAATGAAGCCGAATGTTTATTTTTGTTGTCACCTCCTGACAATTGTTTCTTTTCAGAATCAATGAAGCCGAATGTTTATTTTTGTTGTCACCTCCTGACAATTGTTTCTTTTCAGAATCAATGAAGCTGAATGTTTATTTTTGTTGTCACCTCCTGACAATTGTTTCTTTTCAGAATCAATGAAGCCGAATGTTTATTTTTGTTGTCACCTGACAATTGTTTCTTTTCAGAATCAATGAAGCTGAATGTTTATTTTTGTTGTCACCTCCTGACAATTGTTTCTTTTCAGAATCAATGAAGCCGAATGTTTATTTTTGTTGTCACCTGACAATTGTTTCTTTTCAGAATCAATGAAGCCGAATGTTTATTTTTGTTATCACCTCCTGACAATTGTTTCTTTTCAGAATCAATGAAGCCGAATGTTTATTTTTGTTGTCACCTCCTGACAATTGTTTCTTTTCAGAATCAGTGAAGCCGAATGTTTATTTTTGTTGTCACCTGACAATTGTTTCTTTTCAGAATCAATGAAGCTGAATGTTTATTTTTGTTGTCACCTCCTGACAATTGTTTCTTTTCAGAATCAATGAAGCCGAATGTTTATTTTTGTTGTCACCTGACAATTGTTTCTTTTCAGAATCAATGAAGCCGAATGTTTATTTTTGTTATCACCTCCTGACAATTGTTTCTTTTCAGAATCAATGAAGCCGAATGTTTATTTTTGTTGTCACCTCCTGACAATTGTTTCTTTTCAGAATCAATGAAGCCGAATGTTTATTTTTGTTGTCACCTCCTGACAATTGTTTCATTTCAGAATCAATGAAGCCGAATGTTTATTTTTGTTGTCACCTCCTGACAATTGTTTCTTTTCAGAATCAGTGAAGCCAAATGTTTATTTTTGTTATCACCTCCTGACAATTGTTTCTTTTCAGAATTAATGAAGCCGAATGTTTATTTTTGTTGTCACCTCCTGACAATTGTTTCTTTTCAGAATCAATGAAGCCGAATGTTTATTTTTGTTGTCACCTGACAATTGTTTCTTTTCAGAATCAATGAAGCCGAATGTTTATTTTTGTTATCACCTCCTGACAATTGTTTCTTTTCAGAATCAATGAAGCCGAATGTTTATTTTTGTTGTCACCTCCTGACAATTGTTTCTTTTCAGAATCAATGAAGCCGAATGTTTATTTTTGTTGTCACCTCCTGACAATTGTTTCTTTTCAGAATCAATGAAGCCGAATGTTTATTTTTGTTGTCACCTCCTGACAATAATAACAAAGAACAAGCAGTAAGTATGAAAATTGTCTTCTATAAATAGAACAAACACAAAACACTCATTTTTTTTTCTTGAGATTCTCAATTTGTATGGTATAAACAAAATATTTCCGAATGAGCAATTATTCTGTCAAACTAAAACCTGTCAAACATTGAACTTAAATTTCTCAAAATTCAATCTGATTAAAGTAAGATCTCTCACTTGCACCCCTTTACTGATATGTCACTAGTGATGGGAATCAGTAACATTTTCAAGATCGATGATCGGTGACAATTGCCTGCTAAATGTATTTACTGACTATGATTAATCAAATAATCTTTATTTCAAGAGTATGATTGACAAAAGTAAAGATATGAATAAAATTGTATCATAAATTTATAAACTATAATTTTTCCATTAGTAAACATTAACTTAGAACAAAACAAAAGATCGTTTTCCATATGTGTAACACCTGATATAGATAGATAAATAATAGACTAGTCCAAATATGTGTTTGACAAAAGTAAAGATTTGAATAGAATCAAATAATATATTTACAAACTACAATTTTTCCATTTGTAAACATTAACTTAGAACAAAACAAAAAGATCGTTTTCCATATGTATAACACCTGATATAAAATGGACTATCCCGGGAAGTAGATAAATAATAGACTAGTCCAAATATGTGTATTGGCTGAGTGTCAAAAGTACGCTTGGACAAAACTGCCAAATGTTTGTCAGTATGAGGGCAAAAAAAAACCAGCTGGGATAAAACTGCAATATTTTTGTCAGCATGGAGACAAAAAATAAAAATAAAAAAACAACCAAAGAACAAAGTTAAGCCTATATATTTTAGACACTGTAGAATCAGAATCGATCACAAGGTTTAAGAATCGATCATCGGATCGTATGATGACGTCCGACTGATTAGTCGATGTTTCCGATGATCGGTGCACCACTATATGTCACGGCGTGGAAGATGAGGAAAACTCATTACGGGTCACATGTAAGTGACCTTTGGTATGATACGATAAAAGAGGAGCGTGACATACGAGTCGAGCATACTAACCATTAAATCACCGATGCAGTCAATTTGTATTATCATATATACTTATCTAACAATAAATAAAAATAATTACACTAACATCATCTTTCTAATATTTTAGGACCAACAGATAATACTGAGATCATGGGCTGTTAAAGATTTTGCTCCAAACTGTAATCAATATATTCAATTGTTCAGGGCCGAGAGCAAAGTGCATGTTAAATTTGCAGGTCAGTAGATCAATTTATAAATAGATAGCCACAGACCCTCTCTCGCCACCACCCCCCACCCCCTCCACCACCCCCAAATCTATAGTTACAGACTCTCCCTCCCCCAAAACTGACAACCCCAGAGAGGGCTCCCGCTATCCGCCACCTGGGGATGCCCTGAGCAACTCTGTGGGTTCTGGCCCTGTGAACCTTCAAGTTCAGCAGTTCCCAGCATTTTGAATATTAGAAGGTGACTTGTTAGAGGATAAATGAAAGTTTGATTTATGTTACTTGAGTAAAAATTATAATTGTTATTTCCTGTAATACAATTTAGGAGAGTAATGATTATATGTTCATGAAAATGTTTTTTTATTTTTTTTCTCAAGTGAATTAAAAAGCATGCTGTTTATGAAGACTAGTTCAGCATGTAAATTTAAATTAAGTTTTAATCTGTTTTCATCATTTTTGTTTAAATTACAGTGTAATTATATTCTTATATAAAAGTACTTAAAATTTGTTCTAATTAAAATAAAATTGATATTTATTTGATATAAGCAGATTTTCCTGCATTTTCTTAAAGATTTTCTCTCTCTCTCTCTATCTTTTATTTTTCTTTTTTAAACTTATTGGGGAAAAAAATCACTTGAAAACAAAATTTCTTTTCAATTTAAACAGAGCATGTTGTGTGTGAAGACGAGTTCAAGTATGCCTTGTTAGCCAACAATTGTTTGTATCCTGGAATATCTACACTGGTCTCCTTGTTATTACACACCTCATCGGGCTAGTAAGTAATATCTACACTGGTCTCCTTGTTATTACACACCTCATCCGGCTAGTAAGTAATATCTACACTGGTCTCCTTGTTATTACACACCTCATCGGGCTAGTAAGTAATATCTACACTGGTCTCCTTGTTATTACACACCTCATCAGGCTAGTAAGTAATATCTACACTGGTCTCCTTGTTATTACACACCTCATCAGGCTAGTAAGTAATATCTACACTGGTCTCCTTGTTATTACGCACCTCATCGGGCTAATAAGTAATATCTACACTGGTCTCCTTGTTATTACACACCTCATCGGCCTAGTAAGTAATATCTACACTGGTCTCCTTGTTATTACACACCTCATCAGGCTAGTAAGTAATATCTACACTGGTCTCCTTGTTATTACACACCTCATCGGGCTAGTAAGTAATATCTACACTGGTCTCCTTGTTATTACACACCTCATCGGGCTAGTAAGTAATATCTACACTGGTCTCCTTGTTATTACACACCTCATCGGGCTAGTAAGTAATATCTACACTGGTCTCCTTGTTATTACACACCTCATCGGGCTAGTAAGTAATATCTACACTGGTCTCCTTGTTATTACACACCTCATCGGGCTAGTAAGTAATATCTACTCTGGTCTCCTTGTTATTACACACCTCATCCGGCTAGTAAGTAATATCTACACTGGTCTCCTTGTTATTACACACCTCATCGGGCTAGTAAGTAATATCTACACTGGTCTCCTTGTTATTACACACCTCATCGGGCTAGTAAGTAATATCTACACTGGTCTCCTTGTTATTACACACCTCATCGGGCTAGTAAGTAATATCTACACTGGTCTCCTTGTTATTACACACCTCATCGGGCTAGTAAGTAATATCTACACTGGTCTCCTTGTTATTACACACCTCATCGGGCTAGTAAGTAATATCTACACTGGTCTCCTTGTTATTACGCACCTCATCGGGCTAGTAAGTAATATCTACACTGGTCTCCTTGTTATTACGCACCTCATCGGGCTAGTAAGTAATATCTACACTGGTCTCCTTGTTATTACACACCTCATCGGGCTAGTAAGTAATATCTACACTGGTCTCCTTGTTATTACACACCTCATCGGGCTAGTAAGTAATATCTACACGGGTCTCCTTGTTATTACACACCTCATCGAGCTAGTAAGTAATATCTACACGGGTCTCCTTGTTATTACACACCTCATCGGGCTAGTAAGTAATATCTACACTGGTCTCCTTGTTATTACACACCTCATCGGGCTAGTATGTATAGTGTATTCAGTAAATATAGAATATCAGCAGTTTTGAAGATCGATACAGACATTAACACTAGTATCACAGCAAGTCCTTCAACTGACGTTATTGTTTTTATCTGTAATGATATAATGTATTTGACGTCATACTGGCCGATAATCGTCCAAATTACCGATAAACAATAAAATCTTTGACTTTAAATGCAATCATGGGTTCGATCCCCATTGGGTCAAACCAAAGACTCAAAATTTGGCTTTTTCTTTGCTTCTCTGCTAAATGTGCAACATTAAAGAGTAAAAAAATTAGCTCGGAGTCAGGATAATGTGTCAGCGTCACGTGACATTCTACCTATGGACTGTTTGTTTTAGTGAGCTAGCACTATAAAAATTCTAACTAAGCGTGTTGGTCTAGTACAAAGCAAACATCATCATCTATTCGAATGTAACTTTATTATTTTCCGTCAATATACATTTTTATTTGTTTCAGTGATGATTAATTAAGTATATTTATTTATTTCAGTGAGGGAGATTTAGCTAGTGAACCCTGGCAGCAGACTTATGGTAAACATTCTGGGAACGAAATCTACCATATACAGCTCTGTAACAGTAGAATATTTAAGTTTGTTTATTTATTTCAGTGAGGGAGATTTAGCCAGTGAACCCTGGCAGCAGACTTATGGTAAACATTCTGGGAACGAGATCTACCATATACAGCTCTGCAACAGTAGAATATTTGGACAGTTTGAAGGAAAAATATTCACCGATGCATCAGTAGAGGCTCACGAGAAGTAAGATATGTCATTGCTATTAAAAAAAAAGGGAAAACAAGTATACTGTCGGAACAGCTCCAAAATTCAGTTTTATAATAGTAAAAAGGGACTAAATTGATACCAATATCACACATATATATGACTGCTCACTTGATACCAATATCACACACATATATATGACTGCTCACTTGATACCAATATCACACATATATATGACTGCTCACTTGATACCAATATCACACACATATATATGACTGCTCACTTGATACCAATATCACACATATATATGACTGCTCACTTGATACCAATATCACACATATATATGACTGCTCACTTGATACCAATATCACACACATATATATGACTGCTCACTTGATACCAATATCACACACATATATATGACTGCTCACTTGATACCAATATCATAGGCCTCTTAGTGGAATAATGGCATCATGTTATTGTTTTCCACATGTTAGTGAAATATCAACTCTTGCGTATAATCCAACAAACAGTGTTTAACACTGAATACTATAATTAGAGGCCATCGTGGTTGTCATAGTGTTTAACACTGAATACTATAATTAGAGGCCATCGTGGTTGTCATAGTGTTTAACACTGAATACTATAATTAGAGGCCATCGTGGTTGTCATGGTGTTTAACACTGAATACTATAATTAGAGGCCATCGTGGTTGTCATGGTGTTTAACACTGAATACTATAATTAGAGGCCATCGTGGTTGTCATCGTGTTTAACACTGAATACTATAATTAGAGGCCATCGTGGTTGTCATAGTGTTTAACACTGAATACTATAATTAGAGGCCATCGTGGTTGTCATGGTGTTTAACACTGAATACTATAATTAGAGGCCATCGTGGTTGTCATCGTGTTTAACACTGAATACTATAATTAGAGGCCATCGTGGTTGTCATAGTGTTTAACACTGAATACTATAATTAGAGGCCATCGTGGTTGTCATAGTGTTTAACACTGAATACTATAATTAGAGGCCATCGTGGTTGTCATAGTGTTTAACACTGAATACTATAATTAGAGGCCATCGTGGTTGTCATAGTGTTTAACACTGAATACTATAATTAGAGGCCATCGTGGTTGTCATCGTATGATAGTTAGATTTATTATTACCATTGCAGTCAGTGCCCACCACCACTAAAGTTGTGAGTTTGAATTCTGCTCAGGTGGAGGTGTACTCGATACATTATGTGATAAAGTATGTCAGTGACTTGCGGCAGGTCAGTGGTTTTCTCCAGATACTCCGGTTTCCTCTACCAATAAAACTGACTGCCACGATATAATTGAAATATTGTTGAAAATGGCGTTGAATACTATAGCCCTCACCCTAACCGTAATATATTTAAATAATATTATGTTTTTTTTTTAAATGATTTGGTTTCGATGTGTTTCTGTCAAAAACAACGTAATTCTTATTGTAGGTTTGGTGTGACGTTGTTAGCTATAATGGACGCTGATTGTACAAGCGCCAACAGTGATCATCAGATCCAGTTAAATCCGGGATCGTCTTACAAACTGAAGAAATCTGACTTTTGTTTCTACATGTCTGTATCGAAAGAAGAAAATACAAAGCTTAGCCATTTAATGAAGAGAACGGATATGAAGTCACAAAGAGAAAAAAATTATCGTAAGTTGACATACAGAAGTTGAGTCAAACCTGTATTAAAAGGTCATCTGTTTCTTGTCCTGTCATGGAAAATTTCATATGAATTGAACCTCTTTTAACAGGTCACCTGTCCTATAAGGCCACTTTCTCATTGTCCCAAAGGTGACCTCTTAATACAGGTTTGACAGTATTTGATTTAGATAATTTTGACCCCATAATCCAGAGTTTTTATGTTAAAATTACACAACAAAAACAAAAATAATTATGTAATGAAACCTGTCTAAACCAAACCTACTTAGAACCAACTTTTGTGTTCAGAATAGACAGGTGGTTGATTTATACAGGTTAAATTAACAAAGATTTCCTACATTTGGACTATTTAAAGTTTGGTTTATTCAGGATTCCAGTTTATTCAGAGTTCGGTGTGTACAGCTTTCACTGTAATATCATTCATTGACTATGAGGCTTTTTATTTTCTGTTGGTTTCTTAAAAAAAAATAATGCAATAGTCTCCCTCTTATAATGCCATCCCTTCTGTACCCAATACATGGCCTTATAAAATAATGCAGTAGTCTCCCTCTTATAATGCCATCCCTTCTGTACCCAATACATGGCCTTATAAAATAATGCAATAGTCTCCCTCTTATAATGCCATCCCTTCTGTACCCAATACATGGCCTTATAAAATAATGCAGTAGTCTCCCTCTTATAATGCCATCCCTTCTGTACCCAATACATGGCCTTATAAAATAATGCAATAGTCTCCCTCTTATAATGCCATCCCTTCTGCACCCAATACATGGCCTTATAAAATAATGCAATAGTCTCCCTCTTATAATGCCATCCCTTCTGTACCCAATACATGGCCTTATAAAATAATGCAATAGTCTCCCTCTTATAATGCCATCCCTTCTGTACCCAATACATGGCCTTATAAAATAATGCAATAGTCTCCCTCTTATAATGCCATCCCTTCTGTACCCAATACATGGTCTTATAAAATAATGCAATAGTCTCCCTCTTATAATGTCATCCCTTCTGTACCCAAAACATGGCCTTATAAAATAATGCAATAGTCTCCCTCTTATAATGCCATCCCTTCTGTACCCAATACATGGCCTTATAAAATAATGCAATAGTCTCCCTCTTATAATGTCATCCCTTCTGTACCCAATACATGGCCTTATAAAATAATGCAGTAGTCTCCCTCTTATAATGCCATCCCTTCTGTACCCAATACATGGCCTTAAAAAATAATGCAGTAGTCTCCCTCTTATAATGCCATCCCTTCTGTACCCAATACATGGCCTTATAAAATAATGCAATAGTCTCCCTCTTATAATGCCATCCCTTCTGTACCCAATACATGGCCTTATAAAATAATGCAGTAGTCTCCCTCTTATAATGCCATCCCTTCTGTACCCAATACATGGCCTTATAAAATAATGCAATAGTCTCCCTCTTATAATGCCATCCCTTCTGTACCCAATACATGGCCTTATAAAATAATGCAATAGTCTCTCTCTTATAATGCCATCCCTTCTGCACCCAAAACATGGCCTTATAAAATAATGCAATAGTCTCCCTCTTATAATGCCATCCCTTCTGCACCCAATACATGGCCTTATAAAATAATGCAATAGTCTCCCTCTTATAATGCCATCCCTTCTGTACCCAATACATGGCCTTATAAAATAATGCAATAGTCTCCCTCTTATAATGTCATCCCTTCTGTACCCAATACATGGCCTTATAAAATAATGCAATAGTCTCCCTCTTATAATGCCATCCCTTCTGTACCCAATACATGGCCTTATAAAATAATGCAATAGTCTCCCTCTTATAATGCCATCCCTTCTGCACCCAATACATGGCCTTATAAAATAATGCAATAGTCTCCCTCTTATAATGCCATCCCTTCTGTACCCAATACATGGCCTTATAAAATAATGCAATAGTCTCTCTCTTATAATGCCATCCCTTCTGCACCCAAAACATGGCCTTATAAAATAATGCAATAGTCTCCCTCTTATAATGCCATCCCTTCTGTACCCAATACATGGCCTTATAAAATAATGCAATAGTCTCCCTCTTATAATGCCATCCCTTCTGTACCCAATACATGGCCTTATAAAATAATGCAATAGTCTCTCTCTTATAATGCCATCCCTTCTGTACCCAATACATGGCCTTATAAGAGAGGTGGTCTCTCTTGAAGGGGACAGTTTAATACTACAGTCAAACCTCTATAAACTGAACCCTGAATAAAACGGAACTTTAAAAATAAAGTCCAGTGTAGGATATTGTTGTTAATTTAGCCTGTATAAAGCAAACACCTGTCTATTCTGAACACGGAAGCTGGTCCAAAGGAGTTTCAGTTTAGACAGATTTCACTGTATTTTACTGTCTCAGTACATCTAAAATCTGGCCTTATTGTTGATTTGGACAAAAGTTTCCATGGATACAGTAGTAAAAAAAAGTAGATCGTTTCCTGTAATTCTTATCTGTACCTGATGAAGTTATTAGAGAAACTTGCCATTCACACTAAATTACTGAGTTTACCTGATGGAGTTATTAGAGAAAAGTGCCATTCACACTAAATTACTGAGTTTACCTGATGAAGTTATTAGAGAAAAGTGCCATTCACACTAAACTACTGAGTTTACCTGATGGAGTTATTAGAGAAAAGTGCCATTCACACTAAATTACTGAGTGTAACTGATGAAGTTATTAGAGAAAAGTGCCATTCACACTAAATTACTGAGTTTACCTGATGGAGTTATTAGAGAAAAGTGCCATTCACACTAAATTACTGAGTTTACCTGATGGAGTTATTAGAGAAAAGTGCCATTCACACTAAATTACTGAGTGTAACTGATGAAGTTATTAGAGAAAAGTGCCATTCACACTAAATTACTGAGTTTACCTGATGGAGTTATTAGAGAAAAGTGCCATTCACACTAAATTACTGAGTTTACCATACCTGTTAAACTCTGGGAACTGCTAGGGGGGAGATCTCCCCCCTACCAACTCTTCTAAGAGGGAGATTTTGTGTGTCGCCTTTAAACGCACAAAATTGTACCTTGTAGTTGCATACATGTGATAGAGTTGCTATGCTACAACTGGAGATTTGTAAATTTTTGGCTGGAGATTTGGTCTCATAACTGGAGATTTTTTATCGACGTATTTGATGCATGTTTTTATTGTTAATTGATGTTTTCTTTTTGTTTGTTTCAGTATTGAACCAACTGCATCCCATTTCAATATATATTGTTTACATTTCTGTCTTATTAGTAGTGTTTCATATGATGAATGAAGGATGAAAACTGTATTTATAATTTATTCATAATCATTCATAATCATAAGGTTATAACAAAGCAATAACAATGAAGACAGAATGTTCTGAACAATAAAGTCATAGAGCACTAAAATTAAAAAGTCACTTTGCTGCTGGTGCATTGGGTGATAGCATACGTTTTGGCATTTTTGTGGTTTATCAATTCCATCCTGGAACTTAGTCCTTAAATAATACTTTGATCAGCTTTGGTCCCAAACAAGCCATAGCAACTCAATCCGAGATGAATTCATTGCACGTTTGATCGAAATAAGAAGTTTTCCTCGGCATCAAAGGTTGTCCGACTCCTGTTTGCACAACGGTTTATAACTATTTTTAATTGCCGCTATCACACTTCTAGTCATCTAAGCGTGTGCCACAAACCCACTTCCTTATCCCCAATTAACTGTCAATCAGTGGATAATTGTTGTATAATCATCAACACCTTAATTAATCTCCATGACCCAATTTACCTGTAAGGTGTCAAACAGATCAATAACCGGATATCATTTAAACACCTTTACCATTCGTATCTCTCCGTGTTTTTCATCAGCGCGGGAGTTCCAAATGGGGAATTTCTAGAAATATTGATCGCAAAATGTAGGTCAAGATTTTATTGTACTTTATTTTTTTGTTGGGGGGAGGTCGTGCGGGAGGAAAAGGTGTGTGCGGGAGATTAATGTCTCCCGCGCATGAGACCCAGTCCATGCGGGAGATCAGGCTCTTACGCGGGAGACTCCCGCGAAAAGGGGGAGGGTTAACAGGTATGAGTTTACCTGATGGAGTTATTAGGGAAAAGTGCCATTCACACTAAATTACTGAGTTTACCTGATGGAGTTATTAGAGAAAAGTGCCATTCACACTAAATTGGATATCTACATTTTTTTGGTTTTGCAATAATATCACCTATTTCACTAATATGTCACTTTAAGATCTAAAGTAATCCCATTTATCCAATCAAACTACTTCTGGCTAAATTTTAACAGGATAACTAAACCAACTTCCTTGGTTAAACAATTGACCAGTCTTTTACAGTGTTTATGATTTACTATTATCCATTTACCAGTACAGAACAAACGTTATATCTGGAAATAGTCACTAGGATCTTTACTGCCCATTGACACTGACCACCAGGAGCTCTACTGCCCATTGGCACTGACCACCAGGAGCTCTACTGTCCATTGGTACTGACCACCAGGAGCTCTACTGTCCATTGGCACTGACCACCAGGAGCTCTACTGCCCATTGGCACTGACCACCAGGAGCTCTACTGCCCATTGGCACTGACCACCAGGAGCTCTACTGCCCATTGGCACTGTCCATTGGCACTGACCACTAGGAGCTCTACTGCCCATTGGCACTGACCACCAGGAGCTCTACTGCCCATTGGCACTGACCACCAGGAGCTCTACTGTCCATTGGCACTGACCACCAGGAGCTCTACTGCCCATTGGCACTGACCACCAGGAGCTCTACTGTCCATTGGCACTGACCACCAGGAGCTCTACTATCCATTGGCACTGGCAGTGCTTTGATTTTATACAGCAGTGCAGATAATAGGCAACTAATTATTAAATTTCAATTCAATTCTGATGATTTATATTTCTGCTTTTTGCTTTTCAGAAAAAATTGCACAGGAGTTGCAGAAGATGATAGCCATAGACGATGACGAAAGTGAAGAATTAGATGACGAATTCACAGAAGAAAGTTTGTTTAATACATTAACTAGTTTGTCTGGTGCAAGTCTTGCTAAAAACCTGCTTGATTTTGAGAAAAGTAAGAATTCACAGGCAGAACCTGTGTTAAAACTCTCTGAAGAAAACCAAAGGAATGGTCTAGACATGTCAAATAATGGAAAAGTTTTAGAGATGTATGAAGACATGGCTAAAAGAGAGTAAGTGTGTAATCAGTCTATGATTCTTCAGAAGTTACTGACCCAAACTTAAAGAAAAGCAAATTTTAAACACAATTGGAAACCCATGATTTAACACACTTGAGGCGAGCACGCTAACCATTACACCATTAATGCAGTTTAATTTTGATAGACTTTAATTTACTGTACATGTGTGTCACTTAAAATATCAGGAGGAAAATATGAGCACATTGTTTTATGTACAACTAAAGCAAACAAAAAGTTCCATGTTCACTGAGTGTCATTGACTCCACCTCTTATACAACAACACTTTTTTCGATATAAAAGTGGCCTTAGAAGAGAGGTGGCCTCTCATAAAGGGGACAATATAGTTGTATTATACTCTCTCAGTACATCTGAAATTCCGCGTGATGAGAGGGACCTTATTATAAGACGTTGACTTGTGTTCACCCTACTTCATCATGGTCATGATCGTATGGTAGTTGGATTTACAACTACCTTTGCAATCAGTGCCTATCACCACTAATGTTGTGAGTTCGAACCTCGATCGTGGCGTGGTGTATTTGATACAACATTATGTGATAAAGTTGATCAGTGACTTGAGACAGGTCATGGTTTTCTCCGGGTACTCCTGTTTCCTCCACCAATAAAACTGACTGCCACGATATAACTAAAATATTGTTGACAGTGGCGTAAAACACCAGAAACCAAACCTAAGCCAACCATCAAAATTGTGTGGTAATTTTACAGAATATACAGTACTTATTTATAAATTCTTTATATTACAGCTACACTGTTGGACGACCACCACCTACGTTTTTTATAGGTCCTAAAAATACAGAATGTCATTTGATGAAGGTCATGAGAAGTAAATGCTGCCTGAAATGGGGCGAGGTATGTAAATAGATTTAGATATCATTTTGTCAATGATATTGATAAATACGAGTTATTACCTTTTTTGGTCTTATTCAGATAATGTTTGTAGCAAAACAAGTTGTTTGTCTAGTATTAAATTATGACACTTTTATAGTCTTGGATGCACCATTTTCATTGGCCGGCATTCAGTCACTCTCCGATCCTTTGACATATTAGTTAATGGGAGCAAATAAGAGATGTTATTTTAATCGGAATGGGCTGGAAGGTACAAAATGAATTAGTACGGAGTTAGGCACCAGGTAAATAATTTCTAAATCAACGAAAAAGAATGTTAAAACAAAAATGTACATGTATGTTTAGAAAGTGATGTCTCTTCCAGTCTGCACACCATCATGTAAACAATGACAAAAGTTGCCCAAGTCAATTTAAATTTTTGACTTTTTACAGGATTGTGCCCATATAAACTACAAGAATGCAAAGAACTCCAGTTGGGGTCCAAATCTGATAATCCTGACAGCTCAGCACATCAACCAAGGATTGTACAATTTTATATTGCCGTTACGATCGTGTTTCATCAGTATCAAGTCGTTACGACCAATAGTCCTTATGTTTGAAGAGGATGAGTAAGTTTTATGTTTACATTTTCATGCTTTAGTTAACAGTATGTGTGTGTATTATACACAATCATGAACGGTAAATGTTGAAACCTGTCCATATAGATATAAGTCGCCTCACAGTCATAAAACTTGTTCATGCTTTAATTAACTGTGTATCAGTATACAATGTTCGGTTCGTCTTTACCTCCAGTTGTTTGTATGAGGGCTCACGTCTTATTTACGTTATTTGTGTTTATTTGTGTATAATGGTGTCCAACACATATTGTGTTGTGTTTTTGTTTTGTTTGTCTTCATCTTGTGTACCCTATATTGCCAGTTTCTCTGGATTGTCCATTTTGATTGCCTCTTCAGTATTCTCTAACATTTATTATGGAAAACGCTGTGTGTGCTATACACAATCATTTATGGTAGATGTTGAAACCCATCCATATAAATCCAGGCCTTTCGGTCATTAAAATTTTGAGCATGAGTTTGAACTCATACTCCAAATAAGAAAAGAAAAGAAAAATACAATCAGAACACTATCAAATAAATACTTTGTTTTGATTGGACAAACCACATCATGATATTGTGGTTAACGTGCTCGTCTCAAGTGTGGTAGATCATAGATTCAAACTCCAGTCAGGTCAAACCAAAGACTATAGAATTTGTATTTGTTGCTTCTACTCTAAGTACACAGTATTAAGGAGTAAGAGTAAAGACTGGTTGACTCAGAATCAATGTGTCTGAGTGGAGTGACATTTGTTATTTCAATGAATTATAACTATGAAAATCCAACTAAATAAGATTGTCATGTACAAAGCGGACATCATCATCTCTTCAAGCTTCAACTTGTTCTCACCATTATATAGCTGAACAATTGCTCATTTGGCATTAAACAACAATCACTTACTCACTCTGTTAAACAACAATCACTTACTCACTCTGTTAAACAACAATCACCTACTCACTCTGTTAAACAACAATCACTTACTCACTCTGTATTTATATAACATCTTAGATATTAAAGTAATTCTATATTGATAAGCTTCATTAATTTTATACAATGTTAAGAAATGAAATTCTATTCTTTATCAAGTCATTAATTTTCCTTCTTTATTTCAGACCTGATGTGTTATTTTTAGAAACAATTGCCCATTTCCCTCTTGTGTATTGGATGAAAGGAAAGCTGACATGGTGAGTTTTTATATTACAGTCAAACCTGCCCATGTGGTCACCTCTATTTAAGCAGTCACCTGTATGTATTAAAAGGTCACCTTTTTCTAGTCCTGTCAAAGAAAATTTCATATGAATTGAACCTCTTAAGAGGTCACCTGTCTTATAAGGCCACTTTTTATATGTCCCGAAGGTGACCTCTTAATACAGGTTTGACTATATTAAAATATTATGTAGTATCTCTTTAAAAAAAAGCTTAAAAAGTCAAACTTTTCCCAGTCTAGTCTGTAAGAACTTGATAAATTGTGTAAATACTAGCCCAGATATTTGAAATTAGTCTAAAAATTGTATCTGACTGTGCAAGCCTTGTCAAATACGGTTTAAATCTTGACCTCGGGTGTCTCAAATTTTATGATCTTGCACCTCTCCCGGTGTTAGTTCCTATATTTCTTTTTATTGTGAGTGAAGTTTCTTTTATGTTCACTAAATTCCTTCTATTGGCTTTAGTTATTGATCCTTCAAATTTTGGCATATGAAAAGGGGGCCTGAGTGACCAAGTGGTTAAGACGAAAAGGGGGCCTGGATGACCATGTGGTTAAGACGAAAAGGGGACCTGGATGACCATGTTGTTAAAACGAAAAGGGGGCCTGGATGACCATGTGGTTAAGACGAAAAGGGGGCCTGGATGACCATGTGGTTAAAACGAAAAGAGGGCCTGGATGACCACAAGCCCAATATCACTTGAGTGTTATGTTTCTAAACCCCTACCACTTAAGCGTAACACCTAAGTGATAGGGAGCCATCGTGATCGTATGTTAGTTAGATTTACAACTACCTGTGCAATCACTAAAGTTGTGAGTTCAAACCCTGCTCAGGCGAGGTGTACTCGATACAACATTATGTGATAAAGTTTGTCAGTGACTTACGGTCAGTGGTTTTCTCCTGGATTTTCTTCCATCAATAAAACTAACTGCCACGATATAACTGAAATATTGTTGAAAGTGGTGTTTAACGAGGGGCTTCGAACTCACAACACCTAACTCATATGAAGCCTTATTACAGAGATTAATATATTATGAATTAATTTGTAGCATAGATGATCTACTGACTGCAGGTATAAACAATGCCAGCCATCTTGTGGTTGTAAACAGAGAGATCAACTCAGATCCCACACAAATGGCAGATGCAGAAACGATTGTTAACGTTCAGACAGTACGCAAGTAAGTCTTTTTATAAATTATTCCCCTTGGAATTTAAATGTTTGTTAATGAGAGTTTAATTGAACAATAGAAATCCAATGTCGTCATGGATATTTTTCAACTGTTTTTATCACATTAATTTAAGTTCTATTTGACCGTATAATGGTCCTGAAATTTTGAAAGAGTTCTGTCCCTTTGATTTCAAGACAACACAAAGTTACACTGTGAAAGTGGTGCCGAGAAAGGTTTAAACTTTATAAGGTATGCTCATAGTCACAAGATTGGAAAACCAAATAATTTTAAAATCTTTGAGGGCAAGTAAACCAAAGGGCCTTAACAAGATAGTCAAGATTGACTAAGGTTACCTGTACCTGAGGTAGATTGACCTATATTGTATCTATTGTTTTGTTTTTCAGACTTTTTCCAACTATCCATATTTTAACAGAGCTGTCCGAAAAGGAGAATATGAGATTTATGCATTTTCAAGCCAACGATGAATACTCGCTTAATATATCCAGACTGGAAAAGGTAACGTTACGTAAAAATCTTTGTCTTAAATAAAACTAAAAATAGATAGATTTTGCTTCACTCTATT
Source organism: Bathymodiolus septemdierum (assembly GCA_963383655.1). Classification (NCBI taxonomy): domain Eukaryota; kingdom Metazoa; phylum Mollusca; class Bivalvia; order Mytilida; family Modiolidae; genus Bathymodiolus; species Bathymodiolus septemdierum. Next base: position 77,114,143 of record OY726525.1, on the reverse strand, counting down.
CCTGAACAAAATGTATGAGGGAGAGGTTGGGATGTACTTAAAATTATAACAGGTACGCTCCTCTACCTTAAGTTATAGGAACTGTAATTAGGTTCATATCTCCCATAATTAGACTGCTTTATTTAATAATATACATTTTACAAATTCAACAAAAATATTAATAAAAGTTATATATATACAGCTGTGATGGAGAGCTGTTTTAATATTTCTCACCTTAGAAAAGAATTTCATTATTATTTTAGTGAGATATAAAAACTGTAACAAGTTAAAATTGACTCCATATGAGATCAATTGGAAAATTGATTCTTTTGCCAACCAAATATGTAAGGTCATTTGAACCCTATGACATCATGAAGAAAACTCCTATGCTCTATCGGGGCTCTTAAGTTTCTATACACCTATCCAAGAAGGGAAGTCATGGTCGTGATCATATGGTAGTTGGATTTACAACTACCTGTGCAATCAGTGCCTATCACCACCAAGCTTGTGATTTCGAATCCTGCTCATGGCGAGTGTACTTGATACAACATTATGTGATAAAGTTTTTCAGTGACTTGTGACTGGTCTGTGGTTTTCTCAGAGTACTCCAGTTTCCTCCACCAATAAAGCTGACCGTCACGATATAGCTGAAATATTGTTGAAAGTGGCATTAAACACCATAACCTTCTAATCCCCCCATACTCTATCCCAATATGAACTAGAAACTGACATTATGTAAGTCGTTTTTGAAATGACAACAAACTCAGAAATTGTATATAAGTGCAACCAGTTGAAAACTCTTTAACTGTTTATACTTGTTTTGTCTGTAAGAGAAACTGTACTTAATGAACATATTTTTATTCCAGAAATTAAAAGAAAATAATTGTATAATGACGCACCTGTTTAGACTACCATTTGCAGCAGGCCATGTTTTAAGTGGTGCCATGTTAGATACACTTTTATATCAGGTATTTACAGTATTATATTGATTTATGACTTTTATGATATTATATTTACAGTCAAATCTGTCTTAAAGGGCAGCTTCATTTTTCCCATTAATGAATAGTGTATATAATTTTAACCTGTATATAAAGGGCTATTGCTCATAAAGTGCATATTTTTAGGTTCCCTTGAGTGTCCTTTATATACAGGTTTATCTGTACTTGAGACTTTTAGCAGTATGAATGTATTGTAAAAGGAGTAATTCATTCAATTATTTGTTGTGTTTTTATTGTGTAAACACATCTTTCATTTAAGAGTTTTTAATTCACCTGACCCAGGGTAATGTTAGGTATTGTTATCACTTAGCGTCCACCATTGTCGCCCATAAATTTTTACATTTTAATAATTTAAAAGTCTTTTGGGAGAAAAAACATAAGAAAGGAACGAAACTAAAAATTGACCAAGGTTACTTATACCTGAGAGAGATAAACCGTAGTTTTAATAATAATTTATCTTTAATGGTTTTCATGAGGGGTTCATTCAAACCTCCCGAACTCCCCTGTCTGTGTGTTAATATAAAACCTTTTATGAATGTTTATTCTTTTTTATTTTCAGACATTTGTCAAGGGTTATCTTATCAAATTTGTTCGACTGCTGCTTGGTATAGATGCAGAGAATAACTCAGGACATCTATCTAGTGTAAGTACTTCTATGTAGCATTAGAGGAGTTTTAAGATACCAAGGTAGTAATTAGAATCGGAGGACAGAAAACACAATGGCCAAAATAAAAAGTACAAAAAGACAAACAACGATCTACGAAACATACACATAAAACTAAAGATCCAGTAACACGAACCCCACCAAGAATCAGTGAACTCCTGTGCTCCAGAAGGGTAAGCAGTTTCTGCTCCACGAATGGCACCCGTCATGTTAATCTAGTTACAAACCCAATGACAAGTCATGAATTGTCCGTATGGTTGACGGGTATTTTAGAATTGAGCCAAAGTCATCAACAATATTCTTGGAATTTTAGTTTTTTTGCTATTTTTAGACTCTTTCTTAAGCTTGAAATATTGATGTTTTGCATTAGAATATAAATAACAGTATTGTATTAGAAGAGTTGCTGGCATCTATTAGGGATTTGACAGTCGTAAATGCAGTTTTATTTGGCGATGCATAGCGGAACCTGTAAAACAGATATTTGCGACCGTCAAATCCCTAATTGATGCATTAGCTCAGTAGCACTTCATATAAAAGCATCCACTTCTTTCAAAGCTTTTACAACCCTATAAAACTACAAAAAGGTTTAATATTCAACATTCACAGCTGTTGTTATTGTGTGTAGTTATTAGTTTTCATGACGTTCAAAAATAGTTCCCAAAAGTAGGCTTGCTTGAATGGTTGCACACTTCATAGACTGATGAAGTTTCAATTCCGATGTCACATGTCAACCTTTTGACCAAACACATCAGACTTTCTAAATGAAATGAACACACAATGTGATTATTGATCTGTAATACATGTATAGCTGGTAGATTTCTTATCAGATGAAAATTCAATCTAAAGTTTGCTAAATTAAATAAAAAAAAATATTTTGGACATTATTATTTTATTTTAGATAAAAGTGAACAGGCCTATTCTTGCCAAATATAGAACATATGGTGAATTATACAGAGGGTTATGTACTGTTACTGGGGAAATCCCTATTGCTATATATAGAACAGAAAGACGAAAGCCAACTACACCCAAAAACCAGAATGAGGTAAGATTAGTTTTTGCTATTAAATATATATAGTATAGCTAATTGTAGATTTTGAATATCAAAATAAGACCACGAGTGACCGAAGTATGCATAAGGATTAAACTAGTCTGCCCACGAGTTTAATTGTTAATGCGTGTTCGGTCACGAGTGGTTTTATTTTGATATTCAAAATGTATGATTTAGTTATACTGTTTATCATATAGACTTTCAAAATTTCTGATATATTTTTTTTGTTATTTGTATATTTCATTCCACGCGTGTGAATCTACGAGCAATGATACTAAGGGGTTCTACTGGAAGGGTCTGCTATCTTGAAAATGTGAAATTCTACATGTCATATTTACAACAATACACAAAAATAATTAAAATGCCTACCTTTAAAACTTATTTTAGTTAAATTTGATCAAAATTGAAGCATACACGAAGCCAAGTAATGTATAATCTTTACGTTTCTAACTGGAAGTCTTCATTCACATGACGTCAATGACATCATGTTGGTTATGTGTTAAAGTCGTCAATGACATTTCACAGAATTTTTTTCAGTTTACAATCGTATGTGTATTTACTGTAACACAACAGGGGACGTAACCACCACACTTCTAGTTATGCAAAAGTAGTTCTGGCGAGAGAAAAAAAATATATTTTCACATGGGAAAATACCGGAATTTATTTCACAGATAAATCCCCATAATTCACACCTATCTATATAATAAATATATATATATACAACTACAAGAGTATATTGGATATGTGGTAAAGTTCACAGGGTGTAAATATTGTAATTTGTGTTTTACAAACCATTTGCATGCAGGATAATTTTGAAGAAAAATCCTTGTTTCCAGTAGAATACAAAATTTGAAAACTTTTTACATGGAGACAATTTTGTCATTTTAGTGAAACACAAATGAAGGGACAATTTTGTCATTTTAGTGAAACACAAATGAAGGGACAATTTTGTCATTTTAGTGAAACACAAATGAAGGGACAATTTTGTCATTATAGTGAAACACAAATGAAGGGACAATTTTGTCATTTTAGTGAAACACAAATGAAGGGACAATTTTGTCATTTTAGTGAAACACAAATGAAGGGACAATTTTGTCATTTTAGTGAAACACAAATGAAGGGACAATTTTGTCATTTTAGTGAAGCACAAATGAAGGGACAATTTTGTCATTTTAGTGAAACACAAATGAAGGGACAATTTTGTCATTTTAGTGAAACACAAATGAAGGGACAATTTTGTCATTTTAGTGAAGCACAAATGAAGGGACAATTTTGTCATTTTAGTGGAACACAAATGAAGGGACAATTTTGTCATTTTAGTGAAACACAAATGAAGGGACAATTTTGTCATTTTAGTGAAGCACAAATGAAGGGACAATTTTGTCATTTTAGTGAAGCACAAATGAAGGGACAATTTTGTCATTTTAGTGAAACACAAATGAAGGGACAATTTTGTCATTTTAGTGAAACACAAATGAAGGGACAATTTTGTCATTTTAGTGAAACACAAATGAAGGGACAATTTTGTCATTTTAGTGAAACACAAATGAAGGGACAATTTTGTCATTTTAGTGAAGCACAAATGAAGGGACAATTTTGTCATTTTAGTGAAGCACAAATGAAGGGACAATTTTGTCATTTTAGTGAAACACAAATGAAGGGACAATTTTGTCATTTTAGTGAAACACAAATGAAGGGACAATTTTGTCATTTTAGTGAAGCACAAATGAAGGGACAATTTTGTCATTTTAGTGAAACACAAATGAAGGGACAATTTTGTCATTTTAGTGAAACACAAATGAAGGGACAATTTTGTCATTTTAGTGAAACACAAATGAAGGGACAATTTTGTCATTTTAGTGAAACACAAATGAAGGGACAATTTTGTCATTTTAGTGAAACACAAATGAAGGGACAATTTTGTCATTTTAGGGAAGCACAAATGAAGGGACAATTTTGTCATTTTAGTGAAGCACAAATGAAGGGACAATTTTGTCATTTTAGTGAAACACAAATGAAGGGACAATTTTGTCATTTTAGTGAAACACAAATGAAGGGACAATTTTGTCATTTTAGTGAAGCACAAATGAAGGGACAATTTTGTCATTTTAGTGAAGCACAAATGAAGGGACAATTTTGTCATTTTAGTGAAACACAAATGAAGGGACAATTTTGTCATTTTAGTGAAACACAAATGAAGGGACAATTTTGTCATTTTAGTGAAACACAAATGAAGGGACAATTTTGTCATTTTAGTGGAACACAAATGAAGGGACAATTTTGTCATTTTAGTGAAACACAAATGAAGGGACAATTTTGTCATTTTAGTGAAGCACAAATGAAGGGACAATTTTGTTATTTTAGTGAAACACAAATGAAGGGACAATTTTGTCATGTTAGTGAAACACAAATGAAGGGACAATTTTGTCATTTTAGTGAAACACAAATGAAGGGACAATTTTGTCATTTTAGTGAAACACAAATGAAGGGACAATTTTGTCATTTTAGTGAAACACAAATGAAGGGACAATTTCTCTCACTTATGTAGTATATAGCTTAATAATTGAGGTTTAGGGCTATGGTGTTTAGCACCACTTTCAACAATATTTCAGTTATATTCAGAAAACCACTGACCTGTCGCAAGTCACTGACAAACTTTATCACATAATGTTGTATCGAGTACACCTCACCTGAGTGGGATTCGAACCCACAATGTTAGTGGTGATAGGCACTGATTGCACAGGTAGTTGTAAATCCAACTACCATACAGTCATGACCATAACGTCCCCTTCTTTATAATAGATGAGGAAATTTTAATTAAGAATTGAATGCATTTTTTTGTAGTTTCTCAGTCCATGCTTTTACACGCCTATAAAACTACAACAACAAAAAATGCATTCAATTCTTATAATTACATTTAAATCACACCAATATTTAATATAGCTGAATTTTTCGTTGTGAATTTTATTTGTGTTAGATTATTTGCTGTTACAAATTACTACGCCATTGATTGTTTACACCTGACGTAGTCATGGAGGCACGTGCAAGTTCGGGTTTGAGTTTTATTGGGATGTAAACATCTCTTTTATAATCATGTGACCACTTCATAACCAATCATATTGTAACATTTCAATGAACAACGGAAGTAATGTAATTAATTAGAGATGATACATATGTACATGCACACGACACATTTCTAGAATAACTTTCATCAGGTGACGCTGACAATTGAAAGATTGGAATGTCAAATAATTTTTAAGTTTCTGAGAAAAAAAACCAAAGGGCTTAAATAGTACAGCCAAAAATGGCTAAGGTCTCCTATGCCTGTGGACGGAGAACTTTCTTTTTAATAATAATTACATTATTTAGTGACTGAACCAGTCTTTGCTCTTACTCCTTAAAACTGTGTGATTAGCGAAAATCAATTTTATAGTCTATTGTTTTGACCATTTCGGGGCTCAATCCCAAGATCTACCACACTCGATGGTTGGTTTATGGTGCTTTACGCCACTATCAACAATGTTTCAGTCCTATTGTAGCGGTCAGTTTTATTGGTGGAGGAACCAGGAGAAAACCACCGGCCTGTCGCAAGTCACTGACAAACTATCATATAATGTTGTATCAAGTGCACCTCGCAATGAACGGGGTTCGAACTCACAACTTTAGTGGTGATAAGTACTGATTGCACAGGTAGTTGTAAATCCAACTTCCACACGATCATGACCACAATGACCATGACTTCATCCATGTACATGTGTTAACAATATATTTTCAGACAATTCCAACGGCATCAACGGCAGCGAATCCTGAGAATAACAATCTTAAAAACAGAAAAAGTGTAGAACGAAAAGTAACCATAAGTGTACGACAATTTTATGAAAGATCTGAACATAACGACGTGACAGAAATGATTAAAAACAGAATGAAGTCGTTACACATGGATGAAGCAAGCTATTGTAAGTAAACTACCATGTATATTATGAGTTTGCAAGTTCAATGAAAACTTTCTCATCTGAACCCTGAATAAACGAGTCTGTCCTGTACAGTGAGACCTGTCAAATCCAAATCCTGAATAAACAAGTCTGTCATGTACAGTGAGACCTGTCAAATCTAAACACTGAATAAACGAGTCTGTCATGTACAATGAGATCTGTTAAATCTAAACCCTGAATAAACGAGTCTGTCATGTATAGTGAGACCTGTCAAATCCAAACCCTGAATAAACGAGTCTGTCATGTACAGTGAGACCTGTTAAATCTAAACCCTGAATAAACAAGTCTGTCATGTACAGTGAGATCTGTCAAATCTAAACCCTGAATAAACGAGTCTGTCATGTACAGTGAGATCTGTCAAATCTAAACCCTGAATAAACGAGTCTGTCATGTACAGTGAGACCTGTCAAATCTAAACCCTGAATAAACGAGTCTGTCATGTACAATGAGATCTGTCAAATCTAAACCCTGAATAAACAAATCTGTCATGTACAGTGAGACCTGTCAAATCTAAACCCTGAATAAACGAGTCTGTCATGTACAGTGAGACCTGTCAAATCTAAACCCTGAATAAACGAGTCTGTCATGTATAGTGAGATCTGTCAAATCCAAACCCTGAATAAACAAGTCTGTCATGTACAGTGAGACCTGTCAAATCTAAACTCTGAATAAACAAATCTGTCATGTACAGTGAGACCTGTCAAATCCAAACCCTGAATAAACGAGTCTGTCATGTACAGTGAGACCTGTCAAATCTAAACCCTGAATAAACGAGTCTGTCATGTACAGTGAGACATGTCAAATCCAAACCCTGAATAAACAAGTCTGTCATGTACAGTGAGACCTGTCAAATCCAAACCCTGAATAAACGAGTCTGTCATGTACAGTGAGACCTGTCAAATCCAAACCCTGAATAAACAAGTCTGTCATGTACAGTGAGACCTGTCAAATCCAAACCCTGAATAAACAAGTCTGTCATGTACAGTGAGACCTGTCAAATCCAAACCCTGAATAAACGAGTCTGTCATGTACAGTGAGACCTGTCAAATCTAAACACTGAATAAACAAGTCTGTCATGTACAGTGAGATCTGTCAAATCCAAACCCTGAATAAACGAGTCTGTCATGTACAGTGAGACCTGTTAAATCCAAACCCTGAATAAACAAGTCTGTCATTTACAGTGAGACCTGTCAAATCTAAACCCTGAATAAACGAGTCTGTCATGTACAGTGAGACCTGTCAAATCTAAACCCTGAATAAACGAGTCTGTCATGTACAGTGAGATCTGTCAAATCTAAACCCTGTATAAACAAATCTGTCATGTACAGTGAGACCTGTCAAATCTAAACCCTGAATAAACAAGTCTGTCATGTACAGTGAGATCTGTCAAATCCAAACCCTGAATAAACGAGTCTGTCATGTACAGTGAGACCTGTTAAATCCAAACCCTGAATAAACAAATCTGTCATGTACAGTGAGACCTGTCAAATCTAAACCCTGAATAAACGAGTCTGTCATGTACAGTGAGACCTGTCAAATCTAAACCCTGAATAAACGAGTCTGTCATGTACAGTGAGACCTGTTAAGTCTAAACCCTGAATAAACAAGTCTGTCATGTACAGTGAGACATGTGAAATCTAAACCCTGAATAAACAAGTCTGTCATGTACAGTGAGACCTGTTAAGTCTAAACCCTGAATAAACAAGTCTGTCATGTACAGTGAGATCTGTCAAATCTAAACCCTGAATAAACAAATCTGTCATGTACAGTGAGATCTGTCAAATCTAAACCCTGAATAAACAAATCTGTCATGTACAGTGAGATCTGTCAAATCTAAACCCTGAATAAACAAATCTGTCATGTACAGTGAGACCTGTCAAATCTAAACACTGAATAAACGAGTTTGTCATGTACAGTGAGATCTGTCAAATCTAAACCCTGAATAAACACATCTGTCATGTACAGTGAGATCTGTCAAATCTAAACCCTGAATAAACAAATCTGTCATGTACAGTGAGACCTGTCAAATCCAAACCCTGAATAAACGAGTCTATCATGTACAATGAGATCTGTTAAATCTAAACCCTGAATAAACGAGTATGTCATGTACAGTGAGACCTGTCTAATCCAAACCCTGAATAAACGAGTCTGTCATGTACAGTGAGACCTGTCAAGTCTAAACCCTGAATAAACGAGTCTGTCATGTACAGTGAGATCTGTCAAATCTAAACCCTGAATAAACGAGTCTGTCATGTACAGTGAGACATGTCAAATCCAAACCCTGAATGAACGAGTCTGTCATGTACAGTGAGATCTGTCAAATCTAAACCCTGAATAAACGAGTCTGTCATGTACAGTGAGATCTGTCAAGTCTAAACCCTGAATAAACGAGTTTGTCATGTACAGTGAGACCTGTCAAATCTAAACCCTGTATAAACTTAGCTATTAATAAAGTCCCAAGAAATCTTATGCAATACTCTTTGAAATCATTAGGTACAAATTACCATTTTAAACGGGTAAAGGTACCCAGTACCAGCCCTTATTGAAAGGCCTGTCCCAATGTAAGAAATCTTTAATACAACCTGTGTAAACCGAATACCAGTCCATTCAGAACACAAAAATTGGTCCTAAGGAGGTTTGATTTGAACAGTTTTCACTGTACAAGGATTCTTTAGTGGATTTTCATTCACCATATTCAGTCTTACATGTGTCACCTTGAATTACTGGCCAACTACTGTAAACAACTTTAAAACCCTCCTGACTGTTATTTTAACTCTAATAAGCAGTTATCTCACTAATACTATCAGTCAATGTTTATCCAGAGGGCATTTAGAAAAAAATTATGAAAATTTATTTTATTTATTTTGTTTTGTTTTTTGTTTTTTTTGTGAGTGTATGGTCATCATCTTATGTAATTAAATTATACATGGTTAAATAGTTCATTTTTCAAAAACTTGTATGTATGTTGCAAAAAATAAAGGGAGTTTTTTTTTTAAATATTTTATGCTCATTTGTTTTTTCCCTGTATAAATCAAAGCTTTTAGCTAAATGTTAGCTGGAAGTAGGGGCATTTGTGTTCTATAGACATATTCTACTTTTTGCAAGAACGAGTTACTTTCATGATATATAGAATCTAACACCGGGGAGAGTACAAGGTAGGGAAATCTCCGACACCCGAGGGTAAGATTTCAATCGTTCTCTTTACGAGGCTTGCGGAGTTAGAGAACGATTGTAATCTTACCCAAAGGTGTCGGAGATTTCCCTATCTTGTACTTTTTCCGGTGTTTGATTTTATTACTCACTAAACACCTAATTGTTTTTGTTTACATTCCATCGAGCGTTTTCCCGCAATTTATTTTTCCATTGCTGAAGTAAATATTCGATTTATCCATATGCAACCGTATCTCGGCAGTATTTCAAATGTATTTCATCATAAAGTACAATGTATTTAATAAATAAATTATAAATGTTACTACAACAGAGATAAATACCTGTTAAAAAAATATTTGAATTTGGTCAAAGGGAGGTAATTTCTTTCTTTACGTTAGTTACTAACAAGGGAGAGCACTGTATTATTTACTCAAAGTAAACAAACATTGACTGGAAGAGAGCCTGAAAAAAGAACCAAACACCGTGAAAGGTGCACGTTAGCTTAAGCAGAATATAATACATAAATGAATTTAAAAATACTTATGTAGTAGAATCGTGGTTAATTGTTTATTTTAAAAAGGAAAAGCATGGAGAATTAGGGGGCAGTTGACATAAACTATACAGCATGCATTTGCCGGTAAAACGCACGTGATTTTTTTTGTCTTGCACTAGTGCAGGATAAGAAAATCTCACATAGCTAAAAATAGGAACTGGTCTGTCTCAAAAGTGAGAAAAGATGATCCATGCTTTGTACTAGACCAACATGCTGAGTGGATGTTTTATAAAGCATGCTCACTGAAACAACATGTGACATCGTAAATATGTATTATCGATGATTTGTAAATTTCTTATATTTTCACACGATAATATCTGTCTGTTATCAGGCAACAAGTGTGATTCACTCATATTTTTGATTTCTGTGTGTAATTATGGGACATTATGTAAGACATAATTTTTTCCGGTTGAAATTTTATCCGGTGGAAAGAATTTAATATTAACTTTTATGTTACGGTAAATATTTTATAATAAAATACTTTCCATTGCTATAAAAAAGTATCCTAGTGTACAATAAACAGGTACATAATATTATTTCCGACGCTGATTATTAAATCATGAGACGCATCTGTAATATTATTTCCGACGATTAATGATAAATCACCTGAACCATCAAATGAGATAATCCGGATAATATTTGATACTAAGGTATGTAATATTATGTCCGACGCTGATTATTAAATCACGAGACGCATCTATAATATTATTACCGACGCTGATTAAAAAATCACCTGATCCATCACCACAGTTTATTAGTGAAGAAGATAATGAAACGGAGAGTGAAAATAAAATTTTGTGTACTCCTAAGCCAAAGCGGCTGAGGAATAGTAACAAAAGAAAGTCTTATGAATATTATTAAAATATTGTAATCGTATATATTTATTTAAAAAATATTGCAGTAATAAAGAAGTATTTCACTAGTATTAAGTACATATTTATTTGCAGCAATGTTAATTAATTAATTGAGAAAATTAGTAACTTATAAAATCAGATTATTTCTTCAATAATATTTTTTCCAGTTGAAAAGTTATAATGTGCAATGTTATCCACGGATATATTTTGATATTAAATTTCTTCCACCTCATCTGGAAAATATATAATAGCATTGGAAGAAATTTAATATTGAAATATTGTCCAAGGATAATATTTTATATTAAAAATAATCCACCGGAAAGAATATTATGAAGGATAAAATAAAATGTTACATATACACTGATGTCACCTTGATAAATCATCAATAAACATTCAATGTGTATCAAGAATTTTTCAAGGCTACGTCAGTAATCGTAACCGAGCAACAAATTAGAAATCAACAATTTTTTTATATGAAATATATTGGGAAATATTTCAGTACAGATAGACTTTTGACCTTTTACTGTAGATGCTAGGGTTGCTGTCGGTTTTCGCTGCAAGTGATGCTTTAACCCTATTTTCATGCTTTTTTTTCACTTTTGAGTTGTTTTTATTTTAAACTTGTACAATTTTGTTTTCAGGTGGCGGTGAACCTGTAAAAACTGTATCATATATTATATTAAACCCTACTACCAACAGAAAACTTAAAAATGGTGATCTTGTGTAAGTATTTATTTAATAAAGGGCCACACTGTGCAAATCATGATACGACTGCAGCATGTCGACAAGAGAGCGTTGAAAAATGCATATAAAAAGCAAGTTTAAACACAGTATTTTGCTTGACACCATCATGTTAGACACACTAATTTGCTTGACACCATTGTAATTTTGGGCATTGTCTCATTTTACAATTTCAATCATTATATCCCTTTAGCCCCTTTTTAACTACTTTAATCTCAGAAACTTTGGAATTTAGCTTTGTTGTAGGTTTAAGAGATAGAGGAATTCTGTGAACAATCAGCTGGAAGCTCTTTTGTTGTAGATGTAAGAGATAGAGTAATTCTGTGAACAATCAGCTGGAAGCTCTTTTGTTGTAGGTGTAAGAGATAGAGGATTTCTGTGAACAATCAGCTGGAAGCTCTTTTGTTGTAGGTGTAAGAGATAGAGGATTTCTGTGAACAATCAGCTGGAAGCTCTTTTGTTGTAGGTTTAAGAGATAGAGTAATTCTGTGAACAATCAGCTGGAAGCTCTTTTGTTGTACATGTAAGAGATAGAGTAATTCTGTGAACAATCAGCTGGAAGCTCTTTTGTTGTAGATGTAAGAGATAGAGTAATTCTGTGAACAATCAGCTGGAAGCTCTTTTGTTGTAGGTGTAAGAGATAGAGGATTTCTGTGAACAATCAGCTGGAAGCTCTTTTGTTGTAGGTGTAAGAGATAGAGTAATTCTGTGAACAATCAGCTGGAAGCTCTTTTGTCGTAGGTTTAAGAGATAGAGGATTTCTGTGAACAATCAGCTGGAAGCCCTTTTGTTGTAGGTGTAAGAGATAGAGGATTTCTGTGAACAATCAGCTGGAAGCTCTTTTGTTGTAGGTGTAAGAGATAGAGGATTTCTGTGAACAATCAGCTGGAAGCTCTTTTGTTGTAGGTTTAAGAGATAGAAGAATTCTGTGAACAATCAGCTGGAAGCTCTTTTGTTGTAGATGTAAGAGATAGAGGAATTATGTGAACAATCAGCTGGAAGCTCTTTTGTTGTAGATGTAAGAGATAGAGTAATTCTGTGAACAATCAGCTGGAAGCCCTTTTGTTGTAGGTGTAAGAGATAGAGGATTTCTGTGAACAATCAGCTGGAAGCTCTTTTGTCGTAGGTTTAAGAGATAGAGGAATTCTGTGAACAATCAGCTGGAAGCTCTTTTGTTGTAGGTTTAAGAGATAGAAGAATTCTGTGAACAATCAGCTGGAAGCTCTTTTGTTGTAGATGTAAGAGATAGAGGAATTATGTGAACAATCAGCTGGAAGCTCTTTTGTTGTAGATGTAAGAGATAGAAGAATTCTGTGAACAATCAGCTGGAAGCTCTTTTGTTGTAGGTGTAAGAGATAGAGGAATTCTGTGAACAATCAGCTGGAAGCTCTTTTGTTGTAGGTGTAAGAGATAGAGGAATTATGTGAACAATCAGCTGGAAGCTCTTTTGTTGTAGATGTAAGAGATAGAGGAATTCTGTGAACAATCAGCTGGAAGCTCTTTTGTTGTAGATGTAAGAGATAGAGTAATTCTGTGAACAATCAGCTGGAAGCTCTTTTGTTGTAGGTGTAAGAGATAGAGGAATTATGTGAACAATCAGCTGGAAGCTCTTTTGTTGTAGATGTAAGAGATAGAGTAATTCTGTGAACAATCAGCTGGAAGCTCTTTTGTTGTAGACGTAAGAGATAGAGTAATTCTGTGAACAATCAGCTGGAAGCTCTTTTGTTGTAGATGTAAGAGATAGAGTAATTCTGTGAACAATCAGCTGGAAGCTCTTTTGTTGTAGATGTAAGAGATAGAGTAATTCTGTGAACAATCAGCTGGAAGCTCTTTTGTTGTACATGTAAGAGATAGAGGAATTCTGTGAACAATCAGCTGGAAGCTCTTTTGTTGTAGATGTAAGAGATAGAGGAATTCTGTGAACAATCAGCTGGAAGCTCTTTTGTTGTACATGTAAGAGATAGAGGATTTCTGTGAACAATCAGCTGGAAGCTCTTTTGTTGTAGATGTAAGAGATAGAGGAATTCTGTGAACAATCAGCTGGAAGCTCTTTTGTTGTACATGTAAGAGATAGAGGAATTCTGTGAACAATCAGCTGGAAGCTCTTTTGTTGTAGGTGTAAGAGATAGAGTAATTCTGTGAACAATCAGCTGGAAGCTCTTTTGTTGTACATGTAAGAGATAGAGGAATTCTGTGAACAATCAGCTGGAAGCTCTTTTGTTGTAGATGTAAGAGATAGAGTAATTCTGTGAACAATCAGCTGGAAGCTCTTTTGTTGTAGGTGTAAGAGATAGAGTAATTCTGTGAACAATCAGCTGGAAGCTCTTTTGTTGTAGGTGTAAGAGATAGAGGAATTCTGTGAACAATCAGCTGGAAGCTCTTTTGTTGTACATGTAAGAGATAGAGGAATTCTGTGAACAATCAGCTGGAAGCTCTTTTGTTGTAGATGTAAGAGATAGAGTAATTCTGTGAACAATCAGCTGGAAGCTCTTTTGTTGTAGGTGTAAGAGATAGAGTAATTCTGTGAACAATCAGCTGGAAGCTCTTTTGTTGTAGGTGTAAGAGATAGAGGAATTCTGTGAACAATCAGCTGGAAGCTCTTTTGTTGTACATGTAAGAGATAGAGGAATTCTGTGAACAATCAGCTGGAAGCTCTTTTGTTGTAGATGTAAGAGATAGAGGAATTCTGTGAACAATCAGCTGGAAGCTCTTTTGTTGTAGGTGTAAGAGATAGAGTAATTCTGTGAACAATCAGCTGGAAGCTCTTTTGTTGTAGATGTAAGAGATAGAGGAATTCTGTGAACAATCAGCTGGAAGCTCTTTTGTTGTAGGTGTAAGAGATAGAGGAATTCTGTAAACAATCAGTTGGAAGCTCTTTTGTTGTAGGTGTAAGAGATAGAGTAATTCTGTGAACAATCAGCTGGAAGCTCTTTTGTTGTAGATGTAAGAGATAGAGTAATTCTGTGAACAATCAGCTGGAAGCTCTTTTGTTGTAGATGTAAGAGATAGAGGAATTCTGTGAACAATCAGCTGGAAGCTCTTTTGTTGTACATGTAGGTGTAAGAGATAGAGGAATTCTGTGAACAATCAGCTGGAAGCTCTTTTGTTGTAGGTTTAAGAGATAGAGTAATTCTGTGAACAATCAGCTGGAAGCTCTTTTGTTGTAGGTGTAAGAGATAGAGTAATTCTGTGAACAATCAGCTGGAAGCTCTTTTGTTGTAGGTTTAAGAGATAGAGGAATTCTGTGAACAATCAGCTGGAAGCTCTTTTGTCGTAGGTTTAAGAGATAGAGGAATTCTGTGAACAATCAGCTGGAAGCTCTTTTGTTGTAGGTGTAAGAGATAGAGGAATTCTGTGAACAATCAGCTGGAAGCTCTTTTGTTGTAGATGTAAGAGATAGAGGAATTCTGTGAACAATCAGCTGGAAGCTCTTTTGTTGTAGATGTAAGAGATAGAGGAATTCTGTGAACAATCAGCTGGAAGCTCTTTTGTTGTAGATGTAAGAGATAGAGGAATTCTGTGAACAATCAGCTGGAAGCTCTTTTGTTGTAGATGTAAGAGATAGAGGAATTCTGTGAACAATCAGCTGGAAGCTCTTTTGTTGTACATGTAAGAGATAGAGGATTTCTGTGAACAATCAGCTGGAAGCTCTTAACACAATCATTTCACAGAAAAAAACTGCATCAACATTGGATGAAAATTCTATATGCTTTCTAAATATGCAATAAAAAATGTGCAGCTTAGAGCCTCTTCTTTGGAAATGGATAAGGTTACAATACCTCAAATCAATACCAACCTTTATTGTGTGCAAAGGATCATTGTGTTCAAAATTCAGAAGAATCTGTTCACTAGAACTTAAGTTATCACACTGAGGACAGTGCCATAACATAATATGATCGCCAGATATTTGTGGTCGTATAAAAAAATTATCAATGGGACAACATAGATTAAAGTTATATCTCCAATTTATTTTCTAGACCAAACTGAAAAAAGATTTTATCTGACAGTCATTTACAAATGTTTACATTTTTCCTATCATCTTACTGAGGAACCGTCTTCGTCAGTTGCAAAACATAAACTGCTAAGAGATACAAAAAAACAACAAGACAACGTCATAACGTCTAATCGTGCTATTATGACGTCATAAAAAAGTATTAACTAAAAATGATCCTGAACATTATGAATAAATAAAATACACAAAGCTCAAGATCATATATAGGCAGACCTGTGAATCACTGTTTATTAAAATGTGTAACACTCAACAGAGAGTATAAACAAAAGAAAATAATTAGTCTAACAGGTCTTAAATTACACAAAGTTTGATCTTGAGCTTTGTGTATTTATACCCCCTGCAAACAAAGTTTGGGTGGTATATAGGAATCACCCTGTCCGTCCGTCCGTTCGTCTGTCTGTCCGTTCGTCCATGTACCTTATAAGCGCAACTCCTCCTAAACTGCCTATTGGATTTTTATGAAACTTTACACATTTGTAGTACACTACCTGCAGATGTGCATGCAGGAATATGGTTGCTGTCCAAAGTTTAAAAGGGGAGATAATTCAACTTATATTTTCACGAAAAGGGGGGGGGGGGCATGTACTTTGTAAGCACAACTCCTACTAAACTGCTTATTGAATTTTTATGAAACTTTACACAGTTGTAGTACACAACCTGCAGATGTGCATGAAGGAATACCGTTGCTGTCTAAAATTTAGAAGGGGAGATAATTCAACTTATACTTTCACGAAAAGGGGGGTCGTGTACCTTGTAAGCGCAACTCCTCCTAAGCGGCTTATTGGATTTTTATGAAACGTTGCACATTTGTAGTACACTACCCGCAGATGTGCATGAAGGAATATGGTTGCTGTCCAAAATTTAAAAGGGGAGATAATTCAACTTATACTTTCACGAAAAGGGGGGGGGGGACATGTACCTTGTAAGCACAACTCCTACTAAACTGCTTATTGAATTTTTATGAAACTTTACTCAGTTGTAGTACACAACCTGCAGATGTGCATGAAAGAATACCGTTGCTGTCTAAAATTTAGAAGGGGAGATAATTCAACTTATGCTTTCACGAAAAGGGGGGTCGTGTACTTGTGGCGACCCCTAGATGTATGTTCTTGGTTAGTTTATTTTGGAGATGGGATGTTGTCTCCTTGACATAACTCCATATCCGTTCATTTTTCATAGGTAACTTGCTAATGTACCTGTATTCCAAAGTTTGAACATCATAGTATTGCAAGCAGGAGGTATCACTCAGTGAGGTCACTCACAGTTCTAGTTTATTTATTCATAATGTTCAGGATCATTTTTAGTTAATAATTTTTTACGACGTCATAATAGCACGATTAGATGTTATGACGTTGTCTTGTTATTTTTTTGTATCTCTTAGCAGTTTAAGTTTTGCAACTGACAAAGACGGATGTGCCGTCGAAAATTTTTGCAATACTTTGTTTAAATGTATTTATAATCTCCATGAAGAAATATTTTGTTTGATTGTATCTTACTGAGGGATATTCTTAGCATAAACGGACTGACTGATACTGCAATTTATCGAACGGTGGGATTTCAAACAAATTACGACGTTATGGAACTGTTGTATAAACAAATAATAACATGCTACACTAGGGGTCATGATTTATGATGTTTAATGCCACTTTTAACAATATTTCAGTTATATCATGGCTGTCATATTTATTGGTAAAGAAAACCAGCAACCTGCTGCTAGTCACTGAAAAACTTTATCACAAAAAGTTGTATCAAGTACACCTTGCCATGAGAAGGATTCAAACTCACATCTTTAGAGGTGATAGGAACTGATTGCATCTGTAATGGTAAATCCAACTACCATATGGTCAGGAACATGACAGCCTCTCTGCTGCAATAGGCAATCAAGTAAATCTTCTTACCTGATGAGCGATACAGACTCATGTGAACCTCTAGTTTATTAAAGTTAAAACAAAAATAAAAAAATAATCTTTTATTTACAGATATGTGATACAGCCATGTTCTATGTTTGCTGTACCTAGTCGTCTCAATAAAAAACCAATACGTAGAAAGTCGTGGTCCTCACTCGCTGATGCTGCTCACCTGAATCATCCTGGTGCTCGTGGCCGGAGTCAATCAGTTAACCCAGACCTTGTGTCACAGACTATTCATGAAATATCATACAAGGCTCCCCCATTGAACCCGGATAATAATAAGACAATCGATCATGAACTCACGCCAGTTGGAGTAGTAAAGAAAATCTCCAGCAAATTGTTTGTGACAGAGAAAGTTAAAGATTTTACCGCGTAGCACATGTACAATGTCTTAGCGATTTTGCTGAGTAGCACATGTACAATGTGTTAATAATTTTACTGTGTAGCACATATACTATGTGTTAATGATTTTACTGTGTAGCACATGTACAATGTGTTAATAATTTTACTGTGTAGCACATGTACAATGTGTTAATGATTTTACTGTGTAGCACATATACAATGTGTTAATGATTTTACTGTGCAGTACATGTACAATGTGTTAATAATTTTACTATGTAGCACATGTACAATGGGTTAGCAATTTTACTGTGTAGCACATGTACAATGTGTTTATGATTTTACTGTGTAGCACATATACAATGTGTTAATAATTTTACTGTGTAGCACATATATATGTTAATGATTTTACTGTGTAGCACATATACAATGTGTTAATAATTTTACTGTGTAGTACATATACAATGTGTTAACCATTTTACTCTGTAGCACATATACAATGTGTTAACAATTTTACTGTGTAGCACATATACAATGTGTTAACCATTTTACTGTGTAGCACATATACAATGTGTTAATAATTTTACTGTGTAGCGCATACAATGTGTTAACCATTTTACTGTGTAGCACATATACAATGTGTTAACCATTTTACTGTGTAGCACATATACAATGTGTTAATGATTTTACTGTGTAGCACATGTACAATGTGTTAACCATTTTACTGTGTATCACATATACAATGTGTTAATGATTTTACTGTGTAGCACATATACAATGTGTTAAAGATTTTTACTGTGTAGCACATGTACAATGTGTTAACCATTTTACTGTGTATCACATATACAATGTGTTAACCATTTTACTGTGTAGCACATGTACAATGTGTTAACCATTTTACTGTGTATCACATATACAATGTGTTAATGATTTTACTGTGTAGCACATATACAATGTGTTAATGATTTTTACTGTGTAGCACATATACAATGTGTTAATGATTTTACTGTGTATCACATATACAATGTGTTAACCATTTTACTGTGTATCACATATACAATGTGTTAACCATTTTACTGTGTAGCACATATACAAGGTATTATGTAAACTGTTGGTTGCTGATCAATGTTGTTGCTGTTGTTGTTTTTTAATCAATTAGTTACAGATTTTATTATACATGTTACAGAGATTGACCATGTGAAATTAAATATTTTTAGAACAGCTTTATGTGTTACACTTACAGCAAGTCAATTTGATTTTTAGAACATGCATGCAGGCTTAATGTTGGATTAGATGCATAATTATTTCCCCCATCATCCTATGAAGGAGGGTATCTGAGATGAGTGATTATCGTTTAAACACCAACTGAGCAATGTTTTTCGGCTATTTCATGGCGATAACAAGTTGATTTTCAATGAAATGATGAAGATGTCCGCTTTGTACAAGACCAACCAGCTTTGTTGTATTTTTATAGTGCTACCTCACTGCAATGAAAGTTGGCGGGTAGACATGTTGCCACTCAAACACACTGTCTTGATTCCGAGCCAGCCAGACTTTGCTCTTACTCCTTAATGTTCTTAGCAGAGAAGCAGCAAATACCAATTTTATTGTCTTTGGTTTGACCCGACAATCTACCACACTTGAGGGAGGCATGCTTACCATCATACCACTGACACAGTCAGAGAAAATGACAGGCTTGTACTTCTTGTAAGGTGCTGATGTTGTTGTGTATATCCTATTGAAAGGCTTGCTTGTACTTCTTGTAAGATGTTGATGTTGTTGTGTATATCCTATTGACAGGCTTGTACTTCTGTGACAATCTTGTAAGGTGCTGATGTTGTTGTGTATATCCTATACTATGGTTCCTCATAGAATTTTGTTAGGTCACCTGGCCTGCAAGGCCATATCAGGGAATGTCATAATAATAATAATAATATTTTATTTTATGAGTGTAAACTTGGTTAGCTACACTAATCTTCCCTGAGACCCTCAGATTACACAATAGAGGATATGACATTACATTACAATCATGCAAATCAAACATAATACAAAACAAATTCATCAAGATTTTAACACAATAACATACTAGAAAAATAGATCATATGTCATAATAAGATAGTTGAAAATGAATTATCAATAGATGACTTTATTCCTAATCGTCACTATCTGTCTGTCTGTCTAAATTGTTGACCTTTCTACATTCATCTCTGAATCTATTGGACCCGATTGCAATCTGATTAGAATCAACTGTTATCATGTCTTATCCTCCCTGTAACATCTAACAGACCTCAATTAGAGGTCGTGTCCAAATGAACTCTTGATCAGCCAATGAAAACATTGCTGGTAAAATATTAACACCTTTTAAGCTTTTTGGATGGGTTATCTATCGGAAGGATACACTACAAAGTCAAGAAATTCTGAATAGACCAGTTTTTTGTGCTAGAAATTCTGAAAAAAGTCTGAACATTGACTGAAAATTCTGAACAGATTCTGAACATTGACTGAAAATTCTGAACAGGTTTTGAACATGGACTGAACAGAGTCTGAACATTCTGAGCATTGACTGAAAATTCTGAACATTCTAAACATTGTATGATGCTATAAAAGTAACAAAGCAACTACTCTAGTCTTTTCCCTGCTACCTGGGAGAAAGAAGCGCGAGGATTATGAAATCTTGGTTAGCCACGTGATGTCAACAGAGCTACTTCTTTTTAAATGCCTTCCAAAGAAAGTAGTCAAACCTAGTTTTAGTGAACACCTCTACTAAGCAGTAACTTGTTTGATGTGACCTTAATTTTAATTTCGCATTACAGTGCATTTCATATTTTAATTAAACCTGTATTTAGAGACCACCTGTTTAATGTGACCGTATTTCTACATTCCATTGGAAAGTCACATAAGGCAAGTTTGACTATAGTGTACATAAACATGCTGTAAGGTTGTTTTTCAGTAATATACGTACATGTATGCATTTACATTCAATATTTTATGTAAAATTTTATTAGAAATAAGTTAAACTTTCATAATTGTAACACAACTGGCTGGATCTATAAATGAACTTGACGATCCTCTGATTGATATAATATCACCAGGTGACATTTTCATGAACGCTGACGTTGAAGCCGTGTGATAACCGTTCGACGATCCTGAATAGTGAACCCATGCGCTTGATATGCGTCTCTTATTAAGAAAAATGTAAAATCCTTCTTGACTGCCAGATAAAATACTCGCTGTTACGAAATAAAATCCACCATCTCTTACAATGAATTTTCCATTACGGTATGAATTTCTCATATCAAGACCATAGGATGTTTTTATTTCTGCAAAATGAATGTAACCGGATATCTTGCTTCCTCCACACGCAGTAAAACCAGCTGAAATATAAATTTGTTAAACATGTAAATAATTGGATAAATTGTGGAAGAACTATTATGTGAAATGAATGTAACTGGATATATTGCTTCTTCCACATACAGGGCCAAAATATTACATTTTGGAGCCCCTAGGCCATTGAAATTATAGGGTTTCCTCACCATCTAACTCGCCTACACCCATCTTGGATTTTTTTACTCATGATATATTTAAGTGACATGTATATAGCTTGAAGTAAACTTATTGCAAATTCAATAAATAAACTAGCTTGATGGGCCCTAGGCTGCAGCCTATACTAGCCTAAAGGATAAGCTGGCCTTGTCCACATGCGGTAAAACCAGCTGAAATATAAATGTTGGTAAGCATGTAAATTATCTTGATTACTGGACGTGTTTTAACATACCTCTCTGTTTATCTCTTGATTACTGTACGTGTTTTAACATACCTCTCTGTTTATCTCTTGATTACTGGACGTGTTTTAACATACCTCTCTGTTTATCTCTTGATTACTGTACGTGTTTTAGCATACCTCTCTGTTTATCTCTTAATTACTGTACGTGTTTTAACATACCTCTGTTTATCTCTTGATTACTGGACGTGTTTTAACATACCTCTCTGTTTATCTCTTGATTACTGGACGTGTTTTAACATACCTCTCTGTTTATCTCTTGATTACTGGACGTGTTTTAACATACCTCTCTGTTTATCTCTTGATTACTGGACGTGTTTTAACATACCTCTGTTTATCTCTTGATTACTGGACGTGTTTTAACATACCTCTCTGTTTATCTCTTGATTACTGGACGTGTTTTAACATACCTCTCTGTTTATTTCTTGATTACTGGACGTGTTTTAACATACCTCTCTGTTTATCTCTTGATTACTGGACGTGTTTTAACATACCTCTCTGTTTATCTCTTGATTACTGGACGTGTTTTAACATACCTCTGTTTATCTCTTCATTACTGTACGTGTTTTAGCATACCTCTCTGTTTATCTCTTGATTACTGTACGTGTTTTAACATACCTCTCTGTTTATCTCTTGATTACTGGACGTGTTTTAACATACCTCTCTGTTTATCTCTTGATTACTGGACGTGTTTTAACATACCTCTCTGTTTATCTCTTGATTACTGGACGTGTTTTAACATACCTCTCTGTTTATCTCTTGATTACTGGACGTGTTTTAACATACCTCTCTGTTTATCTCTTGATTACTGGACGTGTTTTAACATACCTCTCTGTTTATCTCTTGATTACTGGACGTGTTTTAACATACCTCTCTGTTTATCTCTTGATTACTGGACGTGTTTTAACATACCTCTCTGTTTATCTCTTGATTACTGGACGTGTTTTAACATACCTCTCTGTTTATCTCTTGATTACTGGACGTGTTTTAACATACCTCTCTGTTTATCTCTTGATTACTGGACGTGTTTTAACATACCTGTCTGTTTATCTCTTGATTACTGGACGTGTCTTAACATACCTCTCTGTTTATCTCTTGATTACTGGACGTGTTTTAACATACCTCTCTGTTTATCTCTTGAGATGGTGCTCTATTTTATTATACCTCTCTGTTTATCTCTTGAGATGGTGCTCTATTTTAACATACCTCTCTGTTTATCTCTTGAGATGTTTCTCTATTTTAACTTACCTCTCTGTTTATCTCTTGAGATGGTGCTCTATTCTAACATACCTCTCTGTTTATCTCTCGAGATGGTGCTCTATTTTATTATACCTCTGTTTATCTCTTGAGATGGTGCTCTATTTTGACATACCTCTCTGTTTATCTCTTGAGATGGTGCTCTATTTTAACATACCTCTCTGTTTATCTCTTGAGATGGTGCTCTATTCTAACATACCTCTCTGTTTATCTCTTGAGATGGTGCTCTATTTTAACTTACCTCTCTGTTTATCTCTTGAGATGGTGCTCTATTTTAACTTACCTCTCTGTTTATCTCTTGAGATGGTGCTCTATTTTAACTTACCTCTCTGTTTATCTCTTGAGATGGTGCTCTATTCTAACATACCTCTGTTTATCTCTTGAGATGGTGCTCTATTCTAACATACCTCTCTGTTTATCTCTTGAGATGGTGCTCTATTTTAACATACCTCTCTGTTTATCTCTTGAGATGGTGCTCTATTTTAACTTACCTCTCTGTTTATCTCTTGAGAAGGTGCTCTATTTTAACATACCTCTCTGTTTATCTCTTGAGATGGTGCTCTATTTTAACATACCTCTCTGTTTATCTCTTGAGATGGTGCTCTATTTTAACTTACCTCTCTGTTTATCTCTTGAGATGGTGCTCTATTTTAACATACCTCTGTTTATCTCTTGAGATGGTGCTCTATTTTAACATACCTCTCTGTTTATCTCTTGAGATGGTGCTCTATTTTAACATACCTCTCTGTTTATCTCTTGAGATCGTGCTCTATTCTAACATACCTCTCTGTTTATCTCTTGAGATGGTGCTCTATTTTAACTTACCTCTCTGTTTATCTCTTGAGATGTTTCTCTATTTTAACTTACCTCTTTGTTTATCTCTTGGGATGGTGCTCTATTCTAACATACCTCTCTGTTTATCTCTTGAGATGGTGCTCTATTTTAACTTACCTCTCTGTTTATCTCTTGAGATGGTGCTCTATTCTAACATACCTCTCTGTTTATCTCTTGAGATGGTGCTCTATTCTAACATACCTCTCTGTTTATCTCTTGAGATGGTGCTCTATTTTAACATACCTCTCTGTTTATCTCTTGAGATGGTGCTCTATTTTAACATACCTCTCTGTTTATCTCTTGAGATGTTGCTCTATTTTAACATACCTCTCTGTTTATCTCTTGAGATGGTGCTCTATTTTAACATACCTCTCTGTTTATCTCTTGAGATGGTGCTCTATTTTAACATACCTCTCTGTTTATCTCTTGAGATGGTGCTCTATTCTAACATACCTCTCTGTTTATCTCTTGAGATGGTGCTCTATTTTAACTTACCTCTCTGTTTATCTCTTGAGATGTTGCTCTATTTTAACATACCTCTCTGTTTATCTCTTGAGATGGTACTCTATTTTAACTTACCTCTCTGTTTATCTCTTGAGATGGTGCTCTATTTTAACATACCTCTGTTTATCTCTTGAGATGTTGCTCTATTTTAACATACCTCTCTGTTTATCTCTTGAGATGGTGCTCTATTTTAACTTACCTCTCTGTTTATCTCTTGAGATGGTGTTCTATTTTAACTTACCTCTCTGTTTATCTCTTGAGATGGTGCTCTATGTTAACATACCTCTCTGTTTATCTCTTGAGATGGTGCTCTATTTTAACTTACCTCTCTGTTTATCTCTTGAGATGTTGCTTTATTTTAACATACCTCTCTGTTTATCACTTTAGATGGTTCTCTATTTTAGCTTACCTCTCTGTTTATCTCTTGAGATGGTGCTCTATTTTAACTTACCTCTCTGTTTATCTCTTGAGATGGTGCTCTATTTTAACATACCTCTCTGTTTATCTCTTGAGATGGTGCTCTTCATCTGATCAAGTTGGTTTTCTGTTACATTTTGTAGAGCTGTTAATTTATGGATCTGTTCTTCATAATTCCTTATTTTTGTGTCTGTCTTTGATTCTAAATAAACCACTTATATGTAGATAGACAGTTAACCTCTTACATATAGATTAGCATTTGTAGATAGAGCTGAACAAAAAAACTTATGATGGATTGAGTGCTGAATATTGAATTATTCATCTTAAATGTCTCATATTAGTTAGACATGCAACTAATATGTACTAATTTGTATCCCATACAAACAAACAAGCGTCAATAGCACATATCTAGTTTATGCTGTATTACGTTTATCGTGTCATCTCACAAATATCTAGAAGATTGAAAATACCAAAAGGGTAATCAGAAGCCATAAATCGCAGAAAAGTAGACAATGCAATGGCAAAAAGAAAAAGTACAAAAGAACAAACAGCGATCTACAAAACATATACATAAAAGTAATTATAAAGATCGAGTAACAGGGACCCCACTAAGAAAAAAGACGAGAAATTGACTATTAACTCCGAATACAAAACGATTCCTTCCCAACCATTCACTTCAATGTAACCATTCCGAAATCTGACTATCGATTAAAAACCCAAAGCCGTAAATCAAAGGACAGATAACACAATGGACACAATGGACAAAAACACAAACAATGGTCCGCAAAATACTACATAGAAAACTGAAGACAAAGAACCATAAACCCCAGAGGGTGAACTCATGTGCTCCACTTATGGCACCCGTCTTGCTATTGTTAAAA
Organism: Bathymodiolus septemdierum; assembly: GCA_963383655.1. NCBI lineage: Eukaryota > Metazoa > Mollusca > Bivalvia > Mytilida > Modiolidae > Bathymodiolus > Bathymodiolus septemdierum. The sequence continues at coordinate 77,088,229 of OY726525.1, read as the reverse complement.
TGTTCAAAAACACCAACCCCCGTACGGCGTAGTAGAGTTCGTGTTGCTCAAATTTTAGTTTGCTGTGTAGTGTTTCGTATATCATTGTTTGTCCTTTTTTTCTTTTGGTCATTGCATTGTCTGTCCTTCGATCTACGGGCTTCAAATCTTTCTGACATGGAGTTAGTTATTCGGTTTTACCGTCCTACTATCATCTGTAGGCATTGCAGACTGATGACATCCATTGAAACTAGTGCTCCGTCTGTTTTCTTCTAGCTTTTCACATATGACGCTCCTAACATGGTTGAGTCTGCGTTGTTGGTCGTTCGCCAAAGTCTATATCTATGTCGTATGTTGGGTACCTATTCATTAGTATAGGGTCATCTGGGTTGAAGACTATGTTTACACATCTACGTTCTGTAGCAACTGTCTTCCATGGATTCAGGGGCTCACTACATACAAGCTATGATATTTGGTAGGCGTTAACGGTCTGTCACTAATGTGTTATCAGCTTTGTGTGGACCACTGGTTCTTTTGTACTACTTCATTGGGAAGTGTGTTCTGGCTCTGATCTTGACTGCCATGCTGGTCAGTCTGTGTTGTGACGCCCGTCTGATTGCATTGATTGTCTGTCTGTACACCTGCTTTTAAACCAACAAACGCTTGATTCCTTTGTGCCTTCTACTGGTTTGAACGCTTTATATTTCTTCTGCATGTGTGGGAGAAGACCGGTATTTCTGTTGTTGCCATGGTAGTAACCTTTCCAATTGTAGCAGTGACCGAGGTTCTCAGACATGATCCACATCACTTTGATTGTGACTGTGTCAACGTTAACATGGAGATTACGGTCTGCTTTTAAGTTTTTGATTTTTTTGTGTTGTCCTATTATATGTCTTTATGTTCTGAGTTCCGTGTTGTGATTGTCCGTTACGATTTCCCTACATAAAAACGATGTTCGGTTCGTCTTTACCTCCAGTTGTTATCTGTGTCACAAATGACCACGAATATGTTCCACTTGTCGAAAACACTTCCCGGTCCTTTCCTCATTCATGACTTATCACAGGCTTTGTAACTATATTAACAGGATGTGTGCCACTAGTGGAGCAGGAACTGCTTACCCTTTCCGGAGCACTTTTGAGTTCACCCCCGGTTTTCAGTGGGATTCGTGTTACTCGATCTTTAGTTTTATGTGTATGATTTGTAGATCGTTGTTTGTCCTTTTGTCCTTTTTTTTATTTTGACCATTGTGTTGTCTGTTCTTCTTCGATATACGGATTCTGATTACCTCCCTTTGGTATCTTCAAACTCTTCTTTCTCTAGCGTCTATTTAAGATAAATAAACCTATAACACATACCTTTTACTGTGTTTTCTTTCAATTGTTTTGATGTTATATCAAGAGAGTGTTCTAACTTCTTTAACCTTTCCTCAATATCTGCATTCGTTTTGTTAATTGCTGAATCTGAAAATATTCAAGTTAGAAATGGCTTCAGTTTGTTTACTCAAGCATGCACAAAACGATACTGGAATAAATATGATCAAAATAAGACACAAGTTAAAATTTACTTTTCAATGGGTCTTTCGTGGTAGTGATTGTATGGTAGTTGGATTTACAACTACCTGTGCAATCACTGCATATCACCACTGAAGTTGTCAGTTCAAATCCCGATCATGACGAGGTGTATTCGATAAAACATTATGTGATAAAGTTTGTCAGTGACTTCCGACAGGTCAGTGGTTGTCTCCGGATACTCCGGTTTCCTCCACCAATACAACGGACCACCACGATATAATTGAAATATTGTTGAAATTGGCGTTAAACACAATTACCCTAACCCTACTTTTCAGAGTTTTGCAAACCATGGAAAATGATAATAGATATATACTTGAGCTAATTCTATATGTCAAGTGAACAAAATTCTTGACCAATTGATAGATTTAAGGAATGTTATTTAGTCAAATCTTGTTTAGCATATATTAGGAAGGAAAAAAAACTTATTTTGTAAAAATAAACACTCCAAATAATTCTCTGAAACTGATGCAATTGTATCATCAAAATTCTTGAGTTTTATATTGATGTTTGGTGGACGTGTTTTTCAATAGACAGTCGACATTCTTATGGGTATCAACTGTACTCCTCAGCTGGCCGAATTGTTCGTTTATTCACACGAGGCAAGGTTAAAGTATGGTTATTTTGTTGATCACATCTATCCCATTGAAATATAGGATACCACCGATACCACTAGGTCTGCTTAATACCTTGGTTTTCACCTCGAAATTGACAATGACACCTTACGACAAAAGAGATGATTTCAATTTTCCCATTGTGAACTTTCCATTTATATGTAGCAACATTCCAGTAGCACCAGCATATGGGGTATATTTCTCTTAGTTGATACGATATTCCAGAGCTTGTTCTTCTTATCATGATTTTCTTAATAGAGGGTTGCTGCTAGCAACAAAAATAATGAACTAAGTCATCACTTCGAAAGTTTTATGGTCACCACTCTGACTTTGTTAACCGTTAAGGAATATATATGTCAGAAATGACAAGGAATATGTTCCATTTTTCGTAATCACAATGCATTCTTTTCCTCATTCATGACTTATCACTAGGTTTGTAACTAGACGGGTGCCACTTGTGGACCACGAACTGATACCCGTTCGGGGCACCTGCTTTAATTTACATTCTTAGTGGGGTTCATATATTGGTCAATCTTTAGTTTTCTGTGCAGTAGATGATTGTTTGTCCTGTTGTTCTTTCTACTGTAATATCGGCCTTTTGGCTACTGTAATATCGGCCTTTTGGCTACTGTAATATCGGCCTTTTGGCTACTGTAATATCGGCCTTTCTTTGATTTACAGTTTCTGATTAGTGATTAACACTTCGGTATCTTCAACCTTTTCTTAGATCGATAGAAAGATTGGTGCTTAACGCCAACATTGGTAGTATCTTAGCTATATCGTTGCTATGTATTTTTAGAAAATCGGAATTATGTATAAGCCTACATTTAACAATTTTCAATTTCATTCAAACTTATCACACCACAAAACATCACAATAACTTAATCAACCTACATTTGTCTGTGTTTTCCTCTGATTGCAGCTCAGTGGAATTTGTTAAGTGACTTAGTTTTTCTTCCAGATTCTTCACTTTGCTGTATAATTCAAAATCTGTAATTGTAAATAATACAGCACATATTACATACTAACTAAGTGAACGACCATTTAGCTTTTAGGAGTGCTATGACGTTTACTGTATAAAACTTTTCTTACACCTAATTTTATGGATAAAAAGATATTAACATGAAAGGTGCAACCATATAATCATATGGCCATGAATACGTTAGGCTTGTCGTAATAACAACCCTGTCATTTCCTCAAAAAGCGATGTTCGGTTCGTCTTTACTCTCATTTGTTTGTTAGGGTTCATGCTATATATACATGTTATTAGTATATATAATTACGTATAAGCACTGATGTCCAACACCAGAGGCGTAGCTGCATATACGCTGTCACGTCATGGCGTGCACATCGGCAGGTTAAAAAAAAGGAAATAAAATTAAAAAAAAATGTATTGTTACTTTTAACAGTCTAATTAAATCAGTCTAATTAATATATCGCTGAAAAGACGTACTAGTAACTTTTGTATGGTAATTATGTGATGAACAAGTCGAGCGGACGCATTGTATACCTTTAAGACGTCAATATCCAGTTGTGGTCCATGCGTTAAAACGCTTACAAAACCAAGGCGATGACAAAGCCGGGCAGATTCTTGCATTCAGCATGCGGTTTCAGTTTATCATAGCTTTGGTAATAGCGGAACATATTTTACATAACATTGTTTAGCTATCCTCCAAGATACCGATTACGATATTCTTGAAGCAATCAAAGAATCCAAGACCGTGATTGAAATGCTAAGAGCTGAACGACAGGACGAATCGGTTTAGGATGAGTTGTATCAGTCTGCACTTAACTTAGCCAAATCTTTCGAGGTGGTAGACAGACTACCAGAGCCAATCACCTCGCTGAAGCGCCAAAACAGTAATGGCGAATTTCTTTGTACTATCCATTTTTTGACAATTTGATTACGAACTTGAAACACGTCTCCTTAAATCGGAAAACCGCTTCCATGCACAGCATCTACTGCCCCGTGCTGTAGAAAAATTAACCGATGATCATGTTGCTACAATATACCAGACATATCAGGCTGACATTTATTTGCCATTAGAGGATTTCAGGAGAGAAGTAGCCAGATGGCGAACCCATTGGGTCATTACTAAACGTAATGATTTGCCAACAATACTTTGTACCACACTTGATTCTGTAAATCCAGTTCTCTATCCTTCTATAGATACAATATTAATAAAACTATGTCTTTTGTTAACCATGCCAATAGCAAGCGCTACTGCTAAAAGGTCATTTAGTGTACAGAGGTGTTTGAAAAATTATGCTAGGTCGACCATGACGAATGACAGGCTATCTTCTCTTGGATTGGTGCATATTCATCGAGATTTTGAAGTGGATTTGTACAAAGCAATGGAGATGTTCGTATCTGCTAAGACACGAAGGGCAGATTTTGGACAATTTTAAGAAATTCTTGTCTATCAAAGTCATTAAAATTGTGCTTGATTCTATGTTATATGAAATCCTCGTCAAAAGAAAATCCCAGACCCCCCCCCCTCCCCTTCCTCTCAAAAATTATGGCGTGCATACTACTAAGCCTCAGCTACGCCCCTGAATACGATTTCCATATCAGATGATGTTTGTGTTGTTTAACAGTAACAAAACGGGTGTCACTTACTTAACAAGAATTGCTAACCCATCCGGAGAACATTCTCGGTTTTTAATGGCGTACGATCGCGTGTTGCTCAATCTTTAGTTTTCTATGTAGTTTTGTGTAAATTATTGTTTGTCGTTTTGTCCTTTTCCTTTAACCATTTACTGTCTACACTTCAATTTACGGTTTTGTGTTTTTCAAGAGAGTCGGTATTCCTATGGTTACCAACTGTGTTACTCTTCTCACCGACTTATACTGTTTTTCTTCTTTGGTTTATTTCTTCTGATCATCCAACTTACCATCTTCAAACCTTTCTTAAATGATCGGCATATAAATTGTACTGATCCTAATAAGTTTTACAAAAAGTGGCGTTAAACACCATAGCACTCACTTATTTTTTTAGCAGAGTTACTTACCTTTTTCCGTCTTTCTTTTTGGTTGAATAGAAGTGAATGGTTCGAGAGAAATCATTTTGTCTCCGGTATTATTAGACATTTTCTCGTCTAGTCTTAAATCTAAAATTAGAAGTGAGTATTTGAAAGTTTATATACTATACATTGTTTGCAATATATTCACATTTCAAAATGGAAGCTAAAGTTGGTCAGCGACTTACGACAGGTCGGTTTCCTTCACCATTAAAACTGACTGCCGCGATATAGCTGAAATATCATTGAAAGTGGCATTAAACATCATAAATCAAACCACTAAAATGGAAGGAACGCATAGATTTACACTTTAAGCACATGTTTATTTTTCTACAAGACAGCACTATGATAAACAGTAATATAAACCATATTTTGTATCAATCTTTTGTAGCTAAACCTATTTCAAGGACAATCCGGGCTTTCTTCTAGTAAACAGTGGAAGAGTCTCTCCGAGACAGGTATCGTTCCATTCTGCATGAACTTCATATTGAAATATATCCACAGAATGTCAAAGACTTAAATCATTTAAAATACTTCAGGTGACTCGGGGTTGTTGATGGAGATGGTTCACGATAGATGTTCCACCCTTCTCACTGAATTTGGTACTGCTTTGACAACTATTTTACCTATTTTGTTCCAGTATTGTTATAAATACTGTTATAGTGACAGCCGGAACCTTTGAGTCGTAATGAAAGTGGGAGGTTTGGGATTTAAAATCTGATTCAACCCACCATTTCTTTAGAAATACCTGTACCAAGTCAGGGTCATTACGGTTTTAACAGTTTTCCGGTTGTTGACTGATTTTGTCTGTTTATATACTTATGAGTTTTGACTTTCCCTTTGGAAGATTGTTCGGAGTTCGGTAATTTTGTTATTACCCTTATTGGCTTTCCAATCTTTTGACTAGCTTCGAGCGTACCTAATGATGCTTTTCCTAGAACCGTGTCGTGTACACTAAATTAAATAACTACAAATTTATTTTCCCATAAATATATCCACAACATTCATTCACATAATAGGGAAACCTTAACTCGATTATATTTCACTCGATAGCTACATTATTATTTATCTCTTAACAAACATTGACTAAGGTAACACTTATACGAATAAAATATTCGAATTAACTGAAAATAGTAGCTAATTACCACAGGTCTACTTCATATTGAGACATATTTCTTGAAAATACAAACATACATGTATATCCCAATTTTAGTGCGCATGACGCGTTTCTGGAACAGCCTGCTTCGTGTACGCTCAGAGCCTAAAGTTTGGAAAGCAGTCAAAGAAAGGACTGTCGCCAAGTAAAACTGCATTTGCTACCGTCGAATTCCCAGTTGACGACGGCAACGCTTCAAATATAACACAGGTTTTCCTTTAATTTAATGTCCTTTAGTGGAAGAAATAATTATTATAGTGTAAATGAGCAATTGTGTATACCAATCTATACTATGACTTGAAACGGTTTCTTTTGACCATATGATGATAGTGTCTGTTTTGTACTAGATAAACACAATTGGTGATAGTTCTAGCTCACTGAAACAACAGTCTGCCGTTAAACATGCCGCTCCGCTCGGACACGTTATCCTGAATCCAAGCCAGTGCTAGCTCACTGAATCAACAATCTCTCGGTAGACATGTCTCTCCACTCGGATACGTTATCTTGATTTATAGCCAACCACTTTTTTTGGATTTAGTTCTTATTTTATTTTTACCCTATAATGGTGTGGACTTAGCGGAGAAATAACAAACACCAAATTTATAGTTTTTGGTTTGACTACCTGGGGTTGAACCCACGATCTATCACACTCGATGCGAGTACACTGATCATTACACCACAGGGGAGACTCAATGTCGCTTAGAGTTGCTTTATTGCATTGTATCCTATTCATGCTGGTAAATGACCAATAATATTATATTGCGTTTTAGTTTGGATTCTTTGATAATGGATACATTTACCACAAACTTTAATAAAATATTCCTTACTCTCCCATGGTTTATCCGTTTCTTGCTTTTAAGAGAGTCAGGAGGTGGTTGTTGTTTAATGCCAAGTGAACAAGTCATTAGCTATATATATAGCATGCCGATAGCAAGTTACATATCTATAAGATTATGATATCCACTTTGTACTAGATCACTCCATGATCTACTACACTCGAGGCTAGTACGCTATGTACACCACCGATATCTACTACACTCGAGGCTAGTACGCTATGTACACCACCGATATATACTACACTCGAGGCTAGTACGCTATGTACACCACCGATATCTACTACACTCGAGGCTAGTACGCTATGTACACCACCGATATCTACTACACTCGAGGCTAGTACGCTATGTACACCACCGATATCTACTACACTCGAGGCTAGTACGCTATGTACACCACCGATATCTATTACGCTCGAGGCTAGTACGCTATGTACACCACCGATATCTACTACACTCGAGGCTAGTACGCTATGTACACCACCGATATCTACTACACTCGAGGCTAGTACGCTATGTACACCACCGATATCTACTACACTCGAGGCTAGTACGCTATGTACACCACCGATATCTACTACACTCGAGGCTAGTACGCTATGTACACCACCGATGCGGGTTTCTTAATATTTATCGAGAGAAAGCACTTTAAATTTCTCACTTTCGTGAATACCTCCTCTCTTTAATTTATATTATCCATTAATTTGTTGTTTTTTTAAATATACATATTCACATTAACTACATACCTTGCATAATGTTTTCATTTTGTTGTTTTTGAGTTGAAGAAGGTAAATTCTCCATCAAGCTTCCATCTTGCTGAGTTTGAGTTAAAGAAGCGGAAAATTCCATCAAACTTTTATTTTGTTGTTTTGGAGTTGAATGTGAATTTTCCATCCAGCTTTCATTTTGTTGTTTTGGAGTTGAATGTGAATTTTCCATCCAGCTTTCATTTTGTTGTTTTGAGGTTGACCAGGATAAATTTTCCATCATGCTTTCATTTTGTTGTTTCGGAGATGAATGTGCATCTTCCTCCCAGCTTTCATTTTGTTGCTTTGGAGTTGACCAAGGTAAATTTTCCATCACGCTTTCATTTTGTTGTTTTTGAGTTGAAAAAGGTAAATCTTCCATCATGCTTTCATTTTGTTGTTTTTGAATTGAAAAAGATAAGTCTTCTATCATGCTTTCATTTTTTTGTTTTTGAGTTGAAAAAGGTAAATCTTCCATCCAGCTTTCATTTAGTTGTTTCGGAGTTGAATGTGAATTTTTCTCCCAGCTTTCATTTTGTTGTTTTGGAGTTGACCAAGGTAAACTTTCCATCACGCTTTCATTTTGTTGCTTTGGAGTTGTCCAAGGCAAATTTTCCATCACACTTTCATTTTGTTGTTTTGGAGTTGAATGTGAATTTTCCATCCAGCTTTCATTTTGTTGTTTTAGAATTGAAGAAGGAGAAAATTCCATCAAGGTTTCATTTAGTTGTCTTAGAGTTGAAGAAGTTAAGTTTTCCATCAAGCTTTCCTTTTGTTGTTTTGGAGTTGTCGAATGTAAAAATCCAATCAAAATTCCATTTTGTTTTGGAGTTGCAAAAAGTGAATTTTCCATCCAGCTTTCATTTTGTTGTTTAGGAGTTGAATGTGAATTTTCTATCAAATTTTCACTTTGTTGTTTTTGAGTCGAAGAAAGTGAATGTTTAAAGTCTAATGGTCTATCGCCAGAAGTCACAATCGGTTTATATCTTGCTGAATTTAAAAAATAACCAACACTATTAATTATATAGAAACTAAGGTTCTCATCCCTTGGACATATGTGACTTTGACCGATTGATTTAAGCCATTTGATATTCCTGCTTCAAAAACTCTTAAATTATTTGGCTTTTTGGACAATAATTTGACTTTAGGTGTACCTGATGATGGTTATTCCAGAAACGCGTCGTGCGCACTAAATTAGATATCTATGTTTTTATTTATTACTATCAGTGTTACAATTTTAACATGTACCATTAATATATACTATTTGACTGCATTAACAATTTTTTTTTCACGGTCGTTATATTTTTCAAATACATAAATGTATACCATGGGCACTATATCTTAATTATATACAAGCAATGAAAAATAATGGATAATTATGGCTGAATATTAAAACGTAAAATTAAATGACAGCGTCAGAAATGTTTACGCGAAAAATCGCAGAAACAGAGGAGGTAAAATCAACACACTTTTAACACACATATCATAACCGCTCACTCACCTTGGTTGCATAGGCACTTAAAATATAGACGCAAACGTTCATTCTAAGTAACATGGTGGAAGTGTCTTCCACGTGATAGTAAACTACAGACATTCGAATAATTGTGATAGTCTAACTGTCCTCTGCAATTGGGTGAGTGAGCGATTGATTGCTTAACGCTAAATAAGCATTATTCAGCTGCATCATAGCGAGAACAAGCTGCTTTCAATGAAATGATAATATCCACTTTGTACATGACCAACATGCTAAGTTGGATTTTCATAGTGCTAGCTCACTGAAACAACAGTCCATGGGTAGACATGTCGCTCCACACATTATCTTGATTCAGAGCAATTCGGTCTTTACTCTTACTTCTTAATGCTGTGTGGTTGGCAGAGAAGCAACAGAAACCAATTTCATAGTTTGGATTGCCATGACCTGGACTCGAACCCACGATCTACCACACTCGATGTGAGCACATTAACCGTACACCATCGATGTGTTACACATCTGTTGTATATTACAATTATATATTGCATGTTACAATACATGACCAACATGCTAAGTTGGATTTTCATAGTGCTAGCTCACTGACACAACAGTCCATGCGTAGACATGTCGCTCCATTCGGACACAATATCATGATTAGGAGTCAATCAGTCTTCCCTTTTACTTCTTAAAGCTGTGTGCTTGGCAGAGAAGCAACATACATAATGTATATCAATTTCATAGTCTTTGGACTCTAACCCACGATTTACCGCACTCGAGGCGAACACATTAACAATTACACCGCCGACGTAGAACGCATCTGTTGCATATTGCTATTATAGATTGCATGTTAGAATATCATTATAGGTTTGCTATATATTAGGTTAAAATTAGTCAAGGGTGAATTTCTATTTAAAACAATAATATACATTTGCCAAAAATCTGAAGAGTTACTGACCTTGTTCTTTAATTTGGGTTAGTTTTGCCAAGATTAAATTTAGTGATTTGTCGATGTCTGTCACCCTGTTCTCCAAAATGGCGATGCTTGTGCTCATCCTGGATTCTGTAAGTAAATGGAATTGATTATAACACTCACAATTTATGTTTGCTTAAAGTTAAGAAAAAAAAACCTATTTATTTAGCATGTATGACCTTTTGTTGTTCACGTACCTTGTTGTGTAATATTCTCATCTTTCATTTTTTCTTTTTTCTGTTCCAATATTAAATTGTAAAATTTTTCCAAGTCTGTAACCCTGTTCACCAAAATGGCGATATTTTTGGTCATCCTAGATTCTGGAAGTAAATAATAATTATCATAGGACTTACAATGCGATATCTAACACCACCTTGAAAAATATATGACTGATTGATTGATTGTTGCTTAACGTCCAGCGCAGCTATATTCAGTACTAGAACAAATTCAATAATAAATAAAACCTATATAGAAATAAGGGAAGGGATCGGTTAATCGGGTCAAAGGTTAATCGGGTCAAAGACTTGTGACTGCCACTGAAAAAGTACATCTGTATATGGAGAGTTTGGAAGCGTCGAAAACAGTAGTCTTTTGTGGTGGCCACAATACGCCTACTCTTTTTCTAAATCGACAAAAGAGGTTTTTAGTGTACAGAGAGTACTATATCCGAAAGTTGTATGTCCTCAAAGTCATGTCCTTCGAAAGGTTATCTTGAATGGTACCAGTCGAGTCAGGGCCGGCCTTAAGCCGATTGGACTAATTGCTCCCAATTGATCCCCGCGCTTGAAGGGCCCGCTCTGGGGTTATCTACTCTTCACTGTTCAAGTACACACAACACTGAACACTCTGCAGGTTAAACAGAGAACAGCATTGGGACCCGCACCTCCTAAGCCCGGCCAGGTGTCGCCTAGTCCTTAAATTCAAAGACGGCGAGTTTTTTCTGATATTATATATTAAGAAAAAAAAACTATGCAGCATATAGTGTTCTGTTTGCCACAGACCCTTTTTATTTAATGTTAAGAAAAAATACCAACTACATGTATTTATTTAGCATGTATAACCTTTTATTGTTCACGTACCTTTTTGTGTATTATTCTCATCTTTCATTTTTTCTTTATTCTGTTGCAATATTAAATTGTATAATTTTTCCATGTCTGTCACCCTGTTCTCCAAAATGGCGATATTTGTGCTCATCCTGGATTCTGTAAGTAAATGGAATTGATGATAACACTCACAATTTATGTTTGTTTAATGCTAAGAAAAAAAAACCCTATTTATTTAGCATGTATAACCTTTTATTTTCACGTACCTTGTTGTGTATTATTCTTGTCGTTCATGTTTTCTTTTTTCTGTTCCAATATTAAATTATATAATTTTTCCAAGTCTGTAACCCTGTTCACCAAAATGGCGATATTTTTGCTCATCCTGGATTCTGGAAGTAATTGATATTTATCATAGCACTCACAATGAGATATTTAATACCACCTTGAAAATATATGACTGACTGATTGATTATTGCTTAATTGTCTAGTGCATCTATATTCATGACGAGAACAAATTCAAAAATACATAAAATCTATATAGAAATGAGGAAAGGAGTGGGCCAATCGGGTCGACGACTACTGAATGGAGAGTTGGGAAGGAACGAAAAAAAAATGTTTTTTTGGTGGCCACAATGCTCCTACACCTTTTCAAAATCGATAAAAGAGGTCTTTAGTGTACATAGAGTGTGACACTCTTCAAACACTTTACCCATTATGGTTCACGATCAGGTTTTTCCTATCATAACCTGACAACCCTCTCCATATACTCGTTATATAATTGCACACCTCAATTTTTGTATCCGGAGAAAACCACCGACCTGCCGCACTGACAAACTAAAGGAGAATGCAACAGACCATATTATCATTACACATACATTACTGTATCCGAAAGTCTTATGTCCTCAAAGGTATGTATTTACATTACTGTATCCGAAAGTCTTATGTCCTCAAAGGTATGTATTTACATTACTGTATCCGAAAGTCTTATGTCCTCAAAGGTATGTATTTACATTACTGTATCCGAAAGTCTTATGTCCTCAAAGGTATGTATTTACATTACTGTATCCGAAAGTATTATGTCCTCAAAGGTATGTATTTACATTACTGTATCCGAAAGTCTTATGTCCTCAAAGGTATGTATTTACATTACTGTATCCGAAAGTCTTATGTCCTCAAAGGTATGTATTTACATTACTGTATCCGAAAGTCTTATGTCCTCAAAGGTATGTATTTACATTACTGTATCCGAAAGTCTTATGTCCTCAAAGGTATGTATTTACATTACTGTATCCGAAAGTCTTATGTCCTCAAAGGTATGTATTTACATTACTGTATCCGAAAGTCTTATGTCCTCAAAGGTATGTATTTACATTACTGTATCCGAAAGTCTTATGTCCTCAAAGGTATGTATTTACATTACTGTATCCGAAAGTCTTATGTCCTCAAAGGTATGTATTTACATTACTGTATCCGAAAGTATTATGTCCTCAAAGGTATGTATTTACATTACTGTATCCGAAAGTCTTATGTCCTCAAAGGTATGTATTTACATTACTGTATCCGAAAGTCTTATGTCCTCAAAGGTATGTATTTACATTACTGTATCCGAAAGTCTTATGTCCTCAAAGGTATGTATTTACATTACTGTATCCGAAAGTCTTATGTCCTCAAAGGTATGTATTTACATTACTGTATCCGAAAGTCTTATGTCCTCAAAGGTATGTATTTACATTACTGTATCCGAAAGTATTATGTCCTCAAAGGTATGTATTTACATTACTGTATCCGAAAGTCTTATGTCCTCAAAGGTATGTATTTACATTACTGTATCCGAAAGTCTTATGTCCTCAAAGGTATGTATTTACATTACTGTATCCGAAAGTCTTATGTCCTCAAAGGTATGTATTTACATTACTGTATCCGAAAGTCTTATGTCCTCAAAGGTATGTATTTACATTACTGTATCCGAAAGTCTTATGTCCTCAAAGGTATGTATTTACATTACTGTATCCGAAAGTCTTATGTCCTCAAAGGTATGTATTTACATTACTGTATCCGAAAGTCTTATGTTCTCAAAGGTATGTATTTACATTACTGTATCCGAAAGTCTTATGTCCTCAAAGGTATGTATTTACATTACTGTATCCGAAAGTCTTATGTCCTCAAAGGTATGTATTTACATTACTGTATCCGAAAGTCTTATGTCCTCAAAGGTATGTATTTACATTACTGTATCCGAAAGTCTTATGTCCTCAAAGGTATGTATTTACATTACTGTATCCGAAAGTCTTATGTCCTCAAAGGTATGTATTTACATTACTGTATCCGAAAGTCTTATGTCCTCAAAGGTATGTATTTACATTACTGTATCCGAAAGTCTTATGTCCTCAAAGGTATGTATTTACATTACTGTATCCGAAAGTCTTATGTCCTCAAAGGTATGTATTTACATTACTGTATCCGAAAGTCTTATGTCCTCAAAGGTATGTATTTACATTACTGTATCCGAAAGTCTTATGTCCTCAAAGGTATGTATTTACATTACTGTATCCGAAAGTCTTATGTCCTCAAAGGTATGTATTTACATTACTGTATCCGAAAGTCTTATGTCCTCAAAGGTATGTATTTACATTACTGTATCCGAAAGTCTTATGTCCTCAAAGGTATGTATTTACATTACTGTATCCGAAAGTCTTATGTCCTCAAAGGTATGTATTTACATTACTGTATCCGAAAGTCTTATGTCCTCAAAGGTATGTATTTACATTACTGTATCCGAAAGTCTTATGTCCTCAAAGGTATGTATTTACATTACTGTATCCGAAAGTCTTATGTCCTCAAAGGTATGTATTTACATTACTGTATCCGAAAGTCTTATGTCCTCAAAGGTATGTATTTACATTACTGTATCCGAAAGTCTTATGTCCTCAAAGGTATGTATTTACATTACTGTATCCGAAAGTCTTATGTCCTCAAAGGTATGTATTTACATTACTGTATCCGAAAGTCTTATGTCCTCAAAGGTATGTATTTACATTACTGTATCCGAAAGTCTTATGTCCTCAAAGGTATGTATTTACATTACTGTATCCGAAAGTCTTATGTCCTCAAAGGTATGTATTTACATTACTGTATCCGAAAGTCTTATGTCCTCAAAGGTATGTATTTACATTACTGTATCCGAAAGTCTTATGTCCTCAAAGGTATGTATTTACATTACTGTATCCGAAAGTCTTATGTCCTCAAAGGTATGTATTTACATTACTGTATCCGAAAGTCTTATGTCCTCAAAGGTATGTATTTACATTACTGTATCCGAAAGTCTTATGTCCTCAAAGGTATGTATTTACATTACTGTATCCGAAAGTCTTATGTCCTCAAAGGTATGTATCTCGAAAGGTTCTCATGAATGGTGCCTGTCGAGTAGTCTTTAAATTCAAAGTTAAAAAAAACTATGTCCCATTAATAGTCATTTGTCCGTCACGGACCCATTTGTTTAATGTTAAGGGAAAAAAACTATTTATTTAGCATGCATAACCTTTTGTTTTTCACGTACCTTGGTGTTTATTATTGCGGCCATTCATTTTTTCTTCCAGGTTGGTCATCACCATGTCCTTTATTACATCGCGAGTCTCTGAGAGAGAAAAAAGATTGATTTTATGTTTGTTTGTTTCATTTTTTATCTTTTTTTTCTTTTTCTTTCTTAAACACCATAATAGTTTATTCAGCATAACTTGTTACGTTGTTACTGCATAGTCCAGGCACCTCTGACGTATCCATTATTTTCTTTAATTTTGATTGCTTGCCTTTCTTTTATTTTGTTTGTTGTTGGTTTTTTTGTTGTTTTTCTGTTTAAGTACTTCTATTTCCTCCATCAGTAAAACTGATATTCAGGTCTATCTAACAACAGACATGCGGTCGCCGATTTTTAGATGGGAGAGCACCGAGAGGGTCTCCGTCTGAATCCACATTGGGACACATTATAACTGAATTGTTACTGAAAGTGGTATTAAGTGACCACATTCTTAGCCTACACACTACGAATTAATTGCTTGAAAAGAAACATTATAACCGGTTTAATGCCGCCACATTTTCTTTACCTGTCTCAAGTCAGGATCTATACACCATGACTTGGTTGACCGTTATGGAATATCTGTGTCACAAATGACCACGGATATATTCCACTTGTTGTAAACAATTCCCAGTCCTTTCCTCATTCGTGATTTATCACCGGGTTTGTAACTAGATTGACACGACGGGTGTCACTAGTGGAGCAGAAAATGCCTACATTTCCGGTGCAACTGAGTTCATCTCCGGTTTTTAGTGAGGTTTGTGTTACTCGATCTTTAGTTTTATGTGTCATGTTTTGTAGATCGTTGTTTGTCCTTTGTACTTTTTCTTTTGACCATTGTGTTCTTCTTCAATTTACGGATTCTGATTACCTCCCTTTGGTATCTTCAAACTCTTCATATGTCGTAGTCTTTTTGTGTTCAGTGAGTGAAGGTGAGAGTTTATTATTCTCTTTGTCGATATTAGTGGAATTGTTGACCATCACTGTTTAAATGTTCTTTTCATGATAATTTGTATAAAGGAGAGTGGAGAAGACCGGTTATCACACTGCCTGAAACATATAATAGATGTGATTAATAATTCTGATAAAACTAAGAAAGTTAGGTATATGAAGATCTCTCTTATTTATTATACTTTATTCATATGGAAATAATTGTCATACCTTTCTGTGTATGTTCAGTAGTGTTTACATGTAAAATGGCTTGTTTCAATTCAAAAAACATGTTTGCCAACTTTGACAAGCTGGTCTCCAACATTGAACCTGAAGAGACATAATAAATGCTTTTAAAACAAACTATATATATATATATATGTCACGTGTGTAAATCGTTGTACTTTTTGCTGTACATTTTGAAATACTTTTTAAACTGAAAATACAATCATATAGAAAAGCACACTCTGAAATGATTGGTCAACCTAACTTGATATTGTCCATCTTTTAAATCATTGGCCGTGAGATTTCACGAGATGTCGGGAACTTACTTGCCAATCTCTATTCAGGGGGTATGGTATTTAATACCACTTTCAACAATATTTTAGTTATATCGTGGCGGTCATTTTTATTGGTGGAGGAAACCGGAAAAAACCACCAACCAGTCGCAAGTCACTGAACAACTTTATCACATAGTGATGTGTCGAATACACCTCGCCCGAACAGGATTCGAACTCACAACTTCAGTGGTGATAGACACTGATCGCATATATAGTTGTAAATGCAACTACCATAAGATCACGACTACGTTGGGCCCCGATTGGACGGTCAAAGACGAATGAAAGGTTACATTACATGACCCCAACCAGGATGTTGTTAGTGTAACGGCAAAATAAAATACAAGTACCTGTACATAACCAGTGTTATTGCATGGGGAAACTGTTGTTAACTCTTCTGGAGCGCTTACTTTCACATCCTTGTTTTAAGAGAGTTCGTCTTCTTCAATATTTCGTTCTGTCTTTGCATTTGTATGTTGTTGTTGTTGTAAAATCATGGTTGTTTAGTTCTCTCACTCAAAATACCTCTTTAGTTGAGTATTGTCTGGTTGTTTTATCAAGGGATTAGAGTTATGGTGTTTAACTCCACTTTCAACAATATTTCAGTTATATCGTTGTGGTCAGTTTTATTGGTGAAGGAAACCGGAGTATCCAGAGAAAACCACGGCCTGTCGCAAGTCACTAACAAACATTTTCACATAATATTGTGTCGAGTACACTTCGCCATGAACGGGACTTGAACTCACAACTTTAGTGGTGATAGACACTGATTACACACATAGTTGTCAATCCAACTACAATATGACCACGACCACGGCGATCCCGTTTCATTAAAAATATACAAGGTGTAAACAATAGATGTTATTTCTCGACATTAATATAAATTTTTAACAACAGCCAAGCATAATAAATAATGCCATAAATTGTCTCCCTCAAGGCCAAATATCACATGATGAAATATTATTTTTATTTCAGATGCAGATTAGTGACAATACTAGTTTTTGTAATATCATTAGGATGGTGACATACAACAGTATTTCTCCCATTATTACGACGTTTTAACCCCGCTGAACCAGTGGTTGAAAAATCTGTAATCCTCTAGAGGTTTAAAATGTCTCATGCCTTTCCCCGCATGTTGTCAAATCGGTAATTTTGAAGGATTTTGAAATAAAGTTCGTGTTAAATAATGGGAGAAACAAATTATCCTTCAGTTGCCCATGTAGGTTACGATATTTCTCCACTCTCGCTTGTGGCTAACATTTTAAACTTAACTCTCTTGAGTAGAGAAATATCGTAACCCACGGGAAACTGAAGGAGAATCTATATATATACCGTAATTGCCGTGTCTACATAATGAAATGATTATCAAAACTAAGGTTCTCCTGCCTCAATGCATAGGTGGTCTGAGCCGATTAGGACTATTCTATTTGGGTCTTTTTTAATTGTCTTGCTCCAAAAGTCTTTTATACAGGACTGGTCTTAAGCCAATTGGACCAATTGCTCCAAATTGGACACCGCGCATAAGAGGCCCCTCGCTAGAGTCATCGTCTATCGACTGTTCAGGTACATACAACAACACACTACAGGTTTAATAGAGAACAACATTGGGCCCTTCACCTCCTAAAACCGGTCCTGATTATAAATTATTTGGCTTTCCAATCTTTCAATTCTGATAGTACCTGATGACGGTTATTCTAGAAAGGCGTCGTACGCACTACTTAGTACTTTATATTTATGGCTAAATCAAATTAAAGCTGCCACTTACCATTACGTATGTGCTCCAGCTATGGCTAAATCAAATTAAAGCTGCCACTCACCATTACGTATATGCTCCAGCTATGGCTAAATCAAATTAAAGCTGCCACTTACCATTACGTATGTGCTCCAGCTATGGCTAAATCAAATTAAAGCTGCCACTCACCATTACGTGTGCTCCAGCTATGGCTAAATCAAATTAAAGCTGCCACTCACCATTACGTATGTGCTCCAGCTATGGCTAAATCAAATTAAAGCTGCCACTTACCACTACGTATGCGCTCCAGCTATGGCTAAATCAAATTAAAGCTGCCACTTACCATTACGTATGCACTCCAGCTATGGCTAAATCAAATTAAAGCTACCACTCACCATTACGTATGTGCTCCAGCTATGGCTAAATCAAATTAAAGCTGCCACTCACCATTACGTATGTGTTCCAGCTATGGCTAAATCAAATTAAAGCTGCCACTCACCATTACGTATGTGTTCCAGCTATGGCTAAATCAAATTAAAGCTGCCACTCACCATTACGTATGTGCTCCAGCTATGGCTAAATCAAATTAAAGCTGCCACTCACCATTACGTATATGCTCCAGCTATGGCTAATTCAAATTAAAGCTGCCACTTACCATTACGTATGTGCTCCAGCTATGGCTAAATCAAATTAAAGCTGCCACTCACCATTACGTATGTGCTCCAGCTATGGTTAAATCAAATTAAAGCTGCCACTCACCATTACGTATGTGCTGCAGCTATGGCTAAATCAAATTAAAGCTGCCACTCACCATTACGTATGTGCTGCAGCTATGGCTAAATCAAATTAAAGCTGCCACTTACCACTACGTATGTGTTCCAGCTATGGCTAAATCAAATTAAAGCTGCCACTCACCATTACGTATGTGCTCCAGCTATGGCTAAATCAAATTAAAGCTGCCACTCACCATTACGTATGTGCTCCAGCAATGGCTAAATCAAATAAAAGCTGCCACTCACCATTACGTATGTGCTCCAGCTATGGCTAGATCAAATTAAAGCTGCCACTCACCATTACGTATGTGCTCCAGCTATGGCTAAATCAAATTAAAGCTGCCACTCACCATTACGTATGTGCTCCAGCTATGGCTAAATCAAATTAAAGCTGCCACTCACCACTACGTATGTGTTCCAGCTATGGCTAAATCAAATAAAAGCTGCCACTTACCATTACGTATGTGCTCCAGCTATGGCTAAATCAAATTAAAGCTGCCACTCACCATTACGTATGTGTTCCAGCTATGGCTAAGTCAAACTAAAGCTGCCACTCACCATTACGTATGTGTTCCAGCTATGGCTAAATCAAATTAAAGCTGCCACTCACCATTACGTATGTGCTCCAGCTATGGCTAAATCAAATTAAAGCTGCCACTCACCATTACGTATGTGCTCCAGCTATGGCTAAATCAAATTAAAGCTGCCACTTACCATTACGTATGTGCTCCAGCTATGGCTAATTCAAATTAAAGCTGCCACTCACCATTACGTATGTGTTCCAGCTATGGCTAATTCAAATTAAAGCTGCCACTCACCATTACGTATGTGCTCCAGCTATGGCTAAATCAAATTAAAGCTGCCACTCACCATTACGTATATGGTCCAGCTATGGCTAAATCAAATTAAAGCTGCCACTTACCATTACGTATGTGTTCCAGCTATGGCTAAATCAAATTAAAGCTGCCACTCACCATTACGTATGTGCTCCAGCTATGGCTAAATCAAATTAAAGCTGCCACTCACCATTACGTATGTGCTCCAGCTATGGCTAAATCAAATTAAAGCTGCCACTCACCATTACGTATGTGCTCCAGCTATGGCTAAATCAAATTAAAGCTGCCACTCACCATTACGTATGTTCTCCAGCTATGGCTAAATCAAAATAAAGCTGCCACTCACCATTACGTATGTGTTCCAGCTATGGCTAAGTCAAATTAAAGCTGCCACTCACCATTACGTGTGTGCTCCAGCTATGGCTAAATCATATTAAAGCTGCCACTCACCATTACGTATGTGTTCCAGCTATGGCTAAATCAAATTAAAGCTGCCACTCACCATTACGTGTGTGCTCCAGCTATGGCTAAATCAAATTAAAGCTGCCACTCACCATTACGTATGTGCTCAAGCTATGGCTAAATCAAAATAAAGCTGCCACTTACCATTACGTATGTGCTCCAGCTATGGCTAAATCAAATTAAAGCTGCCACTCACCATTACGTATGTGCTCCAGCTATGGCTAAATCAAATTAAAGCTGCCACTCACCATTACGTATGTGTTCCAGCTATGGCTAAATTAAATTAAAGCTGCCACTCACCATTACGTATGTGTTCCAGCTATGGCTAAATCAAATTAAAGCTGCCACTCACCATTACGTATGTGCTCCAGCTATGGCTAAATCAAATTAAAGCTGCCACTCACCATTACGTATGTGTTCCAGCTATGGCTAATTCAAAATAAAGCTGCCACTTACCATTACGTATGTGCTCCAGCTATGGCTAAATCAAATTAAAGCTGCCACTCACCATTACGTATGTGCTCCAGCTATGGCTAAATCAAATTAAAGCTGCCACTCACCATTACGTGTGTGTTCCAGCTATGGCTAAATCAAATTAAAGCTGCCACTCACCATTACGTATGTGCTCCAGCTATGGCTAAATCAAAATAAAGCTGCCACTTACCATTACGTATGTGCTCCAGCTATGGCTAAATCAAATTAAAGCTGCCACTCACCATTACGTATGTGCTCCAGCTATGGCTAAATCAAATTAAAGTTGCCACTCACCATTACGTATGTGTTCCAGCTATGGCTAAGTCAAATTAAAGCTGCCACTCACCATTACACATGTGTTCCAGCTATGGCTAAATCAAATTAAAGCTGCCACTCACCATTACGTATGTGTTCCAGCTATGGCTAGATCAAATTAAAGCTGCCACTTACCATTACTTATGTGCTCCAGCTCCTTTGATATTCGATCCATATTTCTCTTCATTGATGACGTCATCTGATAAAGCATAAGATAGTTTTCATTGGTCGCATCAGTACTAGCCTTTATTATACTTAAATCCCTCAGAATTGATTGGAATGTGTTCCTTTTAGGTCTCTTCTTATTCGTGTTTGTCAACGTGTCTACATGTTGTTCTGATATCGTGTTGTTCAACGGGTCTACATGTTGTTCTGATATCGTGTTGTTCAACGGGTCTACATGTTGTTCTGATATCGTGTTGTTCAACGGGTCTACATGTTGTTCTGATATCGTGTTGTTCAACGGGTCTACATGTTGTTCTGATATCGTGTTGTTCAACGGGTCTACATGTTGTTCTGATATCGTGTTGTTCAACGGGTCTACATGTTGTTCTGATATCGTGTTGTTCAACGTGTCTACATGTTGTTCTGATATCGTGTTGTTCAACGGGTCTACATGTTGTTCTGATATCGTGTTGTTCAACGGGTCTACATGTTGTTCTGATATCGTGTTGTTCAACGGGTCTACATGTTGTTCTGATATCGTGTTGTTCAACGTGTCTACATGTTGTTCTGATATCGTGTTGTTCAACGGGTCTACATGTTGTTCTGATATCGTGTTGTTCAACGGGTCTACATGTTGTTCTGATATCGTGTTTGTCAACGGGTCTACATGTTGTTCTGATATCGTGTTGTTCCATTCTGTTTCAAATGTTGCGTTCTGTTGTTGTTCTGTCACTTCGTCCTGTAACATCGCGGTATCACTGTTCCTGTTTTGTGACATCGCGGTGTCACCGTTCTTGTTCTGTAGCATCATGTTATGGGTGTTCTTGTTCTGTAGCATCGCGTTATCGGCGTTCTTGCTCTGTAGCATCGCGGCGTCACCGTTCTTGTTCTGTAGCATCGCGTTGTCGGTGTTCTTGTTCTGTGCCATCGCGGTGTCACTGTCCTTCTTCTGTAGTATCCCGTTATCGCTGTTCTTGTTCTGAAATTCCTTCTTGTGTATTTGTACCCTGTCAATACATTCTAAATTCTGAATACATTCCGTAGGTTTGAAATTCAGCACATTCACTTTATGTTGAAGTTCTTTGACATCTTGTTCTAACAGCCGTCGTAGGCGTCTTTCTTCCAGCAAGAAGTCCATGATCTGGATGTAGTGTTTTGGCGTGAGATACGGCAATTCATGAACATTGTTAGAAACTGTGATCGTATTAGTTTTGTTCCTAATATTCCCTTCTACACTACTAAGTATAAATATTATCAAAACAGAAAATGAAAACATTTCGTAGAAATAAATATAAGTAAATAAATAATAGTTTTCTTAGTTCCGTTATAATGAATGAAACATGCGGTGTATTTACATGTACGTGTATATATCATAAACAAATGTTACGTTACATAATGGTCAATGGAGAAATCTAATGTCTGGACTATACTATTTATTGTGAATTGTCGTAAAACAAATTAATACTAACTATTACTTGTCAGGATATATAATATAAAATGTCAAGATTAACACTCTGTTCGTCAGACATTTTGTATATCAATCATAAGTAAATCAGTGAAGCGTGACATTATTTATCACTTTCATAGTAACCATTAGCCACTGTCTTGGTGTCTATTCTTAAATATGATAAATAAAATAGGTTAAAAAGTTGTTAATTCTTTAGAGTAGTAATACAATATACAATTGTGATAATAATAATGATAATGGTTTTTAAAGGGGATTTCTTGCGCTTCACAGCAATCCATATCCACAGGTTGGTTTATATACCTTTAAAATTTATAACGAATTAGGGCCCATGAAGCTAGTTTAACACCGCTACTTCTTATTGAAGTGTCTGTACCAAGCCATTTTGTATATAAATCATAAGTAAATCAGTGAAGCGTGATATTGTTTATCACTTTCATATTAACCATTAGCCCCTGTCTATTCTTAAGTATGATAAATAAATTTGTTAAAAAGTTGGTAATTTTTCAGAGTAATAATACAATAACTATTGTTTTAGTATAATATTAATTATGATAATGAATTTCTTGTGCTTCACACCAAACCAGTTCGACAGCTACTGAGGTTTATAGTGCATTACAATTTTATAAGAAGGGGGAATTTTGGGTCCATGAAACTAGTCTAACCCACTACTTTTTATTGACGTGTCTGTATCAAGCCAGGAAAGTGAGTGGTCATGTTCCAGGCTCCTACGTCCCTGATATTTTCATTTTACCTGACTAACGTTATAACCCAGCATCTGGTCGTGTACACTAAATCTAATATATCTAGTATAGTATAGTATAGTATACTGCCAGTGACGTATCTATGTTAGGCTCAAGTAGGCACGTACCTATGCATGAATTTGACAATTTTTGTTATATAAATCAATGTTCCACTTCCCTACTGTAAAACGTATGTAAATATGTTCCAAGATTAAATCTATATAATGTATGTAATACAAATGTACAGAGCGAATTATGTTGTAGACAACCCATCTGACTACTGGAAACTATCCATATGTCTTGTCTTCTTGGATCAGTTAGTGGAGGAGAAATCATAAGTTAGTTAGTACGCAACAAGCAGCGGTTTTTGTTTGGGGGGGGGGGGGGGGCATTTTACAAAAACCCTGCAAGTCTTCTAAACCTAATACTTGAATCTAGTTGATAGATTGTTCAATGACTATCAGAGAGCTTTACCAAGGAAACTAGATTTTGTGGATGAGGTTGAGCGTTGGAAAATTAGGTGGGCTCTCATAGATGATAACCCAGAGTCTACTCGACACTCTATGCAATGCAACAAACCGTGACTTATATCTGGCTATATACACCATCATCAGTATCTTACTGACAATGCCGGTGTCATCGACAACAAGCGAGAGATCTTTCAGTGCAATGAGACGCGTGAAATCCTACTTAAGGTCGACTATTGGCGATGAACGACTGTCCAACTTATCACTTATGCACATACACAGACATGTGCAAGTCGACTTGAATGTGATTATTGATGACTGTTCTATAAACTTGTACAAGTGAAAACAATGTTCAGAGAGTAACCTCTATCAGACATGTATTTTGTTATTCCATTCGGCATTAAAGTTTCGAAGGGTATAAAGTAACGTGACCATCCGTCCGTCCGTGAGAGGTATGTCTGGGTAGTGAAGGACGTTAAAGTTCTACGCTAGTCCGTAGTGGCATTGTCGAAAAGGGACAAACTAATCTGAATTTCATGTTGTTAAAAGCACTTCCAAAATGATCAAAAACGTCACCCTTTCTGTTGTATAACCCGTGAGCTTCCAGAGGCTTCGCCCCATGGATCCCCTTGAACGGCCCCAGTCCCCTCGCCGCAGCAGCTTGTACCTATACTTCTCCATTATTCTGGTTACGCCCCTTACTGCACTAGTTAACCTGAAACACATCAGTTCTACTTTGGGCGGATTTCCAAAATTGTTGTTTTTTTTCCATTTCAGCGGAATAGACAAGATCATACTCTTACTGGAACAGTACAGATCTGACGTCGGGAAACATCAGCAGAACATATTGTATTACTGGAACAGTCCAGATCTGACGGCGGGAAACATCAGCAGAACATATTGTATTACTGGAACAGTACAGATCTGACGGCGGGAAACATCAGCAGAACATATTGTATTAAATGTGTTGGTTATAAAGTCCCAGGAAAAACTTATATGTAATTGATAAGTGACGTCTCAGTAAGCTGTTCTATTTATGTTTTTAATTGAATTGACAGATTTTATTTAAGTTGTTCTTGATTATTTCAACTTTTACATACATGTAATTATTAAAGTTAATATGCTTAGTATTCTGTTTAAATAGATGCATATACATGTATGTAGGACCATACAGGTAAAACTACCAAAGTTCACTCTTTTGATATATTCTATATATATATATCCACCCAAATGAAGTGCAATTTTCCGCTCAAGTGAAATATTTTCCCGCCAAAATGAAAAACGCGGCTACTTTGACTTTGTTGTTAAATGTTATCTCTGAATGACTTTGATAAGATGAAGAAATTATGAAGCAATTATATTAATATTTTTTATGTTGCATCTATTTTTCACTTAAATTATCATGATAAAGACTTGCATGTTTATTATGAGCGAGTTGTATAACGACAAATGAACAATAATTCAGCCATATCATGGCGAGAACAAGTTATATCAGATGAGATGATAATGATGTCCACTTTGTACTAGACCAACAGCTTAATTGAATATTTATAGTGCCAGCTCACTGAAACAACTCTCCACAAGTAGACATGTCTCGCCTATCTGTATTGCGTTTTAGCTTTGTTTTGTTTATATTCGTAATGTGTCTTAAGCTTGTGTACCCAATGTGTCTTGTGTCTCTGGATTGTTCATACTTGATTGCTGGTTCTCTGGATTGTTCATACTTGATTGCCGGTTCTCTGGATTGTTCATACTTGATTGCCGGTTTTCTCTGGATTGTTCATACTTGATTGCCGGTTTTCTCTGGATTGTTCATACTTGATTGCCGGTTTTCTCTGGATTGTTCATACTTGATTGCCAGGTGTCTCTGGATTGTTCATACTTGATTGACGGTTTTCTCTGGATTGTTCATACTTGATTGCTGGTTCTCTGGATTGTTCATACTTGATTCCCGGGTGTCTCTGGATTGTTCATACTTGATTGCCGATTTTCTCTGGATTGTTCATACTTGATTGCCAGTTTTCTCTGGATTGTTCATACTTGATTGCTGGTTCTCTGGATTGTTCATACTTGATTGCTGGTTCTCTAGATTGTTCATACTTGATTGCCGGGTGTCTCTGGATTGTTCATACTTGATTGCCGATTTTCTCTGGATTGTTCATACTTGATTGCCAGTTTTCTCTGGATTGTTCATACTTGATTGCTGGTTCTCTGGATTGTTCATACTTGATTGCTGGTTCTCTAGATTGTTCATACTTGATTGCCGGTTTTCTCTGGATTGTTCATACTTGATTGCCCGTTCTCTGGATTGTTCATACTTGATTGCTGGTTCTCTAGATTGTTCATACTTGATTGCCGGTTTTCTCTGGATTGTTCATACTTGATTGCCAGTTTTCTCTGGATTGTTCATACTTGATTGCCGGTTTTCTCTGGATTGTTCATACTTGATTGCCGGTTTTCTCTGGATTGTTCATACTTGATTGCCAGGTGTCTCTGGATTGTTCATACTTGATTGCCGGTTCTCTGGATTGTTCATACTTGATTGCCAGTTTTCTCTGGATTGTTCATACTTGATTGCCGGTTCTCTGGATTGTTCATACTTTATTGCTGGTTCTCTAGATTGTTCATACTTGATTGCCGGTTTTCTCTAGATTGTTCATACTTGATTGCTGGTTCTCTGGATTGTTCATACTTGATTGCCGGGTTTCTCTGGATTGTTCATACTTGATTGCTGGTTCTCTGGATTGTTCATACTTGATTGCCGGGTTTCTCTGGATTGTTCATACTTGATTGCCGGGTTTCTCTGGATTGTTCATACTTGATTGCCGGTTTTCTCTGGATTGTTCATACTTGATTGCCGGTATTCTCTGGATTGTTCATACTTGATTGCTGGTTCTCTGGATTGTTCATACTTGATTGCCGGGTGTATCTGGATTGTTCATACTTGATTGCCGGTTTTCTGGATTGTTCATACTTGATTGCCGGTTCTCTGGATTGTTCATACTTGATTGCCGGGTTTCTCTGGATTGTTCATACTTGATTGCCGATTTTCTCTGGATTGTTCATACTTGATTGCTGGTTCTCTGGATTGTTCATACTTGATTGCTGGTTCTCTGGATTGTTCATATTTGATTGCCGGTTTTCTCTGGATTGTTCATACTTGATTGCCGGTTCTCTGGATTGTTCATACTTGATTGCTGGTTCTCTGGATTGTTCATACTTGATTGCCGGGTTTCTCTGGATTGTTCATACTTGATTGCCGGGTTTCTCTGGATTGTTCATACTTGATTGCCGGGTTTCTCTGTATTGTTCATTCTTGATTGCCGGGTTTCTCTGGATTGTTCATACTTGATTGCCGGGTTTCTCTGGATTGTTCATACTTGATTGCCGGTTTTCTCTGGATTGTTCATATTTGATTGCCGGGTTTTTCTGGATTGTTCATACTTGATTGCCGGGTTTCTCTGGATTGCTCACTTGATTGTCGGGTTTCTCTGGATTGTTCATACTTGATTGCCGGGTTTCTCTGGATTGTTCATACTTGATTGCCGGGTTTCTCTAGATTGTTCATACTTGATTGCCGGGTTTCTCTGGATTGTTCATACTTGATTGCAGGGTTTCTCTAGATTGTTCATACTTGATTGCCGGTTTTCTCTGGATTGTTCATACTTGATTGCCGGTTTTCTCTGGATTGTTCATACTTGATTGCCGGGTTTCTCTGGATTGTTCATACTTGATTGCCGGGTTTCCAAAATTGTTGTTTTTTTCCATTTCAGCGGAATAGACAAGATCATACTCTTACTGGAACAGTACAGATCTGACGTCGGGAAACATCAGCAGAACATATTGTATTAAATGTGTTGGTTATAAAGTCCCAGGAAAATCTTATAAGTAATTGATAAGTGACGTCTCAGTAAGCTGTTCTATTTACGTTTTTAATTGAATTGACAGATTTTATTTAAGTTGTTCTTGATTATTTCAACTTTTACATACATGTAATCATTAAAGTTAATATGCTTAGTATTTTGTTTAAATAGATGCATATACATGTATGTAGGACCATACAGGTAAAACTACCAAAGTTCACTCTTTTGATATATTCTATATATATAGCCACCCAAATGAAATGCAATTTTCCGCTCAAGTGAAATATTTTCCCGCCAAAATGAAAAACGCGGCTACTTTGACTTTGTTGTTAAATGTTATCTCTGAATGACTTTGATAAGATGAAGAAATTATGAAGCAATTATATTAATATTTTTTATGTTGCATCTATTTTTCACTTAAATTACCATAATAAAGACTTGCATGTTTATTATGAGCGAGTTGCATAACGACAAATGAACAATAATTCAGCCATATCATGGCGAGAACAAGTTATATCAGATGAGATGATAATGATGTCCACTTTGTACTAGACCAACAGCTTAATTGAATATTTATAGTGCCAGCTCACTGAAACAACTCTCCACAAGTAGACATGTCTCGCCTATCTGTATTGCGTTTTAGCTTTGTTTTGTTTATATTCGTAATGTGTCTTAAGCTTGTGTACCCAATGTGTCTTGTGTCTCTGGATTGTTCATACTTGGTTGCCGGTTTTCTCTGGATTGTTCATACTTGATTGCCCGTTCTCTGGATTGTTCATACTTGATTGCTGGTTCTCTGGATTGTTCATACTTGATTGCCGGTTTTCTCTGGATTGTTCATACTTGATTGCCGGGTTTCTCTGGATTGTTCATACTTGATTGCCGGGTTTCTCTGGATTGTTCATACTTGATTGCCGGGTTTCTCTGTATTGTTCATTCTTGATTGCCGGGTTTCTCTGGATTGTTCATACTTGATTTGCCGGGTTTCTCTGGATTGTTCATACTTGATTGCCGGTTTTCTCTGGATTGTTCATATTTGATTGCCGGGTTTTTCTGGATTGTTCATACTTGATTGCCGGGTTTCTCTGGATTGCTCACTTGATTGCCGGGTTTCTCTGGATTGTTCATACTTGATTGCCGGGTTTCTCTGGATTGTTCATACTTGATTGCCGGGTTTCTCTGGATTGTTCATAGTTGATTTCCGGTTTTCTCTGGATTGTTCATACTTGATTGCCGGGTTTCTCTGGATTGTTCATACTTGATTGCAGGGTTTCTCTGGATTGTTCATACTTGATTGCCGGGTTTCTCTGGATTGTTCATACTTGATTGCCGGTTTTCTCTGGATTGTTCATACTTGATTGCCGGGTTTCTCTGGATTGTTCATACTTGATTGCTGGGTTTCTCTGGATTGTTCATACTTGATTGCCGGGTTTCTCTGGATTGTTCATACTTGATTGCCGGTTTTCTCTGGATTGTTCATACTTGATTGCCGGGTTTCTCTGGATTGCTCATACTTGATTGCCGGGTTTCTCTGGATTGTTCATACTTGATTACCGGGTTTCTCTGGATTGTTCATATTCTATTACCGGGTTTCTCTGGATTGTTCATACTTGATTACCGGGTTTCTCTGGATTGTTCATACTTGATTGCCAGTTTTATCTGGATTGTTCATACTTGATTGCCGTGTTTCTCTGGATTGTTCATACTTGATTGCCGGGTTTCTCTGGATTGTTCATACTTGATTGCCGGGTTTCTCTGGATTGTTCATACTTGATTACCGGGTGTCTCTGGATTGTTCATACTTGATTACCGGGTTTCTCTGGATTGTTCATACTTGATTACCGGGTGTCTCTGGATTGTTCATACTTGATTACCGGGTATCTCTGGATTGTTCATACTTGATTGCCGGGTTTCTCTGGATTGTTCATACTTGATTACCGGGTGTCTCTGGATTGTTCATACTTGATTGCCGGGTTTCTCTGGATTGTTCATACTTGATTGCCGGGTTTCTCTGGATTGTTCATACGTGATTGCCGGGTTTCTCTGGATTGTTCATACTTGATTGCCGGGTTTCTCTGGATTGTTCATACTTGATTGCCGGGTTTCTCTGGATTGTTCATACTCGATTGCCGGTTTTCTCCAGCATTAACCAACATAGTACAGATTTCATTATTAATGTACATTTTGTTATAATTTGACCATTTCACTTTTGGGTTTTTTTCCCGGTCAGGTTATCCACTACTGCCAACTAAATGTGGTTTGTTATCTAAACAGGAAACAGTTTCCAATAAAGTGACTGTGACAAGTTCCTCGAAGTCATTGTCCGTTGCCTTGCTGAGATCATTTTTTTTCTTCGATATTCATAACTTGAATTGATTCCTTTCCACACTATTGTTATGAGTTCGAATCTCACTCTGACGAGGTGTACTCAATACAACATTATGTGATACAGTTTGTCAGCGACTTGCCAGTGGTTTTCTCCCGGTACTCCGGTTTCCTCCACCAATAAAACTACCCGCCATGAAATAGCTGAAATATTGTTGAAAGTGGCATTAAAACGCCACAACCCCCCGCGATTCCTTTACATAACCAGAAACTCATTTCCTTTTGAGTCCTTTACTTAGATCAATATTACAAATTTCATAATAATAATTGAAAACATTAATTAAGTTGACAACTATATCTGATCTCAAACAAATACCATTTATAAGAAATATTTCGGCTTGCATTTTGCAAGATTTTTAAACTTTGACTTTGAGATCTGGATAAGCTATGGCAGTGATACACTCTTAATAGGACAACTTTAAATTTGATTGAATCCTTACTCTACAGGAATGGCCATTGTGTTGTTACTTACAAAGTTACATTATTATCTTATAGGCAGTTCCTATATGACAAGAAAAGATTAACATAAGATCTTACGGACAAAATGTTTTAGAAATCTGCAACTCTGAAAACAGATAATTTCAATTTTCCCATTGTGAACTTTCCATTTATATGAAACAACATTCAAACAGTACCTACATATGGAGTATATATATCTCTCAGTTGATATGATATTCCAGAGATTTTGGTTAAAGGAAAAAAAACATGATAAAGGTTTGCAACAAGAAAGCTACTGAACCAAAGGGTCAAAGTTGAAAAACTTGTGCCTTATTCATTTGTTGTTATGAACAATAAAATATGCTTAAACTACCAAGGGGTTCTACTAGTCAAGTTGAAGTCATCACTTCAAAGGCTTTACGATCATCATAATAATATTCTGGTTAATCGTTGGCAGCAGGTATATTTCACTTGTCTTAATCACAATCCCGCCCTTTCTGCATTCAGGAAGTGCTCATATTTCCAGAGCATCTGATCATGAGTTCACCCTTGTTTTACTTTTAGTGGTGTTCGTGTTTTCTGCGTTGTATTTTATAGATCATTGTTTGTTCATTTGTCCTTTTTCTTTTGCCAATTGTAGTCTCTGTCCTTCTTCCAATTACGACTTCTGATTATCCCTTTTAATATCTTCAACCTTTCCTTACTACAGTCACAAAACACGTTTGACCAAATGAGCTTAAACTGCTTAAAACATGAGAATATTACAAAATCCAGTCTTAGAAAGTCTTATTTCAACCTAAAACCTAAAACTCGACTTTTATGACTCTTTTTGGTTTTAAAGTGGGGGTTCATGTTTACTTTGTACTAGTCCAACACACTTAGTTTGATTTTTATTGAAACAGCAGCCCGGGGGTAGCCACACCACTTCACTCTAACTCATTATCATGATGTCAATCCAACCAGTTTTATCTTACTGGTTAATACTGTGTGCTTAGCAGAGAATAACAGATGCCATTTTTATAGTCTTTTGTTTGACCTGACTAAGACTTGAACCCACAATTTACAAGGTGAGCATGCAACATGCAAACCATTACACTACCAATCCAGTTGACTGTCACAGGAAATGCATGGAAAGGGGGTGGAGAGGGTTTTTGGGAGGGAGGGGAGTTTATTGATGTGACTACAGTCAATATAAATAATATTTTTTATATATTTATTCTATGCATAAACAAATATTACATAATTATTACAACTAATAAATAAAATATCACAGATCTAAAGACATAAATAAGCTCAATGTGTACTTTGACAAGTAAATTGGTAAAATTTACAATTAAAGATGGTTGACAATAGTCTCTTCTAACTTCAAGGAGGAACAAATCCAGGAAAAAAAATCCCAAAAAACTAAACCTCTTTTTAAGGTGGAAATTATAATGATACACTACTGAAGCCTTGCACAATATTCTATTAATAGAATAATGACAATTATGAGAGTTGAGACATACAATATCGTTGGTATCACAGGAAGTCAGATATGATGAATAATAATACACTAGTATTCCTAGAATAACATTAATTTTCCTGGAATAACACTAATATTCCTGGAATAACACTAATATTCCTGAAATAACACTAATATTCCTGGAATAACACTAATATCCTGGAATAACACCAATATTCCTGGAATAACACAACCATTCCTGGGTTAAAAGCGATAACATTCCCTTTAGTTATTTTACTACCATAAATCCTTGAAAATATTTGGAGTTACCCAGCTGGTATGTATACAATAATTAATATCAAATGGCTTCCACATATTTTTCAGCCTTCAACAGTCATTTTGAAAACACAGCTGGTATGTAGGCAGTCATTCATATCAAAATGGTATCCACACATTTTTCAGTTAAACTTATTACCATCCATATACTATATCTACTCTATAATCTCTGTACAAGATAACCTTTAACCTTTACATTAGTATGCTGGAATATAAAATAATGAAACATTATTCAGGACTCAATTGGGGTTCAATAGAAATATGATGAATTTTCATTGGACACTCAGTGGAGTACATCAGGGTTGAACTGTATATCACATGAGGTAATTGATTAAGAATGTCATTCATCTGCCATGCGATATGCAGGTAAGGGTTTTTTTTTTTTGCTTAAAATATTCTAGATTTCACAAGTCACATTTCAAAATTATAAGGTCACATAATGGAACAAAAAAACCTTTTCGGAACAAGACTTATGCACAAATTTACTTCAGGAAAAATAATGTGCAAGTCCAAAATTGTATGTTTTTATGCCATTTTCAACACTATTTCAGTTACTTTGTACTAGACCAACAAGCTTAGTTGGATTGTTTTAGTGCTAGCTCACTGAAACAGTCCACAGGTTTACATGTCGCCCCACTCTACACATTAACCTGATTCTTAGTCTTTGCTTTCTCTTTAAAGGCATAGTCGCTCAGATTGATTTTTTTTGTTTATATTAAAAGTTGCCAATATTCGATGTTTTATACTAATAAAATGTTCTGAACAAGAAGCCAGGTTAAAAAATAGGTTGTAATGTCGTAATTAGTGAAAAGAATTTGAATGTTTGTTGGTGAAATCGCTATTAACACACCTAATTATAAGTCGGCTGTCTTTTCCGAAGTTTACCGGACACTGATAACTGCTATAAATAACCAGAAAGCATGTTGCAGGTTAATATTGGTTAAAATTAATATAATTTAAGAAATATATCTATGAAATTGGATCCGGGGGTAATCAGTTAATATTATATGATGGTATTTAGTAAGAATGACACTTAAAATCGAAAATACGTGATGAAATCAATAAAAACAAACCCAAACTCTGCAAAGGGGCCCAATAAAGGAAAAATTGTAAACAAATTGTATCGCATATTATTTTCAGCAAGCAATTTCGCACATGAGCAAACGCTTTACCGAATGAGGTCACTGTGTAGGTCATCAATGGTCATATGATCATATTCATGAATATATGAATATCATGCTGGTAAACATTGAATTCTTTACGGGAGATAAAAAATCAAACAGCGACATATTTCCTTCGTTCCAGGTTAAATACGTATGATATTATGAAAAATTTCAACTGCAATTAGTATAAAACATCGAATATTGGCAACTTTCAATATAAAAAAAAAATCAATCTGAGTGACTGTATGCTTTTAAAGATAGATGCATGTTTACCGAAGAAGCAACAAATTCCAATTTACAGTCTTTAGTTTGACCCACCCATGGCTTGAACCCATGATCTACCACACTTGATGTAAGAATGCTAACAATTTAACCCATGATCTACCACACTTGATGTAAGAATGCTAACAATTTAACCCATGATCTACCACACTTAATGTAAGAATGCTAACAATTTAACACATGATCTACCACACTTGATGTAAAAATGCTAACAATTTAACCCATGATCTACCACACTTGATGTAAGAATGCTAACAATTTAACCCATGATCTACCACACTTGATGTAAGAATGCTAACAATTTAACCCATGATCTACCACACTTGATGTAAGAATGCTAACAATTTAACCCATGATCTACCACACTTAATGTAAGAATGCTAACAATTTAACCCATGATCTACCGCACTTGATGTAAGAATGCTAACAATTTAACCCATGATCTACCACACTTAATGTAAGAATGCTAACAATTTAACCCATGATCTACCACACTTAATGTAAGAATGCTAACAATTTAACCCATGATCTACCGCACTTGATGTAAGAATGCTAACAATTTAACCCATGATCTACCACACTTAATGTAAGAATGCTAACAATTTAACACATGATCTACCACACTTGATGTAAGAATGCTAACAATTTAACCCATGATCTACCACACTTGATGTAAGAATGCTAACAATTTAACCCATGATCTACCACACTTGATGTAAGAATGCTAACAATTTAACCCATGATCTACCACACTTGATGTAAGAATGCTAACAATTTAACCCATGATCTACCACACTTAATGTAAGAATGCTAACAATTTAACCCATGATCTACCGCACTTGATGTAAGAATGCTAACAATTTAACCCATGATCTACCACACTTGATGTAAGAATGCTAACAATTTAACCCATGATCTACCACACTTGATGTAAGCATGCTAACAATTTAACCCATGATCTACCACACTTGATGTAAGCATGCTAACAATTTAACCCATGATCTACCACACTTGATGTAAGCATGCTAACAATTTAACCCATGATCTACCACACTTGATGTAAGAATGCTAACAATTTAACCCATGATCTACCACACTTGATGTAAGAATGCTAACAATTTAACCCATGATCTACCACACTTGATGTAAGAATGCTAACAATTTAACCCATGATCTACCACACTTGATGTAAGAATGCTAACAATTTAACCCATGATCTACCACACTTGATGTAAGAATGCTAACAATTTAACCCATGATCTACCACACTTAATGTAAGAATGTTAACAATTTAACCCATGATCTACCACACTTAATGTAAGAATGTTAACAATTTAACCCATGATCTATCACACTTGATGTAAGAATGCTAACAATTTAACCCATGATCTACCACACTTAATGTAAGAAAGTTAACAATTTAACCCATGATCTACCACACTTGATGTAAGAATGCTAACAATTTAACCCATGATCTACCACACTTAATGTAAGAATGTTAACAATTTAACCCATGATCTACCACACTTGATGTAAGAATGCTAACAATTTAACCCATGATCTACCACACTTAATGTAAGAATGTTAACAATTTAACCCATGATCTACCACACTTGATGTAAGAATGCTAACAATTTAACCCATGATCTACTACACTTGATGTAAGAATGCTAACAATTTAACCCATGATCTACCACACTTGATGTAAGCATGCTAACAATTTAACCCATGATCTACCACACTTGATGTAAGCATGCTAACAATTTAACCCATGATCTACCACACTTGATGTAAGAATGCTAACAATTTAACCCATGATCTACCACACTTAATGTAAGAATGCTAACAATTTAACCCATGATCTACCACACTTGATGTAAGAATGCTAACAATTTAACCCATGATCTACCACACTTGATGTAAGAATGCTAACAATTTAACCCATGATCTACCACACTTGATGTAAGAATGCTAACAATTTAACCCATGATCTACCACACTTAATGTAAGAATGTTAACAATTTAACCCATGATCTACCACACTTGATGTAAGAATGCTAACAATTTAACCCATGATCTACCACACTTAATGTAAGAAAGTTAACAATTTAACCCATGATCTACCACACTTGATGTAAGAATGCTAACAATTTAACCCATGATCTACAACACTTAATGTAAGAATGTTAACAATTTAACCCATGATCTACCACACTTGATGTAAGCATGCTAACAATTTAACCCATGATCTACCACACTTGATGTAAGCATGCTAACAATTTAACCCATGATCTACCACACTTGATGTAAGCATGCTAACAATTTAACCCATGATCTACCACACTTGATGTAAGCATGCTAACAATTTAAGCCATGATCTACCACACTTGATGTAAGAATGCTAACAATTTAACCCATGATCTACCACACTTGATGTAAGCATGCTAACAATTTAACCCATGATCTACCACACTTGATGTAAGCATGCTAACAATTTAACCCATGATCTACCACACTTGATGTAAGAATGCTAACAATTTAACCCATGATCTACCACACTTGATGTAAACAGGTTAACAATTTAACCCATGATCTACCACACTTGATGTAAGAATGCTAACAATTAACCCATGATCTACCACACTTGATGTAAGAATGCTAACAATTTAACCCATGATCTACCACACTTGATGTAAGAATGCTAACAATTTAACCCATGATCTACCACACTTGATGTAAACATACTAACAATTTAACCCATGATCTACCACACTTGCTGTAAACATGCTAACAATTTAACCCATGATCTACCACACTTGATGTAAGCATGTTAACAATTTAACCCATGATCTACCACACTTGATGTAAGAATGCTAACAATTAAACCATGATCTACCACACTTGATGTAAGAATGCTAACAATTTAACCCATGATCTACCACACTTGATGTAAACATACTAACAATTTAACCCATGATCTACCACACTTGATGTAAGCATGCTAACAATTTAACCCATGATCTACCACACTTGATGTAAACATGCTAACAATTTAACCCATGATCTACCACACTTGATGTAAACATGCTAACAATTTAACCCATGATCTACCACACTTGATGTAAACATGCTAACAATTTAACCCATGATCTACCACACTTGATGTAAACATGCTAACAATTTAACACATGATCTACCACACTTGATGTAAACATGCTAACAATTTAACCCATGATCTACCACACTTGATGTAAACATGCTAACAATTTAACCCATGATCTACCACACTTGATGTAAACATGCTAACAATTTAACCCATGATCTACCACACTTGATGTAAACATGCTAACAATTTAACCCATGATCTACCACACTTGATGTAAACATGCTAACAATTTAACCCATGATCTACCACACTTGATGTAAACATGCTAACAATTTAACCCATGATCTACCACACTTGATGTAAACATGCTAACAATTTAACCCATGATCTACCACACTTGATGTAAACATGCTAACAATTTAACCCATGATCTACCACACTTGATGTAAACATGCTAACAATTTAACCCATGATCTACCACACTTGATGTAAACATGCTAACAATTTAACCCATGATCTACCACACTTGATGTAAGCATGCTAACAATTTAACCCATGATCTACCACACTTGATGTAAGAATGCTAACAATTTAACCCATGATCTACCACACTTGATGTAAGAATGCTAACAATTTAACCCATGATCTACCACACTTGATGTAAGAATGCTAACAATTTAACCCATGATCTACCACACTTAATGTAAGAATGTTAACAATTTAACCCATGATCTACCACACTTGATGTAAGAATGCTAACAATTTAACCCATGATCTACCACACTTAATGTAAGAAAGTTAACAATTTAACCCATGATCTACCACACTTGATGTAAGAATGCTAACAATTTAACCCATGATCTACAACACTTAATGTAAGAATGTTAACAATTTAACCCATGATCTACCACACTTGATGTAAGCATGCTAACAATTTAACCCATGATCTACCACACTTGATGTAAGCATGCTAACAATTTAACCCATGATCTACCACACTTGATGTAAGCATGCTAACAATTTAACCCATGATCTACCACACTTGATGTAAGCATGCTAACAATTTAAGCCATGATCTACCACACTTGATGTAAGAATGCTAACAATTTAACCCATGATCTACCACACTTGATGTAAGCATGCTAACAATTTAACCCATGATCTACCACACTTGATGTAAGCATGCTAACAATTTAACCCATGATCTACCACACTTGATGTAAGAATGCTAACAATTTAACCCATGATCTACCACACTTGATGTAAACAGGTTAACAATTTAACCCATGATCTACCACACTTGATGTAAGAATGCTAACAATTAACCCATGATCTACCACACTTGATGTAAGAATGCTAACAATTTAACCCATGATCTACCACACTTGATGTAAGAATGCTAACAATTTAACCCATGATCTACCACACTTGATGTAAACATACTAACAATTTAACCCATGATCTACCACACTTGATGTAAACATGCTAACAATTTAACCCATGATCTACCACACTTGATGTAAGCATGTTAACAATTTAACCCATGATCTACCACACTTGATGTAAGAATGCTAACAATTAAACCATGATCTACCACACTTGATGTAAGAATGCTAACAATTTAACCCATGATCTACCACACTTGATGTAAACATACTAACAATTTAACCCATGATCTACCACACTTGATGTAAGCATGCTAACAATTTAACCCATGATCTACCACACTTGATGTAAACATGCTAACAATTTAACCCATGATCTACCACACTTGATGTAAACATGCTAACAATTTAACCCATGATCTACCACACTTGATGTAAACATGCTAACAATTTAACCCATGATCTACCACACTTGATGTAAACATGCTAACAATTTAACACATGATCTACCACACTTGATGTAAACATGCTAACAATTTAACCCATGATCTACCACACTTGATGTAAACATGCTAACAATTTAACCCATGATCTACCACACTTGATGTAAACATGCTAACAATTTAACCCATGATCTACCACACTTGATGTAAACATGCTAACAATTTAACCCATGATCTACCACACTTGATGTAAACATGCTAACAATTTAACCCATGATCTACCACACTTGATGTAAACATGCTAACAATTTAACCCATGATCTACCACACTTGATGTAAACATGCTAACAATTTAACCCATGATCTACCACACTTGATGTAAACATGCTAACAATTTAACCCATGATCTACCACACTTGATGTAAACATGCTAACAATTTAACCCATGATCTACCACACTTGATGTAAACATGCTAACAATTTAACCCATGATCTACCACACTTGATGTAAGCATGCTAACAATTTAACCCATGATCTACCACACTTGATGTAAACATGCTAACAATCAGGATATTTTCACAAACTTTTGTGGTGATAAGAACTGAGTGGTATGTAGGTAGATGTAAATCAAATTTACCATACAAACCACCTCCAAGGAGGCCCCTGAAGATTTTCAATACTTTACATAATTAAACAATGCATGTATACCTCTTGGTGGTGGCTGTTTTTTCAGCTTTCCTGAAATAAAACCATTTATTGTTTTAAATATATGGGAAAATTTTATAACAATTACTACAGAAATTTTACATATTTCTAAAACATCTCAATTAATATTAACAAGTCAAATTTGTGATTGTGAACTTTATAAAAGGTCAATTATAATTTAATGTCATTTTAAAAAATGTTGGATTTTATAAAAGGATAATAGATTGAGACATATTTTTGCTATAGCATGTGGTTGGTATTTTTTTTGAGTGGAAGCGAATATGTGCATGTTTTTTATCACCCGTTTATATCTGTATTTGTCACTGGTGAACCAATTATCAAGAAGGGGAGAGATGGATTCCCTTTAATCAATATAAACCTGCCACATTTTTGTGTCTCTCCCAAGCCAGGTCCTGCATTTCTAATGTCACACATCAGGATCTTTTTTTGTGTTCAATGCTTTGTGGCGAGAGGTTGTTGTTTGCTTTTTGACCTTCACTACTGTTTAAACTTTCTTCTCACAATATAATTAACTAATTGGAAGGATCCTTGTATCTGATTTTCATACCTTCTTTCTTAAATATTTCATATAATTTGAATATTTAAAAAACAAAGAAATATCCAACCACCACAAAGACAATGAAATAAGAATTTATTCAAAAATATTTTAATAATTAAAAAAATGTTTTTAGGTACCTTCATACTGCCATTCTGCTAAACTGGTATCAGATTCATATCTAGGAAGCTGCCAACCACCCGATTCTGACCTTACAGATCCTTGTACAGTGGGTTCCTGAAACAATTATGTATTATATATAAGACAGGATTAGAATTATGGTGTTTAACGCCACTTTCAACAATATTTCAGCTATATTGTAGCGGTCAGTGGAAACCGAAGCATCCGGAGAAAACCACTGACATGTCAATGACAAACTTTATCACATAATGTTGTATCAAGTACATCTCTGTATGACAAACTTTATCACATAATGTTGTATCAAGTACATCTCTGCATGACAAACTTTATCACATGATGTTGTATCAAGTACATCTCTGTATGACAAACTTTATCACATAATGTTGTATCAAGTACATCTCTGTATGACAAACTTTATCACATAATGTTGTATCAAGTACATCTCACATGACAAACTTTATCACATAATGTTGTATCAAGTACATCTCTGTATGACAAACTTTATCACATAATGTTGTATCAAGTACATCTCTGTATGACAAACTTTATCACATAATGTTGTATCAAGTACATCTCACATGACAAACTTTATCACATAATGTTGTATCAAGTACATCTCTGTATGACAAACTTTATCACATAATATTGTATCAAGTACATCTCTGTATGACAAACTTTATCACATAATGTTGTATCAAGTACATCTCTGTATGACAAACTTTATCACATAATGTTGTATCAAGTACATCTCACATGACAAACTTTATCACATAATGTTGTATCAAGTACATCTCACATGACAAACTTTATCACATAATGTTGTATCAAGTACATCTCACATGACAAACTTTATCACATAATGTTGTATCAAGTACATCTCTGTATGACAAACTTTATCAGATAATGTTGTATCAAGTACATCTCTGTATGACAAACTTTATCACATAATGTTGTATCAAGTACATCTCTGCATGACAAACTTTATCACATAATGTTGTATCAAGTACATCTCTGTATGACAAACTTTATCACATAATGTTGTATCAAGTACATCTCTGTATGACAAACTTTATCACATAATGTTGTATCAAGTACATCTCTGTATGACAAACTTTATCACATAATGTTGTATCAAGTACATCTCTGCATGACAAACTTTATCACATGATGTTGTATCAAGTACATCTCTGTATGACAAACTTTATCACATAATGTTGTATCAAGTACATCTCTGTATGACAAACTTTATCACATAATGTTGTATCAAGTACATCTCTGTATGACAAACTTTATCACATAATGTTGTATCAAGTACATCTCTGTATGACAAACTTTATCACATAATGTTGTATCAAGTACATCTCTGTATGACAAACTTTATCACATAATGTTGTATCAAGTAAATCTCTGCATGAACAGGGTTCGAAACTCTGCTGTGTATTCAACACTAACAGATATAGTACTGATATACATGCTGTCAAGTTGCTTAGTTTTATATATAATATACAATATATGAGGTTCTTCAAAGATGGAAAAATGCAGAAATTACCAAAAATAATTACTAGTTTTTGAACTTTGGTTAGAGAGGGACTATTGTACGATGCTATAGTTCAATTAGTCAAAACAATTATTTGATAAGCATTCATTTTAAATCAACATGATGTTTTATGACTTAGTCATAAACAAGTCTAAAATTTTACTGAACAGAAATGAGTTATTGGGTTGAGATAGTGGCACATATTGTCACAGAAATGAGTTATTGGGTTGAAATAGTGGCACATATTGTCACAGAAATGAGTTATTGGGTTGAGATAGTGGCACATATTGTCACAGAAATGAGTTATTGGGTTGAGATAGTGGCACATATTGTCATTGATTGAACAGAAATGACTTATTGGGTTGAGATAGTGGCACATATTGTCATTGACTGAACAGAAATGAGTTATTGGGTTGAGATAGTGGCACATATTGTCATTGACTGAACAGAAATGAGTTATTAGGTTGAGATAGTGGCACATATTGTCATTGACTGAACAGAAATGAGTTATTGGGTTGAGATAGTGGCACATATTGTCATTGACTGAACAGAAATGAGTTATTAGGTTGAGATAGTGGCACATATTGTCATTGACTGAACAGAAATGAGTTATTAGGTTGAGATAGTGGCACATATTGTCATTGACTGAACAGAAATGAGTTATTGGGTTGAGACAGTGGCACATATTGTCATTGACTGAACAGAAATGAGTTATTAGGTTGAGATAGTGGCACATATTGTCATTGACTGAACAGAAATGAGTTATTAGGTTGAGATAGTGGCACATATTGTCATTGACTGAACAGAAATGAGTTATTAGGTTGAGATAGTGGCACATATTGTCACAGAAATGAGTTATTAGGTTGAGATAGTGGCACATATTGTCACAGAAATGAGTTATTAGGTTGAGATAGTGGCACATATTGTCACAGAAATGAGTTATTAGGTTGAGATAGTGGCACATATTGTCACAGAAATGAGTTATTAGGTTGAGATAGTGGCACATATTGTCACAGAAATGAGTTATTAGGTTGAGATAGTGGCACATATTGTCACAGAAATGAGTTATTAGGTTGAGATAGTGGCACATATTGTCACAGAAATGAGTTATTAGGTTGAGATAGTGGCACATATTGTCACAGAAATGAGTTATTAGGTTGAGATAGTGGCACATATTGTCACAGAAATGAGTTATTAGGTTGAGATAGTGGCACATATTGTCATTGATTGAACAGAAATGAGTTATTGGGTTGAGATAGTGGCACATATTGTCATTGACTGAACAGAAATGAGTTATTAGGTTGAGATAGTGGCACATATTGTCATTGACTGAACAGAAATGAGTTATTAGGTTGAGATAGTGGCACATATTGTCATTGACTGAACAGAAATGAGTTATTAGGTTGAGATAGTGGCACATATTGTCATTGACTGAACAGAAATGAGTTATTAGGTTGAGATAGTGGCACATATTGTCACAGAAATGAGTTATTAGGTTGAGATAGTGGCACATATTGTCACAGAAATGAGTTATTAGGTTGAGATAGTGGCACATATTGTCACAGAAATGAGTTATTAGGTTGAGATAGTGGCACATATTGTCACAGAAATGAGTTATTAGGTTGAGATAGTGGCACATATTGTCACAGAAATGAGTTATTAGGTTGAGATAGTGGCACATATTGTCACAGAAATGAGTTATTAGGTTGAGATAGTGGCACATATTGTCACAGAAATGAGTTATTAGGTTGAGATAGTGGCACATATTGTCACAGAAATGAGTTATTAGGTTGAGATAGTGGCACATATTGTCACAGAAATGAGTTATTAGGTTGAGATAGTGGAACATATTGTCACAGAAATGAGTTATTAGGTTGAGATAGTGGCACATATTGTCACAGAAATGAGTTATTAGGTTGAGATAGTGGCACATATTGTCACAGAAATGAGTTATTAGGTTGAGATAGTGGCACATATTGTCACAGAAATGAGTTATTAGGTTGAGATAGTGGCACATATTGTCACAGAAATGAGTTATTAGGTTGAGATAGTGGCACATATTGTCATTGACTGAACAGAAATGAGTTATTAGGTTGAGATAGTGGCACATATTGTCATTGACTGAACAGAAATGAGTTATTAGGTTGAGATAGTGGCACATATTGTCATTGACTGAACAGAAATGAGTTATTAGGTTGAGATAGTGGCACATATTGTCACAGAAATGAGTTATTAGGTTGAGATAGTGGCACATATTGTCACAGAAATGAGTTATTAGGTTGAGATAGTGGCACATATTGTCATTGATTGAACAGAAATGAGTTATTGGGTTGAGATAGTGGCACATATTGTCATTGACTGAACAGAAATGAGTTATTAGGTTGAGATAGTGGCACATATTGTCATTGACTGAACAGAAATGAGTTATTAGGTTGAGATAGTGGCACATATTGTCACAGAAATGAGTTATTAGGTTGAGATAGTGGCACATATTGTCACAGAAATGAGTTATTAGGTTGAGATAGTGGCACATATTGTCACAGAAATGAGTTATTAGGTTGAGATAGTGGCACATATTGTCACAGAAATGAGTTATTAGGTTGAGATAGTGGCACATATTGTCACAGAAATGAGTTATTAGGTTGAGATAGTGGCACATATTGTCACAGAAATGAGTTATTAGGTTGAGATAGTGGCACATATTGTCACAGAAATGAGTTATTAGGTTGAGATAGTGGCACATATTGTCACAGAAATG
The DNA here is from genome assembly GCA_963383655.1 of Bathymodiolus septemdierum. Lineage (NCBI taxonomy): Eukaryota > Metazoa > Mollusca > Bivalvia > Mytilida > Modiolidae > Bathymodiolus > Bathymodiolus septemdierum. The sequence goes on along the minus strand of OY726525.1, from coordinate 77,043,798 downwards.
AGTTATTAGGTTGAGATAGTGGCACATATTGTCACAGAAATGAGTTATTAGGTTGAGATAGTGGCACATATTGTCACAGAAATGAGTTATTAGGTTGAGATAGTGGCACATATTGTCACAGAAATGAGTTATTAGGTTGAGATAGTGGCACATATTGTCACAGAAATGAGTTATTAGGTTGAGATAGTGGCACATATTGTCATTGACTGAACAGAAATGAGTTATTAGGTTGAGATAGTGGCACATATTGTCATTGACTGAACAGAAATGAGTTATTAGGTTGAGATAGTGGCACATATTGTCACAGAAATGAGTTATTAGGTTGAGATAGTGGCACATATTGTCATTGACTGAACAGAAATGAGTTATTAGGTTGAGATAGTGGCACATATTGTCATTGACTGAACAGAAATGAGTTATTAGGTTGAGATAGTGGCACATATTGTCATTGACTGAACAGAAATGAGTTATTAGGTTGAGATAGTGGCACATATTGTCACAGAAATGATTTATTAGGTTGAGATAGTGGCACATATTGTCACAGAAATGAGTTATTAGGTTGAGATAGTGGCACATATTGTCATTGATTGAACAGAAATGAGTTATTGGGTTGAGATAGTGGCACATATTGTCATTGACTGAACAGAAATGAGTTATTAGGTTGAGATAGTGGCACATATTGTCATTGACTGAACAGAAATGAGTTATTAGGTTGAGATAGTGGCACATATTGTCACAGAAATGAGTTATTAGGTTGAGATAGTGGCACATATTGTCACAGAAATGAGTTATTAGGTTGAGATAGTGGCACATATTGTCACAGAAATGAGTTATTAGGTTGAGATAGTGGCACATATTGTCACAGAAATGAGTTATTAGGTTGAGATAGTGGCACATATTGTCACAGAAATGAGTTATTAGGTTGAGATAGTGGCACATATTGTCACAGAAATGAGTTATTAGGTTGAGATAGTGGCACATATTGTCACAGAAATGAGTTATTAGGTTGAGATAGTGGCACATATTGTCACAGAAATGAGTTATTAGGTTGAGATAGTGGCACATATTGTCACAGAAATGAGTTATTAGGTTGAGATAGTGGCACATATTGTCACAGAAATGAGTTATTAGGTTGAGATAGTAGCACATATTGTCACAGAAATGAGTTATTAGGTTGAGATAGTGGCACATATTGTCACAGAAATGAGTTATTAGGTTGAGATAGTGGCACATATTGTCATTGACTGAACAGAAATGAGTTATTAGGTTGAGATAGTGGCACATATTGTCATTGACTGAACAGAAATGAGTTATTAGGTTGAGATAGTGGCACATATTGTCACAGAAATGAGTTATTAGGTTGAGATAGTGGCACATATTGTCACAGAAATGAGTTATTAGGTTGAGATAGTGGCACATATTGTCACAGAAATGAGTTATTAGGTTGAGATAGTGGCACATATTGTCACAGAAATGAGTTATTAGGTTGAGATAGTGGCACATATTGTCACAGAAATGAGTTATTAGGTTGAGATAGTGGCACATATTGTCACAGAAATGAGTTATTAGGTTGAGATAGTGGCACATATTGTCACAGAAATGAGTTATTAGGTTGAGATAGTGGCACATATTGTCACAGAAATGAGTTATTAGGTTGAGATAGTGGCACATATTGTCACAGAAATGAGTTATTAGGTTGAGATAGTGGCACATATTGTCACAGAAATGAGTTATTAGGTTGAGATAGTGGCACATATTGTCACAGAAATGAGTTATTAGGTTGAGATAGTGGCACATATTGTCACAGAAATGAGTTATTAGGTTGAGATAGTGGCACATATTGTCACAGAAATGAGTTATTAGGTTGAGATAGTGGCACATATTGTCACAGAAATGAGTTATTAGGTTGAGATAGTGGCACATATTGTCACAGAAATGAGTTATTAGGTTGAGATAGTGGCACATATTGTCATTGACTGAACAGAAATGAGTTATTAGGTTGAGATAGTGGCACATATTGTCATTGACTGAACAGAAATGAGTTATTAGGTTGAGATAGTGGCACATATTGTCATTGACTGAACAGAAATGAGTTATTAGGTTGAGATAGTGGCACATATTGTCACAGAAATGAGTTATTAGGTTGAGATAGTGGCACATATTGTCACAGAAATGAGTTATTAGGTTGAGATAGTGGCACATATTGTCATTGATTGAACAGAAATGAGTTATTGGGTTGAGATAGTGGCACATATTGTCATTGACTGAACAGAAATGAGTTATTAGGTTGAGATAGTGGCACATATTGTCATTGACTGAACAGAAATGAGTTATTAGGTTGAGATAGTGGCACATATTGTCACAGAAATGAGTTATTAGGTTGAGATAGTGGCACATATTGTCACAGAAATGAGTTATTAGGTTGAGATAGTGGCACATATTGTCACAGAAATGAGTTATTAGGTTGAGATAGTGGCACATATTGTCACAGAAATGAGTTATTAGGTTGAGATAGTGGCACATATTGTCACAGAAATGAGTTATTAGGTTGAGATAGTGGCACATATTGTCACAGAAATGAGTTATTAGGTTGAGATAGTGGCACATATTGTCACAGAAATGAGTTATTAGGTTGAGATAGTGGCACATATTGTCACAGAAATGAGTTATTAGGTTGAGATAGTGGCACATATTGTCACAGAAATGAGTTATTAGGTTGAGATAGTGGCACATATTGTCACAGAAATGAGTTATTAGGTTGAGATAGTGGCACATATTGTCACAGAAATGAGTTATTAGGTTGAGATAGTGGCACATATTGTCACAGAAATGAGTTATTAGGTTGAGATAGTGGCACATATTGTCATTGACTGAACAGAAATGAGTTATTAGGTTGAGATAGTGGCACATATTGTCATTGACTGAACAGAAATGAGTTATTAGGTTGAGATAGTGGCACATATTGTCACAGAAATGAGTTATTAGGTTGAGATAGTGGCACATATTGTCATTGACTGAACAGAAATGAGTTATTAGGTTGAGATAGTGGCACATATTGTCATTGACTGAACAGAAATGAGTTATTAGGTTGAGATAGTGGCACATATTGTCATTGACTGAACAGAAATGAGTTATTAGGTTGAGATAGTGGCACATATTGTCACAGAAATGATTTATTAGGTTGAGATAGTGGCACATATTGTCACAGAAATGAGTTATTAGGTTGAGATAGTGGCACATATTGTCATTGATTGAACAGAAATGAGTTATTGGGTTGAGATAGTGGCACATATTGTCATTGACTGAACAGAAATGAGTTATTAGGTTGAGATAGTGGCACATATTGTCATTGACTGAACAGAAATGAGTTATTAGGTTGAGATAGTGGCACATATTGTCACAGAAATGAGTTATTAGGTTGAGATAGTGGCACATATTGTCACAGAAATGAGTTATTAGGTTGAGATAGTGGCACATATTGTCACAGAAATGAGTTATTAGGTTGAGATAGTGGCACATATTGTCACAGAAATGAGTTATTAGGTTGAGATAGTGGCACATATTGTCACAGAAATGAGTTATTAGGTTGAGATAGTGGCACATATTGTCACAGAAATGAGTTATTAGGTTGAGATAGTGGCACATATTGTCACAGAAATGAGTTATTAGGTTGAGATAGTGGCACATATTGTCACAGAAATGAGTTATTAGGTTGAGATAGTGGCACATATTGTCACAGAAATGAGTTATTAGGTTGAGATAGTGGCACATATTGTCACAGAAATGAGTTATTAGGTTGAGATAGTAGCACATATTGTCACAGAAATGAGTTATTAGGTTGAGATAGTGGCACATATTGTCACAGAAATGAGTTATTAGGTTGAGATAGTGGCACATATTGTCATTGACTGAACAGAAATGAGTTATTAGGTTGAGATAGTGGCACATATTGTCATTGACTGAACAGAAATGAGTTATTAGGTTGAGATAGTGGCACATATTGTCACAGAAATGAGTTATTAGGTTGAGATAGTGGCACATATTGTCACAGAAATGAGTTATTAGGTTGAGATAGTGGCACATATTGTCACAGAAATGAGTTATTAGGTTGAGATAGTGGCACATATTGTCACAGAAATGAGTTATTAGGTTGAGATAGTGGCACATATTGTCACAGAAATGAGTTATTAGGTTGAGATAGTGGCACATATTGTCACAGAAATGAGTTATTAGGTTGAGATAGTGGCACATATTGTCACAGAAATGAGTTATTAGGTTGAGATAGTGGCACATATTGTCACAGAAATGAGTTATTAGGTTGAGATAGTGGCACATATTGTCACAGAAATGAGTTATTAGGTTGAGATAGTGGCACATATTGTCACAGAAATGAGTTATTAGGTTGAGATAGTGGCACATATTGTCACAGAAATGAGTTATTAGGTTGAGATAGTGGCACATATTGTCACAGAAATGAGTTATTAGGTTGAGATAGTGGCACATATTGTCACAGAAATGAGTTATTAGGTTGAGATAGTGGCACATATTGTCACAGAAATGAGTTATTAGGTTGAGATAGTGGCACATATTGTCACAGAAATGAGCTATTAGGTTGAGATAGTGGCACATATTGTCACAGAAATGAGTTATTAGGTTGAGATAGTGGCACATATTGTCACAGAAATGAGTTATTAGGTTGAGATAGTGGCACATATTGTCATTGACTGAACAGAAATGAGTTATTAGGTTGAGATAGTGGCACATATTGTCACAGAAATGAGTTATTAGGTTGAGATAGTGGCACATATTGTCATTGACTGAACAGAAATGAGTTATTAGGTTGAGATAGTGGCACATATTGTCATTGACTGAACAGAAATGAGTTATTAGGTTGAGATAGTGGCACATATTGTCATTGACTGAACAGAAATGAGTTATTAGGTTGAGATAGTGGCACATATTGTCATTGACTGAACAGAAATGAGTTATTAGGTTGAGATAGTGGCACATATTGTCACAGAAATGAGTTATTAGGTTGAGATAGTGGCACATATTGTCATTGACTGAACAGAAATGAGTTATTAGGTTGAGATAGTGGCACATATTGTCACAGAAATGAGTTATTAGGTTGAGATAGTGGCACATATTGTCACAGAAATGAGTTATTAGGTTGAGATAGTGGCACATATTGTCACAGAAATGAGTTATTAGGTTGAGATAGTGGCACATATTGTCACAGAAATGAGTTATTAGGTTGAGATAGTGGCACATATTGTCACAGAAATGAGTTATTAGGTTGAGACAGTGGCACATATTGTCACAGAAATGAGTTATTAGGTTGAGATAGTGGCACATATTGTCATTGACTGAACAGAAATGAGTTATTAGGTTGAGATAGTGGCACATATTGTCACAGAAATGAGTTATTAGGTTGAGACAGTGGCACATATTGTCACAGAAATGAGTTATTAGGTTGAGATAGTGGCACATATTGTCACAGAAATGAGTTATTAGGTTGAGACAGTGGCACATATTGTCACAGAAATGAGTTATTAGGTTGAGATAGTGGCACATATTGTCACAGAAATGAGTTATTAGGTTGAGATAGTGGCACATATTGTCACAGAAATGAGTTATTAGGTTGAGACAGTGGCACATATTGTCACAGAAATGAGTTATTAGGTTGAGATAGTGGCACATATTGTCATTGACTGAACAGAAATGAGTTATTAGGTTGAGATAGTGGCACATATTGTCACAGAAATGAGTTATTAGGTTGAGACAGTGGCACATATTGTCACAGAAATGAGTTATTAGGTTGAGATAGTGGCACATATTGTCACAGAAATGAGTTATTAGGTTGAGACAGTGGCACATATTGCCACAGAAATGAGTTATTAGGTTGAGATAGTGGCACATATTGTCACAGAAATGAGTTATTAGGTTGAGATAGTGGCACATATTGTCACAGAAATGAGTTATTAGGTTGAGACAGTGGCACATATTGTCACAGAAATGAGTTATTAGGTTGAGATAGTGGCACATATTGTCACAAAAATGAGTTATTAGGTTGAGATAGTGGCACATATTGTCACAGAAATGAGTTATTAGGTTGAGATAGTGGCACATATTGTCACAGAAATGAGTTATTAGGTTGAGATAGTGGCACATATTGTCACAGAAATGAGTTATTAGGTTGAGATAGTGGCACATATTGTCACAGAAATGAGTTATTAGGTTGAGATAGTGGCACATATTGTCACAGAAATGAGTTATTAGGTTGAGATAGTGGCACATATTGTCACAGAAATGAGTTATTAGGTTGAGATAGTGGCACATATTGTCATTGACTGAACAGAAATGAGTTATTAGGTTGAGATAGTGGCACATATTGTCATTGACTGAACAGAAATGAGTTATTAGATTGAGATAGTGGCACATATTGTCACAGAAATGAGTTATTAGGTTGAGATAGTGGCACATATTGTCACAGAAATGAGTTATTAGGTTGAGATAGTGGCACATATTGTCACAGAAATGAGTTATTAGGTTGAGATAGTGGCACATATTGTCACAGAAATGAGTTATTAGGTTGAGATAGTGGCACATATTGTCACAGAAATGAGTTATTAGGTTGAGATAGTGGCACATATTGTCACAGAAATGAGTTATTAGGTTGAGATAGTGGCACATATTGTCACAGAAATGAGTTATTAGGTTGAGATAGTGGCACATATTGTCACAGAAATGAGTTATTAGGTTGAGATAGTGGCACATATTGTCACAGAAATGAGTTATTAGGTTGAGATAGTGGCACATATTGTCACAGAAATGAGTTATTAGGTTGAGATAGTGGCACATATTGTCACAGAAATGAGTTATTAGGTTGAGATAGTGGCACATATTGTCACAGAAATGAGTTATTAGGTTGAGATAGTGGCACATATTGTCACAGAAATGAGTTATTGGGTTGAGATAGTGGCACATATTGTCACAGAAATGAGTTATTGGGTTGAGATAGTGGCACATATTGTCACAGAAATGAGTTATTGGGTTGAGATAGTGGCACATATTGTCACAGAAATGAGTTATTGGGTTGAGATAGTGGCACATATTGTCATTGATTGAACAGAAATGAGTTATTGGGTTGAGATAGTGGCACATATTGTCATTGACTGAACAGAAATGAGTTATTGGGTTGAGATAGTGGCACATATTGTCATTGACTGAACAGAAATGAGTTATTAGGTTGAGATAGTGGCACATATTGTCATTGACTGAACAGAAATGAGTTATTGGGTTGAGATAGTGGCACATATTGTCATTGACTGAACAGAAATGAGTTATTAGGTTGAGATAGTGGCACATATTGTCATTGACTGAACAGAAATGAGTTATTAGGTTGAGATAGTGGCACATATTGTCATTGACTGAACAGAAATGAGTTATTGGGTTGAGACAGTGGCACATATTGTCATTGACTGAACAGAAATGAGTTATTAGGTTGAGATAGTGGCACATATTGTCATTGACTGAACAGAAATGAGTTATTAGGTTGAGATAGTGGCACATATTGTCATTGACTGAACAGAAATGAGTTATTAGGTTGAGATAGTGGCACATATTGTCACAGAAATGAGTTATTAGGTTGAGATAGTGGCACATATTGTCACAGAAATGAGTTATTAGGTTGAGATAGTGGCACATATTGTCACAGAAATGAGTTATTAGGTTGAGATAGTGGCACATATTGTCACAGAAATGAGTTATTAGGTTGAGATAGTGGCACATATTGTCACAGAAATGAGTTATTAGGTTGAGATAGTGGCACATATTGTCACAGAAATGAGTTATTAGGTTGAGATAGTGGCACATATTGTCACAGAAATGAGTTATTAGGTTGAGATAGTGGCACATATTGTCACAGAAATGAGTTATTAGGTTGAGATAGTGGCACATATTGTCACAGAAATGAGTTATTAGGTTGAGATAGTGGCACATATTGTCACAGAAATGAGTTATTAGGTTGAGATAGTGGCACATATTGTCACAGAAATGAGTTATTAGGTTGAGATAGTGGCACATATTGTCACAGAAATGAGTTATTAGGTTGAGATAGTGGCACATATTGTCACAGAAATGAGTTATTAGGTTGAGATAGTGGCACATATTGTCACAGAAATGAGTTATTAGGTTGAGATAGTGGCACATATTGTCATTGACTGAACAGAAATGAGTTATTAGGTTGAGATAGTGGCACATATTGTCATTGACTGAACAGAAATGAGTTATTAGGTTGAGATAGTGGCACATATTGTCACAGAAATGAGTTATTAGGTTGAGATAGTGGCACATATTGTCACAGAAATGAGTTATTAGGTTGAGATAGTGGCACATATTGTCACAGAAATGAGTTATTAGGTTGAGATAGTGGCACATATTGTCACAGAAATGAGTTATTGGGTTGAGATAGTGGCACATATTGTCACAGAAATGAGTTATTGGGTTGAGATAGTGGCACATATTGTCACAGAAATGAGTTATTGGGTTGAGATAGTGGCACATATTGTCACAGAAATGAGTTATTGGGTTGAGATAGTGGCACATATTGTCATTGATTGAACAGAAATGAGTTATTGGGTTGAGATAGTGGCACATATTGTCATTGACTGAACAGAAATGAGTTATTGGGTTGAGATAGTGGCACATATTGTCATTGACTGAACAGAAATGAGTTATTAGGTTGAGATAGTGGCACATATTGTCATTGACTGAACAGAAATGAGTTATTGGGTTGAGATAGTGGCACATATTGTCATTGACTGAACAGAAATGAGTTATTAGGTTGAGATAGTGGCACATATTGTCATTGACTGAACAGAAATGAGTTATTAGGTTGAGATAGTGGCACATATTGTCATTGACTGAACAGAAATGAGTTATTGGGTTGAGACAGTGGCACATATTGTCATTGACTGAACAGAAATGAGTTATTAGGTTGAGATAGTGGCACATATTGTCATTGACTGAACAGAAATGAGTTATTAGGTTGAGATAGTGGCACATATTGTCATTGACTGAACAGAAATGAGTTATTAGGTTGAGATAGTGGCACATATTGTCACAGAAATGAGTTATTAGGTTGAGATAGTGGCACATATTGTCACAGAAATGAGTTATTAGGTTGAGATAGTGGCACATATTGTCACAGAAATGAGTTATTAGGTTGAGATAGTGGCACATATTGTCACAGAAATGAGTTATTAGGTTGAGATAGTGGCACATATTGTCACAGAAATGAGTTATTAGGTTGAGATAGTGGCACATATTGTCACAGAAATGAGTTATTAGGTTGAGATAGTGGCACATATTGTCACAGAAATGAGTTATTAGGTTGAGATAGTGGCACATATTGTCACAGAAATGAGTTATTAGGTTGAGATAGTGGCACATATTGTCACAGAAATGAGTTATTAGGTTGAGATAGTGGCACATATTGTCACAGAAATGAGTTATTAGGTTGAGATAGTGGCACATATTGTCATTGACTGAACAGAAATGAGTTATTAGGTTGAGATAGTGGCACATATTGTCATTGACTGAACAGAAATGAGTTATTAGGTTGAGATAGTGGCACATATTGTCACAGAAATGAGTTATTAGGTTGAGATAGTGGCACATATTGTCATTGACTGAACAGAAATGAGTTATTAGGTTGAGATAGTGGCACATATTGTCATTGACTGAACAGAAATGAGTTATTAGGTTGAGATAGTGGCACATATTGTCATTGACTGAACAGAAATGAGTTATTAGGTTGAGATAGTGGCACATATTGTCATTGACTGAACAGAAATGAGTTATTAGGTTGAGATAGTGGCACATATTGTCATTGACTGAACAGAAATGAGTTATTAGGTTGAGATAGTGGCACATATTGTCACAGAAATGAGTTATTAGGTTGAGATAGTGGCACATATTGTCACAGAAATGAGTTATTAGGTTGAGATAGTGGCACATATTGTCACAGAAATGAGTTATTAGGTTGAGATAGTGGCACATATTGTCACAGAAATGAGTTATTAGGTTGAGACAGTGGCACATATTGTCACAGAAATGAGTTATTAGGTTGAGATAGTGGCACATATTGTCATTGACTGAACAGAAATGAGTTATTAGGTTGAGATAGTGGCACATATTGTCACAGAAATGAGTTATTAGGTTGAGACAGTGGCACATATTGTCACAGAAATGAGTTATTAGGTTGAGATAGTGGCACATATTGTCACAGAAATGAGTTATTAGGTTGAGACAGTGGCACATATTGTCACAGAAATGAGTTATTAGGTTGAGATAGTGGCACATATTGTCACAGAAATGAGTTATTAGGTTGAGATAGTGGCACATATTGTCACAGAAATGAGTTATTAGGTTGAGACAGTGGCACATATTGTCACAGAAATGAGTTATTAGGTTGAGATAGTGGCACATATTGTCATTGACTGAACAGAAATGAGTTATTAGGTTGAGATAGTGGCACATATTGTCACAGAAATGAGTTATTAGGTTGAGACAGTGGCACATATTGTCACAGAAATGAGTTATTAGGTTGAGATAGTGGCACATATTGTCACAGAAATGAGTTATTAGGTTGAGACAGTGGCACATATTGCCACAGAAATGAGTTATTAGGTTGAGATAGTGGCACATATTGTCACAGAAATGAGTTATTAGGTTGAGATAGTGGCACATATTGTCACAGAAATGAGTTATTAGGTTGAGACAGTGGCACATATTGTCACAGAAATGAGTTATTAGGTTGAGATAGTGGCACATATTGTCACAAAAATGAGTTATTAGGTTGAGATAGTGGCACATATTGTCACAGAAATGAGTTATTAGGTTGAGATAGTGGCACATATTGTCACAGAAATGAGTTATTAGGTTGAGATAGTGGCACATATTGTCACAGAAATGAGTTATTAGGTTGAGATAGTGGCACATATTGTCACAGAAATGAGTTATTAGGTTGAGATAGTGGCACATATTGTCACAGAAATGAGTTATTAGGTTGAGATAGTGGCACATATTGTCACAGAAATGAGTTATTAGGTTGAGATAGTGGCACATATTGTCATTGACTGAACAGAAATGAGTTATTAGGTTGAGATAGTGGCACATATTGTCATTGACTGAACAGAAATGAGTTATTAGATTGAGATAGTGGCACATATTGTCACAGAAATGAGTTATTAGGTTGAGATAGTGGCACATATTGTCACAGAAATGAGTTATTAGGTTGAGATAGTGGCACATATTGTCACAGAAATGAGTTATTAGGTTGAGATAGTGGCACATATTGTCACAGAAATGAGTTATTAGGTTGAGATAGTGGCACATATTGTCACAGAAATGAGTTATTAGGTTGAGATAGTGGCACATATTGTCACAGAAATGAGTTATTAGGTTGAGATAGTGGCACATATTGTCACAGAAATGAGTTATTAGGTTGAGATAGTGGCACATATTGTCACAGAAATGAGTTATTAGGTTGAGATAGTGGCACATATTGTCACAGAAATGAGTTATTAGGTTGAGATAGTGGCACATATTGTCACAGAAATGAGTTATTAGGTTGAGATAGTGGCACATATTGTCACAGAAATGAGTTATTAGGTTGAGATAGTGGCACATATTGTCACAGAAATGAGTTATTAGGTTGAGATAGTGGCACATATTGTCACAGAAATGAGTTATTGGGTTGAGATAGTGGCACATATTGTCACAGAAATGAGTTATTGGGTTGAGATAGTGGCACATATTGTCACAGAAATGAGTTATTGGGTTGAGATAGTGGCACATATTGTCACAGAAATGAGTTATTGGGTTGAGATAGTGGCACATATTGTCATTGATTGAACAGAAATGAGTTATTGGGTTGAGATAGTGGCACATATTGTCATTGACTGAACAGAAATGAGTTATTGGGTTGAGATAGTGGCACATATTGTCATTGACTGAACAGAAATGAGTTATTAGGTTGAGATAGTGGCACATATTGTCATTGACTGAACAGAAATGAGTTATTGGGTTGAGATAGTGGCACATATTGTCATTGACTGAACAGAAATGAGTTATTAGGTTGAGATAGTGGCACATATTGTCATTGACTGAACAGAAATGAGTTATTAGGTTGAGATAGTGGCACATATTGTCATTGACTGAACAGAAATGAGTTATTGGGTTGAGACAGTGGCACATATTGTCATTGACTGAACAGAAATGAGTTATTAGGTTGAGATAGTGGCACATATTGTCATTGACTGAACAGAAATGAGTTATTAGGTTGAGATAGTGGCACATATTGTCATTGACTGAACAGAAATGAGTTATTAGGTTGAGATAGTGGCACATATTGTCACAGAAATGAGTTATTAGGTTGAGATAGTGGCACATATTGTCACAGAAATGAGTTATTAGGTTGAGATAGTGGCACATATTGTCACAGAAATGAGTTATTAGGTTGAGATAGTGGCACATATTGTCACAGAAATGAGTTATTAGGTTGAGATAGTGGCACATATTGTCACAGAAATGAGTTATTAGGTTGAGATAGTGGCACATATTGTCACAGAAATGAGTTATTAGGTTGAGATAGTGGCACATATTGTCACAGAAATGAGTTATTAGGTTGAGATAGTGGCACATATTGTCACAGAAATGAGTTATTAGGTTGAGATAGTGGCACATATTGTCACAGAAATGAGTTATTAGGTTGAGATAGTGGCACATATTGTCACAGAAATGAGTTATTAGGTTGAGATAGTGGCACATATTGTCACAGAAATGAGTTATTAGGTTGAGATAGTGGCACATATTGTCACAGAAATGAGTTATTAGGTTGAGATAGTGGCACATATTGTCACAGAAATGAGTTATTAGGTTGAGATAGTGGCACATATTGTCACAGAAATGAGTTATTAGGTTGAGATAGTGGCACATATTGTCATTGACTGAACAGAAATGAGTTATTAGGTTGAGATAGTGGCACATATTGTCATTGACTGAACAGAAATGAGTTATTATGTTGAGATAGTGGCACATATTGTCACAGAAATGAGTTATTAGGTTGAGATAGTGGCACATATTGTCACAGAAATGAGTTATTAGGTTGAGATAGTGGCACATATTGTCACAGAAATGAGTTATTAGGTTGAGATAGTGGCACATATTGTCACAGAAATGAGTTATTGGGTTGAGATAGTGGCACATATTGTCACAGAAATGAGTTATTGGGTTGAGATAGTGGCACATATTGTCACAGAAATGAGTTATTGGGTTGAGATAGTGGCACATATTGTCACAGAAATGAGTTATTGGGTTGAGATAGTGGCACATATTGTCATTGATTGAACAGAAATGAGTTATTGGGTTGAGATAGTGGCACATATTGTCATTGACTGAACAGAAATGAGTTATTGGGTTGAGATAGTGGCACATATTGTCATTGACTGAACAGAAATGAGTTATTAGGTTGAGATAGTGGCACATATTGTCATTGACTGAACAGAAATGAGTTATTGGGTTGAGATAGTGGCACATATTGTCATTGACTGAACAGAAATGAGTTATTAGGTTGAGATAGTGGCACATATTGTCATTGACTGAACAGAAATGAGTTATTAGGTTGAGATAGTGGCACATATTGTCATTGACTGAACAGAAATGAGTTATTGGGTTGAGACAGTGGCACATATTGTCATTGACTGAACAGAAATGAGTTATTAGGTTGAGATAGTGGCACATATTGTCATTGACTGAACAGAAATGAGTTATTAGGTTGAGATAGTGGCACATATTGTCATTGACTGAACAGAAATGAGTTATTAGGTTGAGATAGTGGCACATATTGTCACAGAAATGAGTTATTAGGTTGAGATAGTGGCACATATTGTCACAGAAATGAGTTATTAGGTTGAGATAGTGGCACATATTGTCACAGAAATGAGTTATTAGGTTGAGATAGTGGCACATATTGTCACAGAAATGAGTTATTAGGTTGAGATAGTGGCACATATTGTCACAGAAATGAGTTATTAGGTTGAGATAGTGGCACATATTGTCACAGAAATGAGTTATTAGGTTGAGATAGTGGCACATATTGTCACAGAAATGAGTTATTAGGTTGAGATAGTGGCACATATTGTCACAGAAATGAGTTATTAGGTTGAGATAGTGGCACATATTGTCACAGAAATGAGTTATTAGGTTGAGATAGTGGCACATATTGTCACAGAAATGAGTTATTAGGTTGAGATAGTGGCACATATTGTCATTGACTGAACAGAAATGAGTTATTAGGTTGAGATAGTGGCACATATTGTCATTGACTGAACAGAAATGAGTTATTAGGTTGAGATAGTGGCACATATTGTCACAGAAATGAGTTATTAGGTTGAGATAGTGGCACATATTGTCATTGACTGAACAGAAATGAGTTATTAGGTTGAGATAGTGGCACATATTGTCATTGACTGAACAGAAATGAGTTATTAGGTTGAGATAGTGGCACATATTGTCATTGACTGAACAGAAATGAGTTATTAGGTTGAGATAGTGGCACATATTGTCATTGACTGAACAGAAATGAGTTATTAGGTTGAGATAGTGGCACATATTGTCACAGAAATGAGTTATTAGGTTGAGATAGTGGCACATATTGTCACAGAAATGAGTTATTAGGTTGAGATAGTGGCACATATTGTCACAGAAATGAGTTATTAGGTTGAGATAGTGGCACATATTGTCACAGAAATGAGTTATTAGGTTGAGATAGTGGCACATATTGTCACAGAAATGAGTTATTAGGTTGAGATAGTGGCACATATTGTCACAGAAATGAGTTATTAGGTTGAGATAGTGGCACATATTGTCACAGAAATGAGTTATTAGGTTGAGACAGTGGCACATATTGTCACAGAAATGAGTTATTAGGTTGAGATAGTGGCACATATTGTCATTGACTGAACAGAAATGAGTTATTAGGTTGAGATAGTGGCACATATTGTCACAGAAATGAGTTATTAGGTTGAGACAGTGGCACATATTGTCACAGAAATGAGTTATTAGGTTGAGATAGTGGCACATATTGTCACAGAAATGAGTTATTAGGTTGAGACAGTGGCACATATTGTCACTTACAACAATTTTTCAGCTACATTGTACATGTGACTACCAGATTTATATGGGAAGGAAAACCTGGATAGATATAAAAATCTGATCAGTGCAAACCGTCATTATGTGAGTGTATGGAAACATTAAAACTTCAGGTGAGCATTTTGGTTGCTAACCCACTTCATGGGTCTTAGGGTTGTAGTCAGAAGTCAACGATCATAACAGAAATGAATAATCTAATCGGACTATGAAACAATCAATAACAAACCTGTCGATCTGTGGTACTACCCGACCATGTTTCTCTCCCTTGTAGGAATGAGTCGGCACTTTCCATTGACCTTGTGGGGTAGGGTGTGTCATCAAATCTGACAGGGACTGTAGCTGCCAATTTCCTGCTGTTAAGTATAATTTGGAAATTAATGTCAAAGTAAAAATCAAATAATAAAATTGTAATTTTTTTTAAAGAAATCTGTACAACATTTCTAACTCTTATTATAAATACAATTTACATATCCATAATAAAATAAACAAATTTACATAAAATAAAAAAAATTCATATGTACATTGACCTTTCTTCATCATATAGAAAAATTGCTTTTTGTGGCAGTTCATGATAGATATTAATTGCAATAAATATAAAAAAGTCATGAAGTCAATTACATTTTATTTTATGCTTATTTTCCCATCAATACACTGCATAAAAATATTGTAATCCCCCCCTCCGAATTTGGAAATACCTCCAGAATATGTAATGTTTAAAAGAAATCTTTTAACTTAAATTTTTTTTATTTATTAAAAAAGCAATAGGGAAAATTCTATATATAACTGACAAACACTTATTTTAAACTAAGGCCTAGCCCAGGAAAAGTTGCATGGTGGGTGAAATGTACTTTATATACATAATACATGGGGTTAAAGTTATGATGTTTAATGCCACTTTCAACAATATTTAGTTATATCGTGGCGGTCAGTTTTATTGGTGGAGAAACAGGAGTACCCGAAGAAAACCACAGATCTGTCGTACATAACTGACAAACTTTATCACATAATGTTGTATTAAGTACATCTCGCCGTGAGCGGGATTCAAACTCACAACTTTAGTGGTGATAGGGACTGATTGCACAGGTAGTTGTAAATCCAACTACCATACGATCACAGCGACGACGGTTCCCATAATACATGAGTGATAGGTTCGTAACGACCTTTGACAATGTAATACAACTCAGTTTATTTTTAAAATAGTATGAGTGGTGGGCCTTGGAAAACAAATTGTCTCCCCCTATTCATTTTTTTCTGAACAATCCCAATTGCAAGTTCTGTGAACTAGACTACTATCTTTAACATAAATACCTTTGACTATTTGAGCTATTATATTTCCTTGACCTTGAAGGTTCTGGTAATGTTCTTGATAGTTTAGGGTTGTATGATTCACCTACAAAATAAAAATGGTTCAAATAATGTTCTGTTATTAAATTAAATATTTTAGAGATTTTTTTATTTCTTTTCTTCATATATAACTTATTCTATTTAAAGGTGTATTTCTTTTTCTACATATTAATATTGCCACTCTAAAACTGAAAAATCACTGCTAGGCGTGTAAAAGAAATTACATTGTATCTCTTTATTTTTCCATCTTTCCTAAAACTTTGGTTGTAATCACTACCAGTCTTAACAAGATGGTAAAGTATAAATAATAACCAGACTATCTGGTGTCTGTCTGGAAAATATAGTAAGATTGTTGAATCTAGCCCACATGTCTAACACCACTGGTGTGAGTTTATGTTTATGACCAAGGTACTCACCTCAAATGTTGAGCCCCCCCCCCCCCCCCTCCCCCCCTAATAAGTCTGGCAGTCTAACGATCTTCCAGACTTGCATGCTCACCATTAGGCCAACAAAAATATATGTGTGTTTACTGTCACATGTCAAAAAAATCTAGGGTCGGTCGGTCGGCATTAATTTTTTTTTTTTAACTATCGTCAAAACTGGAAATAGTCGTTCCCGGTTCCGGAATCATCAGATTCCGGTATTTCATTTTCGAAATTTCCGGTAAACTGTCATTTGTTGAAACTGTTTTATGACGAGTTTCATAGTTTTTCTACCTTCTTTGCTCTCAATTTCGACAAAAAGCTAGCGGTTGAATAAATAAAACATTGCTGCTGATTAAACAACAAAAATGGTTATCCAAATTCTGTGTAAAAGTTGATAGGGTCGCTAGCAACAATTAGTGTCGAATAATTGCCGATAAAAAAGGTTAGGGTAGGCGGCTAAAAAATAGTGTGGGTCGGGTGACCGTAAACACACATATTTTTTTCTTGGCCTTACACCATCAACGTGGTTTTTATAAAACTTCACTTTTCTACATTAGGACTGACTTAATAATTAAAGGTTGTGAAAACTGAATCAAGAATGAACAAGGGCAACGCAAAGCGTGTCGTATCCCCTCGCCTAAAAATTTGACCCGGTGACCTTGACCTTTGACCTTAAAAATCAATAGGGTTCCAGATTCTCTTAAGGACTAGAGTATATACCAAGTTTGGTCAAAATTCATTGAAGGATGTTGATTCTAGAGTGTTCACAAGGATGTTACAGAAGGACGGAAGGACAGATGGACGGACGGTAGCATTACTATATTCCTTAGCAACTTCGTTGGCGAGGGGATAACAATCCTAAGAAACTGGCAACATTGGGTACACTCACCATCAGAATCTGTTACATTCCATACAGGTTTCCTCTGAAAAAAAAATAATATAACACGTTGAATTTGATCTTTTTTTTTTAGATTTTAAAAAAAAACACCAACAAAACTAGAGGCTCAACTGAGTTTGAATCACTTATCTGGTAACTAAAGGAATTTTGTAGGGTAGGTTCTAAGACAGAATGAACCATTGCTGGATTTTTTTTTTCACTGGCACAAGATCAAAAGAGAAATTTTTGTAGATGACTTCACAAAAAGCATTTGTACAAAGTTAAAAATAATTCTGATTTGTAGATTTAGTGGATAAGGTTTTCTTTATTTTCAGCCAATCAGAAACAAATTTGTCAATGGTAGCCATGTTTTATTTGTAAGATCCAAATCAAATGAGGAATCTTTGTAAACGATCTCACAAACATCATTTGTGCCAAGTTAAAAATTATTTGGACTTATAGTAGATTCAATAGACAAGATTTTTAATTTTCAGCCAATCAGAAACAAGAACTGACAAATGGTAAATAGTGGCCATGTTTTTTTCCTCCAGATTCATACAGGAAATGAAGAATTCCAGTGTAGAACCTCACATACATTATTTATACCAACTTACAAATCATATGTACTTTAAGAGAATATTTTTTTTCAAAATTTCAGCCAATCAGAAAGAAAAAATATTATTTCTTGGATATCAAATTCAAAATAAAAAAATATTGACTCACAAATTTAAAAATCAACAAACAATTATTTCCATCGATATACAAGAATCAATGACAAAAAATAAAATAAAATAATTTTTCAGTACATTAAATGAATTCTACTTACTGGTCCTGTAACCTGGGAAACACTTTCAAATTCATCATCATCACTGTCACCTGGAGATGGTTGGTATCCAGACATACCTGTAATTAAACAAGGTCAAATGTCAATTTATCTACATGTATGTTTTAGTTGTCTGGATTGAGGAAAAATAATTATGTAATAAAATGTTCTACATTTCAGTCAATAATTTGCATAATTCATACCATAAAATAAGTGTTAAACAGCCCCTAGCCTGCAATTAAGCAGTATTCTTTCTTTTTAAACTTGCTGAAAAATGCTACATCTGGGAATCTTTATCATTTTGATCTTATTTGGTGTATAAAGTTTTATTTTTCAAATGCGATGTTATCAACAAGAAAACAAAATACGGGTGAAGTTATCTAACAAATACTGTCATCATTGTGCCACACATCACATTACAAGGTTACAAATACAAATAGTATTATCTAACAAATACTGTCATCATTGTGCCAGACATCACATTACAAGGTTACAAATACAGCCAAAAACAAACAAAATACGAGTGAAGTTATCTAACAAATACTGTCATCATTGTGCCACACATCACATTACAAGGTTACAAATACAAATAGTATTATCTAACAAATACTGTCATCATTGTGCAAGACATCACATTACAAGGTTACAAATACAAATAGTATTATCTAACAAATACTGTCATCATTGTGCAAGACATCACATTACAAGGTTACAAATACAATAGTATTATCTAACAAATACTGTCATCATTGTGCCAGACATCACATTACAAGGTTACAAATACAGCCAAAAACAAACAAAATACAGGTGAAGTTATCTAACAAATACTGTCATCATTGTGCCACACATCACATTACAAGGTAACAAATACAGCCAAAAACAAACAAAATACGGGTGAAGTTATCTAACAAATACTGTCATCATTGTGCCACACATCACATTACAAGGTTACAAACAGTCAAAAACAGTGAAGTTATCTAACAAATACTGTCATCATTGTGCCAGACATCACATTACAAGGTTACAAATACAGCCAAAAACAAACAAAATATGGGTGAAGTTATCTAACAAATACTGTCATCATTGTGTCTGACATCACATTACAAGGTTACAAATACAAATAGTCATGATACCTGGCTAATTGGAATTAGAATAAATAGGTCCCTTTGACTTCCACATGACAACATTTGATTGATCAGTGAAACCTGTCTAAAACAAACCCTGAATAAAACAGAATCCTGTATAAATCAAATGATAATTAAAGTCCAAAAGTAGAAAATCTTGTTAATTTTAACCTGTAAAAACCAAGGTTTCACTGCATATTAAACTACAATAAACCTGTATAATCCAAAAACCTGTCAATTCTGAACATAAAAGTTGGTCTTAAGAGGTTCAATCTAGAGAGGCATCACTGTATATACTTAAAACAAACAAATCATACCAGTGCCTGGTCTATCGTCCTGATCGGAGTCAAATGGACTGCCATTGGTCTGCATAGAGTTGTACTTGTCTTCTGTAAGAGTAAACAACGGAAATTGTATATGCTTAAATATTAATTTTTGATAAAATATACATAGAATAACAGCAGCTTTGTAGGTCGGGACGACATTATTCCTAATATTGTAACTTGTTTGAAAAGACAAACTGTGATATGAGTTATAATGTATATTGAGACTTACACAATTGATGTTATTGTTTTTATCAGTATTAAACGTCATAATATGTGACGTCACACTGACCGATATTTTCCATTATTATACCTCACATAATAAAGAATCAATTCTATTGGTTAAAAGATAATCACATGACATAAAATAATCTGGATATTTTTGCTTCTAATCGCCGCCAACGGTGAATAACCTCAAGAATTACACGTCCATTGAATAAACCTATTATTCAACGGTGTAATAACCCTCGAAAATTACAACGTCCAGTGAATAACCCTAATGAAATAATACTTTAACAATTCAAATATTAAACAGTATATTTCAACTGTTTGTTCGGTATAATAAAACAGCTACGGCCCTCTGAATCGGTGAATATCCAAAATTGTCAACCCCACTAGGGTTATTCCCCTTGGGCTAAAAATTGTCAACCCCACTAGGGTTATTTCCCTTGGGTTGACAATTTTGGATATTCACCTCTTCCGAGGGCCGTAATTGTATAGTATCAGTCTGTTGATACTGACAATATTACTCAGTGAGATCAAAGGAAAAATATCTAATTTACAAATAATTAAATTTAAATACAAATTGACTAAATCTAATTCTTCCATTATTATGGCGTATTAACCCCGCTGAACCAGTGGTGGAAAAATCTGTAATCCTCTAGAGGATTAAAATGTCTCGTGCCTTTACCCGCATCCTAGCAACAGAATTGTGTAGAGGTCCGCCAAAGGATTTTGAAAAAAAGTTTGTGTTAAATAATGGGAGAAACAAATTCTCCTTCAGTTGCCCATGTGGGTTACGATATTTCTCCACTCTCGAGAGTTAAATTAAAAATTTTAACGACTCGCCTGACGGCTTGTGGTTAAATTTTTAAACTTAACTCTCTTGGATGGAAAAATATCGTAACCCACGGGCAACTGAAGGAGAATCTATATTTAACATTAATTGTCTAATAGTCTAAGCTTCACTCACATCAATCTAATTAAAATTAGATGTTTGTTTATTTTTTTTCTTCATATCTTTGTTTAGGGTCATTCAATATGTTAAATAAACAACAACAATACAAGAAGAGACAAAATTGTGTTGTACGATTCAACAATATCTAAAAGTTTGTTAAATTTCTACTTGTTCAAAGTGGCAAATTATCTGTCATTTCTTTCTGGTGTCAGTTTTGCTTACTTCATGAACACATATAACCACAGTCTGAATGAAAACCTTTTTTGAATGTCCGAATTAAAAAAAAAGTCGATAAATGGCTCTTGCAATCTGGATTTTATAATTTATTTGAGTAATTTAAGGTTTTTCAAAAAAGACATTTTGGCAACATCCAGTTTACATACATGTTTTATAATCATAATATGTGACATGAATTGACAAATAACAGCTTTTAAATAATATGAAATTATAATAAAATTCAATATCAGTTATAGTGTATATAATTTTGTTATCATAGAAATTAAGAGAACCACCATTTAACATTTAAGGGGAGGGGGAGTATGTGTTTATTTAATTTTTTTAATTTTCTGTCACCAAATTTTATAAAAAAATATATAATTGACATGAAAGATGTAAAAACTAAATAATCTGACCATGCAGTTTTCAACAATTTTTTTTTAAAAGAATTGACTGATTTTTCATGTCCAAAAGAAATCTGTTTTTTTGTTTCACATGAAAAAACTTTCTGGGTCAGGGTGAAAATCCCCATAAAAGTTAAATAGTTGGTCCCTAAAGGACAAAATGGTTGGTAACATGTCATCTTTATAATAAAAACTAAACAAATTAAAATTTCTTGACAAAATGCTGTCTACTCTCTACATAAGAAACTATTATCATAGATGTATAATGACTATTAGCTACACTGTAAAAGTGAACCAAAATAAAAACAATTAAATCATGTGATATACAGTAGTCTCCCCTTTTTAAATGGCTGCTTCCACCAAAATTCCACCCCTTATCAGGCCATTTTTTTTCATTTCAAACAGGTGACCTTGTAAGAAGGGGATATTCCACTCCCACTAAAGGCCACTTCTCTTATGAGGTCACTTTTTATTTGCACAAGAGGTGGCCTTGTAAGAGGGGATATTCCATCCACCAAAGACCACCTCTCTTATATAAGGCCCCTTTTTTCATTTCAGAATGGGTGGCATTGTAAAAGGGGAGACTCCATTCCCACCAAAATTCCACTTCTTATAAGGTTATTTTTTTAATATCAGAACAGGTGGTCTTGTAAGAGGGAAAACTTCACTCCCACTAAAGGCCACCTCTCTTATAAGACCAATTTTATCTCAGAACAGGTGACCTTGTAAGAAGGGGAGACTACTCTTTAAATTTGCAAACTAAAAAATGGCATCTAATACATACCAGTAAAGCTGTACTGGGGTTGTACACCAGCGTAAAGACTGAAATTACCGATAGTTAAAAAAGTCAGAACAAAATACAAGATGCTTTGATTACAACAACTAGTGATCTATATATAGCCTATGGCAGACATTTAATTGCTTTTCTGGTTTGAAAATGATGTTAGTAAAAACATGTTAGGAATGAAAAAATTGAAAAATAATTCTCAATAATGTACAGCACACATTATTACAACACTCGCTTCAATTTCTTACACAGAGTTATATGCCCTTACACTTCCTCATCAATAACTTCTGTCAACGTTTCAAATAATTCAAATTTTCGCATAAGAAAATTGAAAAATAAAAAAGTGGAATTAATAGGAACGGATATGAATTTAACATTGTTTTGTATGCTATTCCCTTCTGGGATGGTTTAGAATACTAGATTTTTGTTCATTGTGTACTGTAACGAAATAATCCATGAAAATAAAATGAAAATTATTGAAATTCATGGGTTAGGGTTAGGGTGTTTAACGCCACTTTCAACAATATTTCAGTTACCGTTATATTTCATCGTGGCGGTTGAAATTCGTGATAAAAAGTGTAAGATAAATATTTGAAATTTAGTCTTTGGAGACTACTTTATTAAGTAATTTGTTAGGATGAATTTAGTTCTATTTTTTCAGAAATCTTAAACTTTGAGACGCTGACAGAGGTATACGGGAATGTAAAGACAGATAACTCTGTACAAGAGATTGCTCTCCCTTGTGTTTCCACTTAAATTATTATAGATTTTTAGAGAAAAATCACATTCCCTATATTTAAAATATATAGATATATGTATATATAAAAGGCAAGGCTGATCATTATTGAGAATTAGTTTCATCTGACGTCCAAAATTTCCTCCTTTCTGTATTTTTGAATATATTAGCGACTGCCAATTTAAGGTGAGCGTTCAGGAACGTTTGACTGTGCATGTACTTGGAAGCATCTAAATATTTAATTTGTTCACAGTATGTTAAACTACCCATATAACATGGTTTTATTTGAAGAATTAGAATTCAAATTTTATTTTCATTTGAATAATTCATTTGTACACTAAGGTACATTAATAGGAAAAACTTCCATATCATTTATTAAAAATACCATAAAAGGGAGGGGGGGGGTAAATTTCAACAAAATGTATTCATATTTCAATTGCATTTTCATTTGTACACTATGATACATTCAATAGAAGAAAAAACTTTTTTATCATTGACTTTACAATAAAAAAAAAAAAAGGGGGCATAAAAATCAAAAATCTATAATTTCATTCAAACTTTTCTGCAATTTGACAAGAACATACAAAAAGGAATAAATTAAGGATTACTTCTTCAAACAAGGAACCAACATGGTAAATAGAAACACAACAGTTGAAACAAATTAAGTGTGAGAATAATTTTATGTGCATAACTAATATCTTACCCTTAGGTGGTACAAAATATGTTCTATGAGAAATTAAATAGGTACATAAAATAATGTTTGAGATAATACTATAATACTACTTTTCTATTGTAATGCTCTTTTGTAAAATTCTGTACAATTTGTGTTTTAATATACAGTGGAACTTGTGCAATCCGACATCTGAGTTTTTCGACATCCTGTGACATCCGATGAAAATTTATGATCCAAAATTATTTCTATTAACTAAAATAAAACCTGAGAATTCCGACATCCTGTACAATCCGACACATTTCCCTGCATCCTTGGTGTGCTGGATTGACAGGTTCCACTGTATAAAGAAAAATGGCAGTTTTCAAGGTCGGGACAGATATCGTACCATCAACATCTCAGCGAGTATGATAGGAAGAACTGCTATACTAGTGATAATGTATGTCGAGACTTTCAAAACTGATGCTATTGTTGTTATCGGTTACATCATACTGTGTTTGAGGTTACACTGACCAATCATTGTCAGTATCAGAGTCAGTTCGTTGATTATGAAAATATCACTTGATTAGAACAATGGAAAAATGTCCAAATTACCGATAATAGCATATCAAATCTTGCAATGTTGAAAGTTTATTTTAAATGATATGTGCTAAGTTGAAATTTTATGCCAAGTTCATCGAATAACATCTTCAAAAGCAATCAGCATTTAGTAAGAAAAGATATGGATGTAAATGAATATGAGAGACTATCAAACATTACACTTTAATAGACACAAATTAAAGTAAAGAAATAGGGCTTTTTTTCTGTTTTACATTTCACAGTGATTTGATTGATTGGTGTTTAACAACAAATGAACAATTTTTCAGATAAATGATAAAGAGAACAAGTTACATATGATGCTGTCATCTAAATTAGCACAGGACCACATGACCATGGCCTCTAAATATCAGTTCGGTCCTGTATATTTTGGTCATTTCTCCAATAGAACTTAAGTAAAAATATACTAATTTTGACATTTGGTCCTGTGATTTCAAAAGCCTAATTTCGATGACTGATGTCCACTTTGTACTAGACCAATACTCTTAATTAGATCTTTATAGTACTAGCTCACTGATACAACAGTCCATAGATAGACTCCACTTGGACACATTATCCTGATACAGAGTCAACATGTCTTTCCCCTTAATGCTGCATACTTAACAGAGAACCAGCTAATAACAATTATATAGTCTTTGGTTTGACCATCAGGACTTGAACCCATGATCTACTGCACTCGAGGCAAGCACGTGAACCATTACATCTACAATTCAGTTCTTTACTTTCAAAGTCACAGTAGGGTCTTCAACAATGAGCATCATATGACCTAGAATGAATGTCAAACGACCCCTATTCTACATTTGAGCGATACTAATTATTTTCTCCCGATAAATGCTACATTTTGGCATCTTAATGTTTAATTGATGTATAGAGTTTTATTTCCTAGATGTAGGGTTATATATTTTGATGTATAGAATTTTATTTCCTAGATGTAGGATTATATATTTTGATGTATAGAATTTTATTTTCTAGATGTAGATTTATATATTTTGATGTATAGAATTTTATTTTCTAGATGTAGAGTTATATATTTTGATGTATAGAATTGTATTTCCTAGATGTAGAGTTATATATTTTGTGGTATAGAATTTTATTTCCTAGATGTAGGGTTATATATTTTGAGGTATAGAATTTTATTTTCTAGATGTAGAGTTATATATTTTGATGTATAGAGTTTTATTTCCTAGATGTAGAGTTATATATTTTGATGTATAGAATTTTATTTTCTAGAGGTAGAGTTATATATTTTGTGGTATAGAATTTTATTTCCTAGATGTAGGATTATATATTTTGTGGTATAGAATTTTATTTCCTAGATGCAGGGTTATATATTTTGATGTATAGAATTTTATTTCCTAGATGTAGGGTTATATATTTTGAGGTATAGAATTTTATTTTCTAGATGTAGGGTTATATATTTTGAGGTATAGAATTTTATTTCCTAGATGTAGAGTTATATATTTTGAGGTATAGAATTTTATTTCCTAGAAGTAGGGTTATATATTTTGAGGTATAGAATTTTACTTCCTAGATGTAGAGTTATCAACAAGAAAACAAAATACGGGTGAAGAAATCTAACAAATACTGTCATCATTGTGCCACACATCACATTATCAGGTTAATTGATAAATAGAATTTGATTTGCCCATGTCCTTTTCAGACCTGATTTTACGAGGACAACAAAAAGGCAGAAATCGGCAATCAGAAGTATTGAATATACTATAAAAAAGGAATCGCTACGGTAAAATCCGGAATAAAAAAGCGGAATTCCGCTTTAAAGCAGACAAAAATCAGGTCTGCCTTTTTATCCTCTCAAGTCATCAGAGTTTGAATTTTACTTTAATTTCTTTTTGATCAATTTCATATTTTGTTTTTCATGTGATAAATCATTATTATTTTGTAAGGATTCAGTTTTTGATAATAATTCTGTGGTTTGATCAACACACAGATTTAGAACTTGAAACAAATGCAAATTTTTCTTATTTTTCCCTATTAGGAATCCCCAGGATGTTAACAAGCTAAGAATCCTCAGACTTACGACATTCTCCCAGTCCTCACAGAGCACCTGCCATTCGGCCCAACACCAGTAACTTTTTCAGTTTTTATTTAGAACTATATACAAATAAATTCAAGAATTTGATTTGGACCAGTAAATTAAAATGTTCATTTCGAGGACTGTTCCTCGTCCAAACAATGAAAACAGAAGTTTATTGTCTATATTACTTATATGTTAAAGTCGTAAATATCATCTAATTTTTTTTTTTTTTTTTATAAATGTTGAGTATTGTACACAAAATAAAAAAAAGAAAGTTGTGTTTTGATTAAATTTCACATCTGACTGGGTAAATAAGAAGACCTGTATATTAAAGAAAAGTGTGTATTATTAAGGCCTCATTATGGTACTCTTTGTCAAATTACTGTTTCCCTGTTTGATTTGTTAAAAACCAGTAACAGATACAGAAAAATGTATATCAAATTAACAGGTCATCAAAATGTTTTAAATTACCAGTTTTTCTGATCATTTGGATCATGAAGACACTTACTTGATATTTAACTTAACATTTGGATCATGAAGACACTTACTTGATATTTAACTTATCATTTGGATCATGAGGACACTTACTTGATATTTAACTTAACATTTGGATCATGAGGACACTTACTTGATATTTATTTTATCATTTGGATCATGAAGACACTTACTTGATATTTAACTTATCATTTGGATCACGAGGACACTTACTTGATATTTAACTTATCATTTGGATCATGAGGACACTTACTTGATATTTAACTTAACATTTGGATCATGAAGACACTTACTTGATATTTAACTTATCATTTGGATCATGAAGACACTTACTTGATATTTAACTTAACATTTGGATCATGAAGATACTTACTTGATATTTAACTTATCATTTGGATCATGACGACACTTACTTGATATTTAACTTAACATTTGGATCATGAAGACACTTACTTGATATTTAACTTATCATTTGGATCATGAGGACATTTACTTGATATTTAACTTATCATTTGGATCATGAGGACACTTACTTGATATTTAACTTAACATTTGGATCATGAAGACACTTACTTGATATTTAACTTATCATTTGGATCATGAGGACACTTACTTGATATTTAACTTATCATTTGGATCATGAGGACACTTACTTGATATTTAACTTATCATTTGGATCATGAGGACATTTACTTGATATTTAACTTATCATTTGGATCATGAGGACACTTACTTGATATTTAACTTAACATATGGATCATGAGGACACTTACTTGATATTTAACTTATCATTTGGATCATGAAGACACTTACTTGATATTTAACTTATCATTTGGATCATGAAGACACTTACTTGATATTTAACTTATCATTTGGATCATGAAGACACTTACTTGATATTTAACTTAACATTTGGATCATGAAGATACTTACTTGATATTTAACTTATCATTTGGATCATGACGACACTTACTTGATATTTAACTTAACATTTGGATCATGAAGACACTTACTTGATATTTAACTTAACATTTGCTTCCTCGTGTCGTTGTCTCATGATCTGAAATTATAAAACATAGCTGTGGCATAGTAGGTCTTAACGGTCTATATTATTTTTTTTGACTGTAGAACTAAAAACTTTCACTGCCTATCACCATAAAGGTGACAACAAACAGATTTGAAGTTATCTAGATTTTCATTCACCACTTTGGGCAAAAAATATTTTTGATTTAGTGAAAATAAAAGGCCTTTATTATTTATTGGCTATGAAAATTTGAATAATTAGGACAAATTGAGATTTTTCAGCATAAACAGGGGAAATTTATATTAAAAATATGAATCCTGCATCACATTTTGTCACCAGCTCCTTTAAAAATAAAAAAATTGGTGTACAACATTTTGTAATATTATGCATCTTAACGTTATTAGTTCCGTGTTCTGATGTCCATTACGATTTCCGTATAAAAACGATATTCGATTCGTCTTAACCCCAAATTGTTTGTAGGAGAGTTCATGTCTTATCTTAACCCCAAATTGTTTGTAGGAGAGTTCATGTCTTATCTTAACCCCAAATTGTTTGTAGGAGAGTTCATGTCTTATCTTAACCCCCAAATTGTTTGTAGGAGAGTTCATGTCTTATCTTAACCCTCAAATTGTTTGTAGGAGAGTTCATGTCTTATCTTAACCCCAAATTGTTTGTAGGAGAGTTCATGTCTTATCTTAACCCCAAATTGTTTGTAGGAGAGTTCATGTCTTATTTGTGTTTGTTTTATTGCCCATAGTGGTTTCTTACACGACTTAACTACACGAGTTGTATGGAAGGTGTCTATTAAGAAGCAGGAACTGAATACCCTTCCAGGGCACCAGGGTTCATCTCCAGTTTTTTGGTGGGCTCCATGTTGCTCATCATTCTAGTTTTCTATGTTGTGTTTTTTGTTTTGTTTGTCTTTGTCCTGTGTCTTGTGTTCCCAGTGCTGCCAGTGTCTCTGGATTGTCCATTCTTCATTGTCTCTGGATTGCCCATTCTTCATTGCTCCATCAATTTTCTCTAACATTTATTGAAATTAATGACACTATAGCCCAGTTAGTACCCCCAACCCCTCCTCCCTATTAAGTTATTTTCCCCTGACAAACTTGACTTTCTGTAATGATATATATCATACCTTACTAAGTTTGTATCCTGACTTAGGGATGTTCCTTACTCCTTCTCTTCTCAAATCATCAGCATCCTCTGGAAAGCATAACAAATCAATTTACACATTTTTCTAATCAGTACATATGTCCTTAGTTGGCAACATATTTCATTATCAAAATGGGTAAATAGAGTCAGGGATTGCTGTTCAATAAGTGAGATATTGTTCAGCCATATTCTGGCCAGATCATGTTACATTTTGATGAGTAAATAATGATGTCCACTTTGTATTAGACCAACATGCTTAGTTGGATATTTATAGTGCTAGCTCACTAAAACAACAATCTGCTGATTTCTGCTCTTACTCCTTATAATACTGTGTGCTTAGCAGAGAAGCAACAAATGCAAATTTAATAGTCTTTGGCTTGAGCCGATCGGGACTCGAACCCACAATCTACCACACTCAAAGGCAAGCATACTATAACATGCATTACACCACCAATGAGGTTAAATCAAATTAGGGGTTATAATGTTTAACGCCACTTTCTACAATATTTCAGTTATATTGTGGCAGTCATTTTTTTTGGTGGAGAAGGGGCCCGGGTGGCTCAATGAGTTAGGTCGATGCATCTAACACCTCATACAAGCCTATCACCAATATGGCGTGGGTTCGCACTCAGCTTTGTAAATTGCAACTAGAGGCTCCCAGGAGCTTGTAATCGCTCACCTGGTTTTCAATTTGACATCTAAAGTTGATAGAAAATGGGGGTGTTGCACGTAATTTGGAAAGTGGGCCACCCAAATATCATTTCAACTCAAATTTCAGAGCAAAAGATTTAGATGTGATTTTTATCTCATAATATTCCTAAACGGAATAAATTGGCTGAAAAAATCTCACAGAAAAACCCAGAATATATGTTAAACTACTGATTGCCATGTAGCTGCAGCTAAAATTTGAGCTCATTTTGACTTATACTAAAGCAGCAATGGACAATTTAAAAAATTTCTATTTTTAGTAACAGCAGCCATCTTCAATGGAGGGTGGGGCTGTCGGACACAATATTGAAAGGGGACCATCCCAGCCAAATTTGTTTTAATTTGGTTCAGCGGTTTCAGAGAAGATTTAAATGTCATCTTTTATCAAAATATGCCTAATTTGCATAATCGGTATAAATCGGCTGAAAGAAAAAAAATAAAAGCAAAAACACCCGGAATACATGTTAAACTACTCCTTACCATGTAGCTGCATTTAAATTTGAGCTCATTTTGACTTATATTACAGCAGCAATGGACAATTGAAGAAATTTCTATCTTTAGTAACAGCAGCCATTTTGAATGGAGGGCGGGGCTGTCGAACACAATTTTGAAAGGGACCCACCCAAGGACCATCCCAGCCAAATTTGTTTTAATTTGGTTCAACGGTTTCAGAGGAGAAGATTTAAATGCGATCTTTTATCAAAATATGCCTAATTTGCATAATCGGTATAAATCGGCTGAAAGAAAAATTTCGCAGAAAAACCCAGAATATATCTTAAACTGCTCCTTGCCATATAGCTGCAGTTAAAATTTGAGCTCATTTTGACATATACTAAAGCAGCAATGGACAATTGGAGAAATTTCTATTTTTAGTAACAGCAGCCATCTTGAATGGAGGGCGGGGCTGTCGGACACAATTTTGAAAGGGACCCACCCAAGGACCATCCCTGCCAGGTTTGGTTTAATTTGGTTCAGCGGTTTCAGAGGAGAAGATTTAAATGTGATCTTTTATCAAAATATGCCTAATTTGCATAATTGGCTGAAAGAAAAATTTCACAGAAAAAACCGGAATAATGTTAAACTACTCTTTGCCATGTAGCTGCAGTTAAAATTTGAGCTCATTTTGACTTATACTAAAGCAGCAATGGACAATTAAAATTTCATCCCCCCTTTTTTCTATTTTTAGCTTGGTGGCCATCTTGGTTGGAAGTCGGGATCACCGGACACAATTTTGGAAGGGGGCCATCCAAGGACCATTCCACCAAAGTTTGGTTCAAATTGGCCAGTGGCTTCAGAGGAGTTGATTAAAATGTGAAAAGTTAACGGACGGACGCTCAGTGGTGACAATAGCTCACCTGACCCCTTTGGGTCAGGTGAGCTAAAAAAGGGTGCACTCGACTCGCAGCCGCAAGTGATAAAGCTTACCAGTTGCTTGCCCAGGATCGGTAGTTCTCTCTGGGTACACTGGTTTCCTCCACCACTAAAACTGGTCGCCATGATATAGCTGAAATATTGCTGAAAGTGGCATTAAACACCAAAAATTCAAATTCATTTATTGGTGGAGAAAACCGGCATACCCTGAGAAAACAATTAACCTACTGCAAATCACTGACAAACTTTATCACATAATGCTGTATCGAGTACACTCGAACACATGACATTAATAGTGATACACTGATTGTACAGGTAGTTGTAAATCCAACTACCATACGATCAGGATGCTCTCTTCCTGAAGTAATAATAACACTATATTAACATAACTGATATAGACCTAATAATTCAATGGCGTCATCAGGTTCATCCTGCTCCTCTAGGTAGCCAGAGTCATCTGAATGTTTGTCTTTCTCCTGAAGGTACTGACATAGTTCATGTCTGTGTTTTTGCGATTCAACTTTAGGACCTCGAATACGTGCAGTACTGAAAATGACAAAGTACAAAAATTATTTGTAATAATGGACACCTTTAAATAAATATGGGTTAGGACTAGGGTTATGGCATTTAACGCCACTTTCAACAGTATTTTAGTTATTCATGGATGTCAGTTTTACTGGTGGAGGAAACTGGAGTACCCGGAGAAAACCATCAAACCTTAATATGAATAATATTATATTTAGAAAATTCAATTCATATTCAGAACCTGTTTTTCAACATAAATTTTGTTTTTATACATGTAAGGGAATGTTCCTACATTATTTTAGGTTAAATTAAATTAGAATTGAACAGATCACCACTCATAAGTTTTTTCCAAGATAAAAAAAGTACCTTCTGATTATTTATAGTGTAAAGTGTATATAAACACATGCACAAAAACCCCACAAAAATAACCCACACATTTAATACAGAAAGAAAAATGCTATGCAAATATTTAAAATAAAGATGTTTTTGTAAAATATCAATATAATATTCATTAGAAAAATTCCATCACAGATTAAAATGTGTGAAAACTGACAGTCTGAATACAACAAATCTTCTGAAAATTTATTACCTCAATAATTGTCCAATATACATGTAATAAGCTATTAATATATAATGAATAAATATGAGGAATAGAGTTATATTAGATATTTGCTGCATGCATGTACGTGTGTATGTATGTGTGTATGTACATGTGTAACAGGTGTGTCATTATTCTGAATGTGCATTGTCCTCTTCCACACTGTGTACAATATATTACATTCTTTGTGAAATTTTATCAAAAGTGGGGAAAAAATATAGGACATCTTTTTATACATTTTGCCTTCTTCATAGCATCCTAATAAAACTACATGTGCTTCTAAGATTTGAGTGAGCAATTTTTCAGCCATATCATGGCGAGAACAAGTTACCTTTCGATGAGATGAAATAATGATGTATGCTTTTAACTAGTACAAGAGCTTTAGTTGGATTCTAATAATGCTAGATCACTGAAATTACAGTCTGTGGGTAGACATGTCGCTACACTTGGACATATTATTCTGATTCCGAGCCAACCAGTCTTTACTCTTACTCCTTAATATTGGTGTTGAGTGGAGAAGCATCAAAAATCAATTTTTAGTCATTGGATTGACCTGACCAAGGTCCACGATCTACAGCACTCAGTTAGTACGCTAACTAATTACACACCACTGATGTAGTTTATTTACTACACATTAAATACATGTACATTGTACATAGTCTTCATTTGTATTTTAAGGTCTTTACATTCTGCAAACTTCTGCTATTGTCATTTGTAAATTGCTATATCAAATGACAAACAGCATCTTTATTCAAAAAAGGGAAATATATCTTTTAAGAATAATTAGCCTATAAATAATATTGCAATAATGAAAATCTAACAAGGAATGGACTGAAGCTAGGAATGCATGCATTGTAATTTAAAATATAAAAAAAAAATCTGAGAAACTACGGTTTACAATTTCTTTATGATTACTATCACATTAATTTGGAAGCCGACAGGAAAATTTACAGGTTTAAAATAGATATCTAAATCCATAAAAAAAATGTCAAAGTTTATGTCTGCTGCAGTTTTTAAACTACATATTGACAGTACTAAAATAAATATATCAGGATTATTTGTGTTCTCATCCCCATGAAGACCATAAATAATTGTAGTGCTTTTTGCTTCTCTATTCACATTGCCTGCCATATATCATTGATCAATGTACAGCTTTATTTAATTATAGTATGAAGAACTGTCAATCTGATTAAGATCACATCTCTCACTAATTACCTCCCCTTGACTGATATGTCATGGCACCGGAAGATCTGAGGAAACCCCATATGGTGGCTTGGTTTGGCTTATGGGTGTTTAACGCCACTGTCAACAATATTTCAGTTATATCGTTATGGCGGTCAGTTTTATTGGTGGAGGAAACTGAAATACCCTGAGAAAACTACTGACCTGCCACAAGTCACTGACAAACTTTATCAAATAATATTGTATCGAGTACATCTTCCCATGAACAGGGTTCGAACTCACAATGTTAGTGGTGATAGGCACTGATTGCACAGGTAGTTGTAAATCCAACTATCATACGATCACGTCCACGACGGCCGTCACATGTGAGTGACTTTATGCCCTAAATATATAATGATAATTGATATGATAAATACAGCTATGATCTTTTTCAGCTAATCGGATTGCTTGCAGCTTGAAAATCACATTTGTAACACTCATGGTCTCAAAATCTCCATTTTCATTGGATGGTCATTCACATGTGACCAGTAATGGAGTGTTGTCAGATCTCCCAAGCCACGACATATCAGTAAAACACAGCAAATGAGAGATCTGATTTTAATCAGATTGAAGAACAATAGAACTAGAAAGTATTTAAGCAACATATCAATCGTGAAAAAAAAATCCCACAAAGTCAGGTGTCAAATTAACATCTAATTTTCTCTCAATCCACAAAATTTCTTACCATTGAACATACCTAAAGCTGTACCAAACAAAAATCACAAAACTGAATCATTAATGTGAAAATACGAAAAAAAAATAAACAAATTTGCTGCCAAAAAAATTGATATTGCCATTCCTATTCAATGTCAATCAAGGACGTCACATTAGAATGTAGTTTTGTTAAACAACATCAACATTTTCTAATCATAATGTAAATTGTGCAAGGAACATGGATGACAAATTAATCAACGTAGGACGATGGATAAAATTATCAATATTTTTCTATTTTATGCAAGCGAAAACAAAAATTAAGCAACAATCAATGATTCCATAATATTATTTATAATAACTATCCCATAAAATTCAAATGTAGACAGAGGGCCTGTGTGGCTCAATGAGTTAGGTAGTTGTAGGGGGCCCGGGTGGCTCAATGAGTTAGGTAGTTGGATTACCTAACAACTCATACAAGCCTATCACCAATACGGTGTGGGTTCGCGCCCGGCTTTGTAAAATACAAAAAAAAAGTGCACTCGACTCGCATCCGCAAGTGATAAAGTTGACCAGTTGCTTGCCTGTGGTCAGTGGTTCTCTCCGGGTACTCTGGCTTCTTCCACCACTAAAACTGGTTGCCATGATATAGCTGAAATATTCAACACAAGAAATCAAATCAAACGTGGACATGTCTTTCTTTTGTACAATTAGAAATATGTAATTAATATAGTAAAACTACTCTTGCATGACGAATATCGAAAATAAATCACAAGTAATCGAACAATGCATTAATTCACAAATGTGCATTACTAGGATACGAGTGATTTGTTTATGATATTCAGAATGTAACAGCTGTTTATTACATAGATTCTACACTTTTGTTTGTCTTATTAAGATTTTGTTTATGATATTCAGAATGTAACAGCTGTTTATTACATAGATTCTACACTTTTGTTTGTCTTATTAAGATTTTGTTTATGATATTCAGAATGTAACAGCTGTTTATTACATAGATTCTACACTTTTGTTTGTCTTATTAAGATTTTGTTTATGATATTCAGAATGTAACAGCTGTTTATTACATAGATTCTACACTTTTGTTTGTCTTATTAAGATTTTGTTTATGATATTCAGAATGTAACAGCTGTTTATTACATAGATTCTACACTTTTGTTTGTCTTATTAAGATTTTGTTTATGATATTCAGAATGTAACAGCTGTTTATTACATAGATTCTACACTTTTGTTTGTCTTATTAAGATTTTGTTTATGATATTCAGAATGTAACAGCTGTTTATTACATAGATTCTACACTTTTGTTTGTCTTATTAAGATTTTGTTTATGATATTCAGAATGTAACAGCTGTTTATTACATAGATTCTACACTTTTGTTTGTCTTATTAAGATTTTGTTTATGATATTCAGAATGTAACAGCTGTTTATTACATAGATTCTACACTTTTGTTTGTCTTATTAAGATTTTGTTTATGATATTCAGAATGTAACAGCTGTTTATTACATAGATTCTACACTTTTGTTTGCCTTATTAAGATAGTTCAAATAGGAGCTTGTTTTTCATTGTAAAACGCTCAACAATATTGTTGACTGTGACATTGTAACAGTGACGTCACATAGTTAAAAAATCATTTTGATTTCACTGGATGAAGTATGAGCTTTTCTTTAACTGAGAAATCTCAGTATTTTATGGACATAAATGTAACAACATTCAGTCACGTCAAGTACTTCTCTTAAACGAAAATAAAAGATGAAGTAAATGGATGGCTGTGTAATACAATGACTAGCTTATTCTACACTATGGCGTGGTGGTGCTTACACTTACTCCTGGCTTCTAATACTTACTTTTTTCTGTATAAGAATTAACATAAAGAGAGTTAAACAATCACAATATGAAATTTATTTAAAACTACTTAATAACAAGTCATTTCTGGTAAACCTAATATATGTACTGTCAAATCTGCCCATGCATTCACCTCTATTAAGTCAAATCTGCCCATGCATTCACCTCTATTAAGTCAAATCTGCCCATGCATTCACCTCTATTAAGTCAAATCTGCCCATGCAATTCACCTCTATTAAGTCAAATCTGCCCATGCATTCACCTCTATTAAGTCAAATCTGCCCATGCATTCACCTCTATTAAGTCAAATCTGCCCATGCATTCACCTCTATTAAGTCAAATCTGCCCATGCAATTCACCTCTATTAAGTCAAATCTGCCCATGCATTCACCTCTATTAAGTCAAATCTGCCCATGCATTCACCTCTATTAAGTCAAATCTGCCCATGCATTCACCTCTATTAAGTCAAATCTGCCCATGCATTCACCTCTATTAAGTCAAATCTGCCCATGCATTCACCTCTATTAAGTCAAATCTGCCCATGCATTCACCTCTATTAAGTCAAATCTGCCCATGCATTCACCTCTATTAAGTCAAATCTGCCCATGCATTCACCTCTATTAAGTCAAATCTGCCCATGCATTCACCTCTATTAAGTCAAATCTGCCCATGCATTCACCTCTATTAAGTCAAATCTGCCCATGCATTCACCTCTATTAAGTCAAATCTGCCCATGCATTCACCTCTATTAAGCAGTCTCCTGCATTAAAAGGAAATCTTTTCCTAATCATGTCATATGTATTGAACCAGACAGGTTTGATTATATACTAAACATTTTCCTAAACACTCCCAAAACTGAATGCAAAAAATGTTCTGTACATGATCATTTCACATGATACAGAATTTGACCATAAAGAAAATTTGCTAAAAAAAATTAAGAATTTTGAGTATTTAGACCAAATTAACAATTGATCAAATGTTTGTCACTTCAAAATGATTTCAACAACAATAACATTTCTCAAAAATTAATATGTAACAAGGGCAATGCAAAGCGTGGCATATCCCCATGCCTAATAATTTGACCCTGTGACCTTGACCTTTGACCTTGAAAATCAATAGGGTTCCAGATTCTCTTAAGGACTAAGTATATACCAAGTTTGGTCAAAATCCATTGAAGGATGTTGATTTTAGTGTTCACAGGGATGTTATGCGGTAAAAATTTGACCCAGTGACCTTGACCTTTGACCTTGAAAATCAATAGGGTTCCAGACTCTCCTAAGGACTAAGTATGTACCAAGCTTGGTCAAAATCCATTGAAAGATGTTGATTCTAGAGCGGTCACATGAATGTTACGGAAGGACGGACGGTAGCGTTACTATATCCCTTCACAACTTCGTTGACAAGTGGATAACAGATAATGTGAGAAGGGATGCCTTTATCTTATCTTGTTCCCATGTATCTATGTTACATAGTCCTATTTCATTAGTAAACCCCTTCAATTATTCTCCAGGAGAGGGTTTGGACCCATCAATTATTCTCCAGGAGAGGGTTTGGACCCATTAACCAGTCTAACCCTGCCACATGTTTGTGCCTGTCCAAAGCAAAGATCTGGATTTCCAACGTCATATGTCATGGTATTTTTTTTATCTTTGTTTATGATTGTTTGTTTTGTTGATACTGGTGGGATTGTTGACCATCACTTTTTTTCGACTTAGGCTTAGGTTTATGGTGTTTAATGCCACTTTCAACAATATTTCAGTTATATCGTGGCTTTCAGTTTTATTGGTGGAGTTAAAACCGGATTACCTGGAGAAAACCATTGATCTGTCGCAAGTCACTGACAAACTTTATCAAATAATGTTGCATCGAGTACACCTTGCCTGAGCGGGATTCGAACTTACAACAAACTTTATTTTTGTAATCCAATAATACATACCTATTCATATCTTTATCTTTATTCACTTCCCCTGTACTATATTTACAATTCATTAATTCCCCTTCTAAAGGATCCTCTTCCTCTCTGTGAGGCCGTGGTCCTCTGTAATTACTACTTCGGAATACGTCGTCATCCTGGTGTATTATAAAGGGAGATAATTTATTTCATCTTCAAATGAACTGCCCTCATGAAGGTGGTACTCGTTGAAAATTGATAATGATCAGTAAATTATTTAATAGATTTCTCTGCAGATATTTTTGGCCCAAAAACATAGAAATTATGCACAAAGCATAGCTGTAAACAGCTCTGTTCGACTCTGTTAGTTATTGGCCCTTCATAATTACTACATCTGTATATGACATCATCATGATTTTATCTTATCTTGATTCAAAGTAACTCCCATGTAAAAGGTGTATCATAAATGTTTATATTTGTTACTGTCAAATAATCTATCCTCACTGTGAAGTCTTGGTTCACTACCTATCTTCAATATCTTACATTATTTCCTAAGGAACCCCAGGCTGATTTAACAATATCTTACCTTATTACCTAAGGAACCCCAGACTGATCTAACAATATCTTACCTTATTTCCTAAGGAACCCCAGGCTGATCTAACAATATCTTATCTTATTTCCTAAGGAACCCCAGGCTGATCTAACAATATCTTACCTTATTTCCTAAGGAACCCCAGGCTGATCTGACAATATCTTACCTTATTTCCTAAGGAACCCCAGGCTGATCTAACAATATCTTACCTTATATCCTAAGGAACCCCAGGCTGATCTAACAATATCTTACCTTATTTCCTAAGGAACCCCAGGCTGATCTGACATCTTTCGTAGCCTCAGTTTTCCTGTGTACTTTTGCTTCCTCAGACTTTGTCTGACTTTCAAACAAATCGTCAAAGCTAGTAGCTGCTACTTTGTTGTCAGCGTTCCATGTCTGTTTCTGACGGCGTCCTTTTCAAATAATTAAATAACATTTTAAATATGAAAGTACTCTTTAATAAAAAAAAATTATTTTAACAAATGTGGCTTTGTTTAAAATATTGATTAATCTGTTTTCTTTAGAAAACTAGAAAAATTCAATGTAGATTTTGAAATCTTTATAACAAGTTCCAATAATGAATAAATATAAATAAAAAACCATTTATAAAATAATTTAAAAAATTTTGGGAACAAATTTGACATCAGTATATGTAGATGCAATTGTTTTTGTTTAAGCATTTCAAAAAATGTAACACAAACAATGAAGTAAATCTGCTTTACACTTAAATTGAGAAAAAGTAACCAATAACTGGCTATAACTAAAAATAAAATTTGCATATATTTCTTTTTAATTTATAGCAAGCACTAAGTAATCTGCATGTATCATTACTGAAGATTGTCTTTAAAGAAAACATGCAGCAATAGACAAGTAAAAATTCTAAAATATGTAGCTCAAACATATTCTTTTTTAAATGTATCTTCATGCTACAATTAGCAAACAATTCAATGATACATGCATTTAAAAAATCTGAAGTAACAATTTTGTTCTCCATAGAGTGATTTACAGACATATGAGTGAGTTCAAGCTTATATTTCTTGAAGGAAATTGTAGCCGAAAATTTTTTCTTTAAAATTCAGCCCATTTGATTTCATAAAATAAATATCTTGAAAACAATCAGATTCTGACCTCTCCTTGAAACATTCCATCCAATTTTAGTCTAATGATCTCCCACTGAATCTTTTATCAATGATTTGTAAATTTCCCATTTGATCTTTAAACACAATAGTATCCATTATCAAGAAACAAGCGAGATATGAAATATTATTGTTGCTTTCTAATGTGACGTAATATTGACGTCACCTTGACAAGCCCTCAATAAAAAAAGAATTATAGTTGGTATGTTTTGCTTGAAATGGAATTATTTTGCATCAAGAATCTCAGTTAAGCATTTGATATGATTATGATATTGCTGAAAAATTGATTCTTGCAAAAAAATAAACAATAGTATATAACATGCATAAAAGATACATGTATAAAAGATACATGTATAAAAGCAAAAATTAAAGCTGCATGCCTTCTCTTGAAATACTTCTCTTTTTAACAGATTTTATATTAGAATCTGCCATCAGGAGATCTACAACACCCCTATCTGAAAATGGAATACTCCATCATCATTCACCAAATATTCAAAAAAACATTTTTTTAAAAGACCTACAGTTCCACACTTGCCACCCAAACTGTGGCAATGGCCAATATAATGTATAAGAATTCAGCAAATAAATAAATACAACTGTTTCTTGCTTTGCTAAAATAAAACAGCTTCAATACTTGAGAAGATGTGATATAACTATAATTAATAAGCAGACAACAGGTTAGATAATACACCTTTCCCCAATTATTTACACAGACAACAATCTTTTATGCAAAACATACATTTGCACTGCAAACATCGTGAACACCCGTTTTATTTTGCTTAAAAGAAAGCATGAGTTATGTGTCTAATAGCAACTGTACAAAACAGACAATGTGGACAATTCTGGACACCCAATACAGAAATAATATGACTTCCAGTTGTAAAATACGGAAAATAATAATGTGCGGTCACATGTTATAAATGAATGTATATTCTAATATGACGTCCCGTATTCGGTATACAAATAAAGGCATATTTGAATAACAATCAAATATAGGCCACACATGCGCGCTGAGCTAAAAAAAAGCACCTACATAAACACCAACTAATAGTTGAACTATTTTCAGAAAATTCTTCATGGTTAGCGATTTCCTATTATTGTTTATCTAAAAATTGTTGAAATAAATGAAGTTAAAATTAAATAAATCCTTATCAAGTCTTATCATAATTAAACTATTATAAACACGGCTTTGTTTACTTTTCGTACCTTCAATGCCTCCATGTTTATCTCCCTTTATCTTCGATCCGACTGGCTGCGTTCAACTGGTAATTTCGTTGTTAATCATTTAAAGTTGTTTATTTGTAATAAAATTTATATTCAATCTTGTCAATAAAATTCTTTTCGGTATTTCAAGCCACAGTTTCAACCACAATTTCGCTATCCATCTCTTAATTCCCAATTTTACCATTTTTAAAATTCCGTATGAGATTGATCACTTTGACCGCCTCAAATTTTAAAATTACCGTATTTGTCCTATTAGAATCGAAATAATTCATGCCGGCCATACTTTATTGTTATTCAAATATGGATAGGCATTATATTCGTGAGATTTAACCCCTCGCTGTCACTCAGGGTTAAATATTCATGAATATAATACCTACCCATATTTAAATAACAATAAAGTATGGCCGGCATGAATTACTTCTTTAATAAACAATGTTATTTCACCGGGAGAAATACCTGTTTTCTTTCATTCAGAAATCTCAGTATTTCAACGCCATCTATATGTTTGTACCAGTAATAAATGATTTGAATCACAAAATCAAATGCTGATGTTTTGGTCAATCCACATTTATATTAATGGATCAGCAATTAGTTTATTAATAAAGTATTTAATTAGTAATTTAATTAATTATGACGGATACCAAATTTTGTCTCTATATATATGTAAGACTCAGAACGACGTCCAGCCACTAATCGACTAAGTTTGGTATCCTTGCATTAATATGAGCAAATGTTATCTTATAGTAAATAGCAACCCATTTCCACTGATATAATTTCTGCATGTCCACATCCAATGCCTTATATATACAGTCAGTCAAAACCGTCTTTACACAATCTTAATTGTTATAGATGAGTTAACTACACTCTTAACATATCTTTCTTTACTAAAGAAAACAGATTTTCATTTTCAACCTTGTATTTTATGAATACATTTTTTTTGTATATTAATCAAATACATTGTTTTTCTTCTAAATTTAATTCGACTTCAAAAACATTACAGAATATTTTCCTTTCTATTCAATAAATCTTTTGAACGTTGTTAATTAGATTCTAAAATAATGTGCTTTTTTTTATTAGGAGTTATTTCCCTTATAATGAACATGAGAGCAAAAGACAGGACAAAGAATTAAAGGAAAATTTTCTAATAATTTGTTAACAGTTGAACTTTGTAAAAAAAAACAGAGGATAATCTTAGAACCAATAGAAAATTCATAAGTTGTTACAACAAAAAATTTGGTAGATATTAGTACAAAATATGTATTATTATTTTTTTTTTATGAACTTTGAACATTATGTGATAAAGTTTGTCAGTGTCTTGCATGAAAGGGGCCTTGTTATCTACATTAAAGGGAAATAACGTGTAATCTTAGAATCAAGTCAGAAATGTGCCAATTGTTTTATTAAGCCAGGATTAAGTGAAAGATTCTATTATTTCTATTACACAGAATATCTTGCTTCATTATCTTAAAAAAAAATGCAATTTAATTATTGAATCATGCAATTCTACAAATGTCCATTTTCAAAACCAGGTATTCACATGCTTTTTTATGCCTTTAAATGCAAAGTGTTTCTGACAAAACCTGCATCCTATATATACATATATATATACACTGAAAACCTCATGCTTATATAATTTAACTTTGTAACCTGGTGAAATAGGAGTCACACGTAATAAATCATCAAAGAGGTTATAAGACTCAGATTGTGTTCTGGGTGATGCAAGAGTTTGCTTTATTTGTGATCTGGGTGAAGAAGAAGCTTGTGCAGTATGAGGACGAGTGCTAGATGTTCGATGAGACTTGAGTGTGGTGACTGCTGAAAGAATGATTATATATATATATATATTTTCTTAAATAAAAAGTGTATGTTGCGATAGTTATGAATGATCGTTGAAAAATAGTCATCAAATTGATAGATGGTAGAATTGAAAATACAGCTGGTTTTTTGCAAATAATTCAGTTTCAACTAAAAAAATTACTCAAAGAATCAAAATTAAATAATACAATATTATGCTTTCTGTAAATTTCTTCTGTAATATAAGTTCATACGATATTTTGGCATATATCACAAAGAATTATATAGCGTTGATATACTATGCGAAAATAGTACATCTACTATGCCAGTTTCACATGGGGAAGGTTGGGTTTTCAGCTGTCTGTCAAGCTATATATAGCTAGTTCACGTGCAAGGGGGCAGATCCAATCTGTCAATCTATCATAGTCATCTAAACGTTTTTTAATACTTGTTATTGTTGTTTATTAAATTTCAAACTTCAAAAATCTTTTTATTTTTACAGCCTTAAATGAAACAAAGAATATTCTCACACTTTCAAGACTATCTGATCCAATATATTAGTCACCAATATCAGGACCTCCTTTATTGTAATAATTCTCAATACATTTTGTCTACATATAACAGTAAGCATAATAATAATAATAATGTTGTGTTAGCAATGACTATGCCATATAGTGGTCATTGCTAACACAACATTATTATATAAATATTACGATGATGATGAACAATGATATCAATAAAATTTAATAAAAAATTATTCTACACCATTACAGAGAGTTCAGTCAAAAATATCCTCCTACCTGCTTTAGTAAATTCTGGTTCATCAGGACTTCTTGGTTTAGGTTTCTTACTATGAGTTAGCCATGGCCTCTCATAACTTCTATCATCTACAAATAATAAATATCAGGGGGTTACTTTATGGTGTTTAATGCCACTTTCAACAATATTTCAGTTAGATTGTGATGCTCAGTTTTTTTCGTGGGGAAACCGGAGTACACGGAGAAAACCACTGACCTATCGCAAGTAACTGACAAACTTTATCACTTAAAATTGTAACGAGTATACCTTGTCATGAGCGGGATTTGAACTCACAACTTTAGTGGTAATAGGCACCGATTACATAGGTAGTTAATAAAATCTGTCTATATATACAATATACATTGTCGGAAAATAAAAATATTATTTGAACGAGCTTTAAACACAAGTAGAAAAGCGAGTCTTTGGCTTCTCATAAATTCCA
This sequence comes from Bathymodiolus septemdierum, assembly GCA_963383655.1. Classification (NCBI taxonomy): domain Eukaryota; kingdom Metazoa; phylum Mollusca; class Bivalvia; order Mytilida; family Modiolidae; genus Bathymodiolus; species Bathymodiolus septemdierum. The sequence goes on along the minus strand of OY726525.1, from coordinate 76,999,557 downwards.
TTGTCTACATATAAAAATATCAGTTAATAAAATCAGTCTATATATACAATATATGTACATTGTTACAAATATAAAATTTATTTGTATAAACTTTAAACACAGGTAGAAAAATGAGCCTTTGAATTTTCATAATTTCTATCATCTACATATAAAAATATCAATTAATATTACGAATTTAGTTTGTTACACATATTTTCATTGGTTCTTCAGCCCTGAATGTCAGCATATATTCAGAAAACAAACGGGGTATATATTTCAGTCCCCAAAAACGATTAAAACATGGACGACAAAACATTACGCTTCACTGAATCAATGGTATAATACGGAATAATAAATGTATTTTTACCAAATTAAATGCTGTTTTTATACTCAAAACGGCTGCATGAACAACAAAATATTACAACGGTTAATTCCGTCACAAATACCTGATCGATTCAGCAAACTCCTATGTTCCACGGCTGTACCATAACAAATAAACAAAACGTTGAGCCTTGAAAACTTTCGACGTCATGGGGCCACACCAAGGTTTTATTTACATGTAGTTAACATTTAAATTATTGAAATTGTTTTGCAAACCCGTTGTTTTTTTATGTGATATATTAATGTTATATTTATAAAGTTTATAAAATTTACTACATATGAAACTGTATTGATTTAGAAATTTAGTACAGTATTTTCCTTCATGAGACACCCTATACATGAAATATGACATGACACATATTTTGACGTCATTGAAGAATGATGTCAAAGGTACGAAACGGACATCTAGAAATACGAAAAATGAAAATAAAAGAGGTAAATTTATTTAATACAGTTGGATGTTGTATTTAAAAAAAAAAGGTTAAATCCGTAATATATCTGTTATTCAGCTATCAGACAGGGTATATAATGTGACATTCCCGGCTTAGGATATATATTCCCTTCTGCTGTGCCTCAGGGAATATAGATCCTAAGCCGGGAATGTCACATTATATACCCTGTCTGATAGCTGACTAACATATAATATCTGTCAATAATGATACATTGAATGGGTATCAAATTGTGTTGTTGTCAAACAAAAGAAAAAATAAATAATAATGAAGAAAATATTTGTGCACCAGATGTACATTTGTGTGTTAAGTGTAGAGTGATTGAGTGATTGTTGTTTAATGCTAAGTGAGTAATTGTACAGCCATATCACAGCAAGAACAAGTTACATATTGATGAGATCATGTCTGGTTTTTTACTAGATCAAGTCACTTATAGTTGGATATTTATTACTTGCTAGTTCATTGAAACAATAGGCCTCTCTGTGACAAATCATCCTGTGTCTGAGCCAGTGAGTCTTTGCTCTTACTACTTAATACTACATGCTCAATGGAGAAGCAACAAACACCAATTTTATAGTCTTTTATTTGACCAAACATCATTGTCATGGGCTCGAACTGACATTCCACCAAACTCGAGCAAAGCACGCTAATCATTTCATCATCAATGCAGGTTATATTAAGAACAGAACAATGCTATTTCAAACTTGGAGTTATTTCATTGGATAACTCAAAATAAACATTTTGTTGGTTCGTAGTGAACTTAATCTTCATTTACACAGCTAGCTTGAATCCTCACTACACAGAAAACAAAATATTGAGTAACATGAAGCCCACTAAAAACCTGGTGTTAACTCATGTCAGTGATTCTCTACTGGTATTATGATTTCCTCCATCTATCAAACTGACCACCATGATATACTGGTTGAAAACACCAATAATTCTAATCATTGTTAGCATAAGTGATCAAATGAAAAACTATCAAAACAGCTCCAAGCACAATCAGAAAATCATTAAAATAGAGTCAAAACCAGGGCCCCAGGCCAAAAGGAAACTTGGCCCCCCTCCTCCAATTCTCCAAATAATGATACTCAAACTAAGTCCACCATGGTGTGTCATAAGCAAGGAATCAGTACAACAAAAATGAATTGAAGAATTGCGATTTAGAAAACAGCTTTCTACTTGTTTATTTGTCATAGGCCGGGGTGCTGCCCCGGCTCACACCCCCCCCCCCCCCCTCTCAGTGGACCTGCCTGTAACACACAACATTAACATTGCTGAACCTCACATATAACTGTGTTAGCAGGATTGTTGTAGAAGAAAACCGAGTCCTAATCTTGAACTTTATACATAATATACATCTATCTATATTAAACCTAGTCCTAATCTTGAACTTGATACATAATATACATCTATCTATATTAAACCTAGTCCTAATTTTGAACTTTATACATAATATACATCTATCTATATTAAACCTAGTCCTAATCTTGAACTTTATACATAATATACATCTATCTATATTAAACCTAGTCCTAATCTTGAACTTTATACATAATATACATCTATCTATATTAAACCTAGTCCTAATCTTGAACTTTATACATAATATATATATATCTATCTATATTAAACCTAGTCCTAATCTTGAACTTGATACATAATATATACATCTATCTATATTAAACCTAGTCCTAATCTTGAACTTTATACATAATATACATCTATCTATATTAAACCTAGTCCTAATCTTGAACTTTATACATAATATACATCTATCTATATTAAACCTAGTCCTAATCTTGAACTTTATACATAATATACATCTATCTATATTAAACCTAGTCCTAATCTTGAACTTTATACATAATATACATCTATCTATATTAAACCTAGTCCTAATCTTGAACTTTATACATAATATACATCTATCTATATTAAACCTAGTCCTAATCTTGAACTTTATACATAATATATATATCTATCTATATTAAACCTAGTCCTAATCTTGAACTTGATACATAATATATATCTATCTATATTAAACTAGTCCTAATCTTGAACTTTATACATAATATATATCTATCTATATTAAACCTAGTCCTAATCTTGAACTTTATACATAATATACATCTATCTATATTAAACCTAGTCCTAATCTTGAACTTTATACATAATATACATCTATCTATATTAAACCTAGTCCTAATCTTGAACTTTATACATAATATATATCTATCTATATTAAACCTAGTCCTAATCTTGAACTTTATACATAATATACATCTATCTATATTAAACCTAGTCCTAATCTTGAACTTGATACATAATATATACATCTATCTATATTTATGAAGAAGTTTTATAACATCAATGATTTTCTATTACTCTAGTTTATGTATACTATATTTGTTTACATATACTTTGTCCAACACGATTTCCAGATCAGATGATGTTTATGTCGTTTAACAGAAACACAACGAGTATCATTTGTGGCAGAGGAACTACTAACTTTATCAGAGGACCTGAGCTCACCCCAGTTTTTAGTGGGTTTGCGTTGTTCAATCTTAGTTTTCTGTGTTTTGTAGAACATTGTTTGTCCTTTTGTTCTTTTTCTTTTGACCATTGTGTTGTCTGTCCTTGACCATTGTGTTGTCTGTCCTCCGATTACAGCTTCTGATGACCCCTTTGGTATCTTCAAACATTTCTTACAGTAGAACACTATAATACCTGCACTAGTTGACACCCAGTTAGCAGATTTCCTTCTTACAGTAGAACACTATAATACCTGCACTAGTTGACACCCAGTTAGCAAATTTCCTTCTTACAGTAGAACACTATAATACCTGCACTAGTTGACACCCAGTTAGCAGATTTCCTTCTTACAGTAGAACACTATAATACCTGCACTAGTTGACACCCAGTTAGCAAATTTCCTTCTTACAGTAGAACACTATAATACCTGCACTAGTTGACACCCAGTTAGCAGATTTCCTTCTTACAGTAGAACACTATAATACCTGCACTAGTTGACACCCAGTTAGCAGATTTCCTTCTTACAGTAGAACACTATAATACCTGCACTAGTTGACACCCAGTTAGCGGATTTCCTTCTTACAGTAGAACACTAATACCTGCACTAGTTGACGCCCAGTTAGCAGTAGAACACTATAATACCTGCACTAGTTGACACCCAGTTAGCAGTAGAACACTATAATACCTGCACTAGTTGACGCCCAGTTAGCAGTAGAACACTATAATACCTGCACTAGTTGACGCCCAGTTAGCAGTAGAACACTATAATACCTGCACTAGTTGACGCCCAGTTAGCAGTAGAACACTATAATACCTGCACTAGTTGACGCCCAGTTAGCAGTAGAACACTATAATACCTGCACTAGTTGACGCCCAGTTAGCAGTAGAACACTATAATACCTGCACTAGTTGACGCCCAGTTAGCAGTAGAACACTATAATACCTGCACTAGTTGACGCCCAGTTAGCAGTAGAACACTATAATACCTGCACTAGTTGACGCCCAGTTAGCAGTAGAACACTATAATACCTGCACTAGTTGACGCCCAGTTAGCAGTAGAACACTATAATACCTGCACTAGTTGACACCCAGTTAACAGTAGAACACTATAATACCTGCACTAGTTGATGCCCAGTTAGCAGTAGAACACTATAATACCTGCACTAGTTGATGCCCAGTTAGCAGTAGAACACTATAATACCTGCACTAGTTGATGCCCAGTTAGCAGTAGAACACTATAATACCTGCACTAGTTGACGCCCAGTTAGCAGTAGAACACTATAATACCTGCACTAGTTGACGCCCAGTTAGCAGTAGAACACTATAATACCTGCACTAGTTGATGCCCAGTTAGCAGTAGAACACTATAATACCTGCACTAGTTGACGCTCAGTTAGCAGTAGAACACTATAATACCTGCACTAGTTGATGCCCAGTTAGCAGTAGAACACTATAATACCTGCACTAGTTGACGCCCAGTTAGCAGTAGAACACTATAATACCTGCACTAGTTGATGCCCAGTTAGCAGTAGAACACTATAATACCTGCACTAGTTGATGCCCAGTTAGCAGTAGAACACTATAATACCTGCACTAGTTGATGCCCAGTTAGCAGTAGAACACTATAATACCTGCACTAGTTGATGCCCAGTTAGCAGTAGAACACTATAATACCTGCACTAGTTGACACCCAGTTAGCAGTAGAACACTATAATACCTGCACTAGTTGACACCCAGTTAGCAGTAGAACACTATAATACCTGCACTAGTTGATGCCCAGTTAGCAGTAGAACACTATAATACCTGCACTAGTTGATGCCCAGTTAGCTGATTTCCTTCCTGGTTCTGGACTTTTTGTTCTTCTACCTAAAGTTATAATTATATTTTTTTTGATAGCGATTCTGTTCTCTCAGAAAAAATGAAATTTCAACATCAATTCAAAATTATCATTTAAGAATTGAAACTCTGTAGTTTTATTTGCATGTAAAAGAGTTGACTGAAGTACATAATGTATGAAGTACTGCAGCTTTTCATATAAAGCATTTACTTCTGTTAATGTTTAAATAATCCAACAAAATTGCAAAAAATGTCTTAAATACTTATACAATGTAACTACATTTGTTACTTGTACATTTGCGGTGTCCATAAGATACAGATGACGCCCTCATGAATAATTTAAGGAAATTAAAATCTTCAAAATATGCATACTTTTTTATATATAAACAAATTGATGAAGATAGGCAGACAAACCAAATGTGTATGAGTATATGCGAAAGCATACATAAATGGAGTAAATGCCTGTAATTTTGAGAAAAATTTAAGAACATAAAAATCCTGATAACATGAACACCTTTGGTATATGTACAATAAAGAGCTTCTAGTTTGTAAACCATATGAGTGGACAGCACATGTACCCTATATGTAGACAGATCAAATTCAAATTTTATGAAAAGAATATATTGCATAATTCAGGTAATATTTATGGAATGCATTACCTTCAAGCTTAAAGACAGTTAACCAGAGGCTCTCAAGAGCCTGTATCATTCACCTGGTTATAAAAAGAACCAATTGGTCCTATGTAAAAACTATGTCCTACAGTGGTAGTCATCTTGGAATTCCGATCAACATAAAAAACACGAAGTTTGTAAAGGACCTTCCAATGATTGATGCACAGTTTAGGTTCAATCAGTGCAATAGCTTCAGAGAAGAATATATTTCTGTATTTTCCCATATGCTCTTGTGTTAATACTATGACCTGTGATGGCAGCCATCTTGGATTTCGGATCGGCATAAAAAACCCAAGCTTTTTAGAGGACCTTCAAATGATTATTCCTGGGCAGTTTGATTTCAATTGTCTACGTGGCTTGAGAGAAGAAGAGTTTTGAAACATTTTCCTCATAAGGGTCCAATGTTAAACTAAGTCCTGCCGTAGCCGCCATTTTTAATTTCATATCGGAACAAAAAACCAAAGGTTTGTTGAGGACCATCCAATGAACATTCATGTACAGTTTGGCTTTAATCATATTTGTAGTTTCTGAGAAGAAGGCATTTGAACATTTCCCACAGGGTCCAATGTTAATCTATTTCCTGCAGTAGTGGCCATCTTGGATTTCCGATCGGTATACAAAACAATTATTTTGTAGAGGACCTTCCAATGATCATTCCTGGGCAGTTTAGTTTCAATTGTCCAAGTGGTTTCAGAGAGGAAGCATTTTGAGACACTTTTCCCATAGGGTCCAATGTTAAATTAAGTCCTGTTGTAGATGCCATCTTCCATTTTATATCGGAACAAAAAACCTAAACTTTGTAGAGGATCATCCAATGAACATTCCTGTCTAGTTTGGATTCAGTCTGATTTGTAGTTTCTGAGAAGAAGGCATTTGAACATTTCCCCATAGGGTCCAATGTTAATCTATGTCCAATCGGCATAAAAAATAGAAACTTGGTACAGGACATTCGAATGATCATTCTTTTACAGTTTGGGTTCAGTCAGTTCAGAAAATTAACTTCATGTTAACTGTGTTATCTTTCTAAAATAAAGTTATTATTATTATCATTATTATTATTGATGAATGAACAGACTGGGATAAAACAATATATATGCTTTCTGGAAATTAGTCGAAAGGGCATAACATCTTTTCTCATTTCCATAGAAGGGGTTGCAAATTATATGTAATCTTACCAATTCTTTCTGGGGAACTTTTCCTTATGGCACCAAGTCTTATATCCTAAAACATATTAATGATTCAGATTTATTTAGATTAGAATAGATGAAAATTAATCTGGAACAAGAGGCCCCAATGAGCCTGTTATCTCTAACCTGGGTTTCCATTAGGCTTCTAAATTTTACAGAAAAAGTCTGAACATGTCAAACTTCAAATTTTAGCTGATTACATATCCAGCTTAAAGTTAATCTATTTTTTTTCCATTAAAAGAATTTCCTATTCTAGTAATTGCAGCCATCTTGGATGGGAGGGTGCATTGCATTATCTTGATAGTGGACCACCAAAGATCACCTCATGATCAGTCCAATGTGTTTTAAATATGTGTATCTATAGCATGTACAGTACAGAAAGGGACATACCGTGATAGTGGTCATGTCTAGGAGAGTGATGGGGATTACAAATTTTAATTCATGTCGGTGATCAGGGGGCAATAAAACACCAGGTGTTAATCTTGTCATCAAGTGTGTCGTTTTACAGGTAAACTAGTCAGATAAGATGTACAGGTGAAATTACGTTTTTATATCGCCTATTATTTTTTTTCAGGTACTGTCTCAGATTCCCCTCAGAATTAAGAAAAAACATTTTTATTTCTTTCCTCAAAACGTAAAACATCCTTGAACGTAATCCCGGGAATGAAATCCCGAGAACGGAGAGTTCATTTGAATTGATGAATAAAATGTAAATAATAATTGATTATTCAACTTCAATTCAGTGAAATCATGGGTTGTGCAAATTTGTTTCAAAGATTTTTAACCTTGGCTGTGTATTGCGTATCTACACGCGCACACGTGACCTGGCTTGTGCACAAATGAAGTTTCATAAACACATGCGCGATATGCGTGATTTGTTACGTTTTAAAACGTATTTCCAGTTCAATATTACATTTTAGTTCACTAATATTTTTTATACGTTCAGTAATTTTTTTTTATTTTAATCTTCGTAGAAAACCCAGTTAAAACCCTTTTCGTTGTAGAAATACGTACTAAATAATTTGTATACGGTCATTGAAGAATTTGATTAAAAATTAACGAAACAAATATTTATAAACAGATCGTTCAAAGAAGTACTACATGTCCAAAAGTCACTAAATTTACGGATGTATTTTGGAAATTAGCGGCTAATCTGCAGAAAGTTTAGAAACGTGAAAGGAAATAAGGAATTAACCTTTATCATGATTTTACCCAGGCAAATGTTTGACATTACACAGTATCTGACCAAAATCAAATGTCACCAGTTTATTTATTTATTCAAATTCAAATCTTAATTGGCTTTCAACCCAATAGATTTGTGACAAAATACAACCAAAAAAAACCCCCAAAGTTTATGAAACAAATTAAAAGCATGCTCTTCGTTTTCCGCTTTTTGTTCATTTTGTAGCCATTAGGCTACGTAAATGGGTACCTATAAAGTGCGAAACGAAACGAAACGAAATCAACGAAAACGAAACGAAATGAAACGAAATCAACGAAATGAAAACAATGTGTTTTAAATATGTGTATCTATAGCATGTATATAGTGGACCACCAAAGATCGCCTCATGATCAGTCCAATGTGTTTTAAATATGTGTATCTATAGCATGTATATAGTGGACCACCAATGATCACCTCATGATCAGTCCAATGTGTTTTAAATATGTGTATCTATAGCATGTATATAGTGGATCACCAAAGATCACCTCATGATCAGTCCAATGTGTTTTAAATATGTGTATCTATAGCATGTATATAGTGGACCACCAAAGATCTCCTCATGATCAGTCCAATGTGTTTTAAATATGTGTATCTATAACATGTATATAGTGGACCACCAAAGATCACCTCATGATCAGTCCAATGTGTTTTAAATATGTGTATCTATAGCATGTATATAGTGGACCACCAAAGATCACCTCATGATCAGTCCAATGTGTTTTAAATATGTGTATCTATAGCATGTATATAGTGGACCACCAAAGATCGCCTCATGATCAGTCCAATGTGTTTTAAATATGTGTATCTATAACATGTATATAGTGGACCACCAAAGATCACCTCATGATCAGTTCAATGTGTTTTAAATATGTGTATCTATAGCATGTATATAGTGGACCACCAAAGATCACCTCATGATCAGTTCAATGTGTTTTAAATATGTGTATCTATAGCATGTATATAGTGGACCACCAAAGATCGCCTCATGATCAGTCCAATGTGTTTTAAATATGTGTATCTATAGCATGTATATAGTGGACCACCAAAGATCACCTCATGATCAGTCCAATGTGTTTTAAATATGTGTATCTATAGCATGTATATAGTGGACCACCAAAGATCACCTCATGATCAGTCCAATGTGTTTTAAATATGTGTATCTATAGCATGTATATAGTGGACCACCAAAGATCGCCTCATGATCAGTCCAATGTGTTTTAAATATGTGTATCTATAACATGTATATAGTGGACCACCAAAGATCACCTCATGATCAGTCCAATGTGTTTTAAATATGTGTATCTATAACATGTATATAGTGGACCACCAAAGATCACCTCATGATCAGTCCAATGTGTTTTAAATATGTGTATCTATAACATGTATATAGTGGACCACCAAAGATCACCTCATGATCAGTCCAATGTGTTTTAAATATGTGTATCTATAGCATGTATATAGTGGACCACCAAAGATCACCTCATGATCAGTCCAATGTGTTTTAAATATGTGTATCTATAGCATGTATATAGTGGACCACCAAAGATCGCCTCATGATCAGTTCAATGTGTTTTAAATATGTGTATCTATAACATGTATATAGTGGACCACCAAAGATCACCTCATGATCAGTCCAATGTGTTTTAAATATGTGTATCTATAGCATGTATATAGTGGACCACCAAAGATCACCTCATGATCAGTCCAATGTGTTTTAAATATGTGTATCTATAGCATGTATATAGTGGACCACCAAATATCACCTCATGATCAGTTCAATGTGTTTTAAATATGTGTATCTATAGCATGTATATAGTGGACCACCAAATATCACCTCATGATCAGTTCAATGTGTTTTAAATATGTGTATCTATAGCATGTATATAGTGGACCACCAAAGATCACCTCATGATCAGTCCAATGTGTTTTAAATATGTGTATCTATAGCATGTATATAGTGGACCACCAAAGATCACCTCATGATCAGTCCAATGTGTTTTAAATATGTGTATCTATAGCATGTATATAGTGGACCACCAAATATCACCTCATGATCAGTTCAATGTGTTTTAAATATGTGTATCTATAGCATGTATATAGTGGACCACCAAATATCACCTCATGATCAGTTCAATGTGTTTTAAATATGTGTATCTATAGCATGTATATAGTGGACCACCAAAGATCACCTCATGATCAGTCCAATGTGTTTTAAATATGTGTATCTATAGCATGTATATAGTGGACCACCAAAGACAATATAATATCATCATTGATTGTTAAATATACTTTATAAACACAGTTATCTGTCAAATTATTTCTACACATTTAGTGAACACTATTTGTAAGTAAAAAATGTACATGTGAACCATTATAAACTAGTACATGAAATTTTCATGGGTCATGCATAAGCAGTTTGTGAACTGTACTTTCCTTACATATAAAACACTGTAAAAATCCATATTGCTACATGTAGTTAGTCAGTCTGTCAGTAACTCACTCACTCAATCATGGCTTCCAACTTTGATCTTGGTAATTTTGAAAAAAAATGACAATATGATAACAAGGAAAACTTTTATTTAACCAAACAAACTTTTGATGTATTTATTCTCATTTCTGTGAAATGAAATCTTAGTTCTCATATTTTATATTTCATTTATATGCAAAGGTTGGCCATTCAATTCGTTGAAATGCACTGCACGAGGACGCATATATGTTTTTTTATATATTGATCAGCATCCGGGTAACAATTGCGTTCTATTTATAGAACTATTTACAAACAGACACCTGTCTGCAATTAAAAAAAATAACTACAGTATTTTTAATCCAATTGTTGCAATTTGATTATGAGGTCTGAGAAATAATTATTCATTTTACAACTTGCTTCAGTTTTATACTGATTTCCTACAAAGAATCTAGATAGAAGTTGGACCATTGGGCAAACTGGCAGAATTTTGTTTTCTGCTGAAGACTACACAAATATAAGTTATTACAATTGTTGTGGTATTAGACCAAAGCACAGTGACATTTCAAAAAGGGTGGGGGAGGGGGTATTTACAATTTGTGTGGTATTAGACCAAAGCACAGTAATATACCAAAAGGGGGGGGGGGGGTATTACAATTTGTGTGGTATTGAGATCAAAATAGTGGCAATGTTATGTTTTATCAGTTGGTTGTTAATTTGCAGAGTATGTTCCCATCCTAGGAGGTTTTCAATCTCCATTACTAACCAATAAGGCAACGTAACTGATTATAAGATTAAGCTCATTATATTCTTGTTTATTCATAATTTAAAAAAAAAATCTGTTCCACAAAAGTGACTAATGGTCTCAAAATCCTGGCTAAATCCCTGTGTCATGTGTGTATGAATAAGGCCAGACAAAAATATATCTCTGTTCAAAGTTTCCCTACAGTACCGTCCCTATTTTTCAGCATACCCTAGCACATTTTATTGGTATTTTTTGTAAAACGCCGCTAAGTCACCACATCTTGGTTAAGCACTGTTAAAGTCAAGAAATCAAAATAATATTGAAAAATAAAATGTCTGCAATTAAAAAACCTACCTACCTACCCTATTTTTTCTATGTGCCCTTTTTGGTAAATTTAAAAAAAAATATACCATGGCCCTTTTCAGTCCTAGATAAAACACTACATTACACCACCATTATGCTGTTGCTCTTCACTAGGACCTGGGTTATGACTCATAAGAATGTTCAGACAGAACTTTGTATGAATTTTCAATTATTTGTCTTAATCACTTGACACTAGATATTAAGAATCTGGTATATTAATCAATTAGAGTAGAAATAAGAATCATATGGCTGTTCAAAATTTGTGTGAATTGATAATTATTTAACTAACTTACTGCCGGTATTTCAAGACCAGACTTTTTATATAGCACTTTAATCAGGTATACATATGGATCATCAGGCTGTTCGTGGAGAACTTTGTTCATCAGTTCCTACAAATATCAAATAAATCACTAGAGTATAAATAGTTGCAAATATATAAATATTGTCCAAAAATATATGTGTGCTTATAAATGCTAGCATTCTTGAAAAAAATATCACCTAGGTACTGTGCATTTTAATGCATATTTTGTCATGGACGAATGGTGTCATACCAAGCACAGGTAAGGTTTCGTACAATATTTTCTAGTTTATATTTGCAAAAATAATGATATTTTCTCACCTTTCACAACGTCTAGATACCATTTAATCCACAATCGTAACTACTCTGCCATTCTCACTACCCTGCAAATAATCTTGTACGTACATAGTAGAAATTCTTCTTAAATTGTTTGCCGGAAGTTAAGTTAAATTAAGCCGCACAAAAATCCAATATGGAAGACATACTATGTAAAATCTAATCATGCAAAACTAATTAAAACTTTAATTGAAATATAGAAAATTGTTTAAAATATAACTTTATCAAACTTTCATGTAACTGACATGTGAAAAATAGTGCGATTTTGCATGATAGCGAGAATGACCGAGTAGTTACGATTGATTTAATCCAATATTCACTTCAAATAGTCTACCATTGCTTGTTGTCCTCAAAAAGTTTAACATGTGATCAGTATACATTTGTTAGTGATGTTTTTTAGTATATAGTCCGTTTCTCAATGTCAATATTGTATTACTAGTATCCTGTATGACAACAGAAAAATTCCTATATAGTAAAATAAAATATTTATTTAAAGAGACAAACAATAGCAAAAAATGTTATGATAAATTGATCAAATGATAAACTTTTTTTTAGGGCATCAAGTTATAGCATATAATTCAAATTGAATATTTGATCAAATGGTTTGTAGATGTTGTGAAAGGTAAGACAATATCATTAGTTTGCAGATTTGAACTAGAAAATATGTCTTTATACAAAATATTACCTGTATTTGGCCCAACCATGACAAAATATGCATCGGAATGCACCAGGCAGAGTTAATCAGTCTAAATTTCCAGAATATAAATAATAGCACTGAGAAGAGATAACAACAGATGATCCCTTGCCGGTTTCTTAGGGGGAGGTGGTGTCAGGTACTTTTGTGTGCCCCGTCTGAATCACAGGGGCTCGTTACTACTGTCTAGGAAGGCCAACTATCCATGGGAAGATCGCCTATCAATAGGAGTTACGAAAAGGGACACAACAACTTGGAGACCGCCAATTTTCAAATGTCCAAAATTGTTGCCCTTTAGAACACTTTTAGTCAGGCCAATACAGCTTACGGAAAAGGGAAGGTGAGTACCAAATATATCTCCGCAGTTAATAATTTCTTGGCAGCATTTGGCGGAGATATATTTAGTACTCCCTTTTCCGTAAGCTGTATTGGCCTGACTAAAGGTGCTCCGTCATTGGAAAGATTACTGTTGTGAAAACTCTGATTTTACCTGTGTGTCTTAAATCACCTAATCATTACATTGCCTAATCCTACTCAAGTCAAGACATCTTAAAGAAGGTGAACAAGCTTATTTTTACCTTTATATGGAGTTCACCTGTGCACAGAGTTAAAAAGGAATTGTTCCAAAAAGACTTCTGTGAAGGAGGATTAAAATTGATTAATCTAAATTTATTTAGTTTAGCCCTAAAAACAACCTGGGTAAGAAAGCTATTTCGAACTGAATGTAAATGGGATAATATCTTATTTTCGACAATAAATCAAGAAAAATTATTCAATTTTGGTAATGGTTATATTTCTTACATAAAAGAAAATGTTGTAAAAAATAAATTTTGGAAAGATGTGTTCCATGCTTGGAACACCTTTATTGATAAAGAAGAAAACTTTACATGGGAATATTATTTGTCTTCTCCACTGTGGATGAACAAAACTATAAAAATAGAAAACAAACCAGTATTCTATGAAGACTGATTCAGAAAAGGTATTTGTTTTGTTAATGATATTATGTCAGAAGATGGAAAATTTCTTTCCATTGATCTATCTATAAGAGACAAAATTTAACATTTCCAAAAATATGAAATTTAATAGTATGTTGAAACATGCTGGAAAACAGAATGTGTATAATAGTTATAAGCTACTTACTCCATTTATTCCTTCGTTTGTTAAGACCATTTTGAAGAGTACAAGGGGAACTAAAGATATGTATTATATGTTACTAATAAGAAATAAAATGGTGAGAAAAAGTGGGAGGAAATCTTAGCCTTAGGTTTAGATGAAACGAAATGGAGAGAAATATTAAAACTACCTTTTATAGTCACACAAAACACCAAACTACAATAGTTACAGTACAGAATTAACCAACGTATCCTAGGAACAAATAAATTTCTGTATAAAATTAAAGTACTTTTTGTCAGGAAGATGAGGAAACAATAGAACATTTATTTTGGAACTGTGAGATTGTACAAGCTTTTATTGATGAAATTGATTCTTGGTTATTGTCGAATGGTGTTAGTATTCCATTTACTATGCAGTTTTTTCTTTTTGGTGATACTTCAAAATCGTCTCGAGGAGATGTTATCAACCTCATTTTACTACAAATAAAGCAGTATATTTTTAACTGTAAATATTTTCAAAAAAAACAATATATGATTATAATCTAACGATTATGAAGTCTCCCAAACCGGCCACTGACACTATCTACCCACATATCAAATTTTGATGATATCGGACAATGTTGAATTTTTACACCCAATTTTTATGCCGTGTTTTGGCAGTCATTTTGAAAATGGCAGACATCTTGAAAATTTTGAAAATGCAGAATTGCTCCTCTAATGGTGACCTATCACTATGTCAAAATTTATGTCTCTATCATTATCCAGTTAGAAGTTATCAACATTAATGTACGAAATTTCAAGTTTCCCATAGGATTCTATAGTAACCCCCACCCCCTTTGAACCCTCAAAAATATGGCTTTGACCCCCTTTACCATAAATCTGAAAACTTTAGGATCAACTAGACACATATATCTATAACTCCACCAAGTTTCATGAAATTCTGTCCTGTAGTTCCTGAGATCTGCCGTGGACAAGTTCATGGTGATCGGAAAGAAAGGAGAATAACAAGAACAAGAAGAATAATAATAATAATAATAAGAAACGGAGCAAAAACAATAAGTCTCCAAACGTTGTTTGGGAGACTTAATTATCATTGGTCACAATGCAGAGGAAAATACAGTCACTACATGTATATAACATTGAGAAATCTATTGCTATTAAAAATAAAAACATGGATTTTTTTCAACCAGATATGGAATGCTTTCACTTTACTGTTTAATTAGATATAAAGATTTATACAAATATTCATTCTGTATATAACATGATAGAAAAGAAATAGCCTTTTGTTTTTATGAATGCTAAAATTACCTATTCATCAAAGCAAATTCAAAAACTTTTTCTTTCTATTTAAAAATTATTTTTCTGCCTTAAAAAACTCAATAAATTTAACTTTTTCCATTTTTGTTTCTTTTACTTCTATAACTACATGTACTTAAAACCCTATTTTTTGATTATCTGTATATTTGTTAATTTGGTTTATTATGACTGAAAAACTCATCTTTTTGTGGAATCATATTATTTGGTATTTTCTGTCATGTTATTCAAATAGAAATAGTATGCCATTCTGTATGTAAATTACTAACAAATACTAACATCTTTATATATATGTGCTTTACTAATGTTAACGAGGCCGGGATAAGGTACCGGTACTTCATGTATTCAACTAACAAATGTACAGACTTCAATAAAAATATCACAAATTATAAAAAAAAAGAAAAAAAGGTGTTCCGAAGTTCGGGATAACTTTCGTTTCACATAGTTGTAATGTCATACATGTGAACCTTCCGGCGGTAGCATTTTTCTCCCCATTTTGAGGGTCCCTTCCGTCAACTCAAAATCTTCCGCCCATGAAAAAATTCAAGTACAAAAAAATCTTGACCTACATTTTGCGATCAATATTTCTGGAAATTCCCTATTTGGAACTCACGCGCTGACGAAAAACACAGAGAGATACGAATGGTAAAGGTGAATGTCATATTTAATGATATCCGGTTATTGATCTGTTCGACACCTTTACAGGTAAATTGGGTCATGGTGGTTAATTAAGGTGTTGATGATTATACAACAATTATCCACTGATTGATGGTTAATTGGGGATAAGGAAGTGTGTTTGTGGCACACGCTTAGATGATTAGAAGTGTGATAGCGGCAATTAAAAATAGTTATAAACCATTGTGCAAACACGAGTCGGACAACCAGTACAAACCTGATACAGATGTGGTGAAAGCAGCAAAGAAGGCTTGTACCTCCTACTTGAACCAGTGTGCCAGTGCCAAGTAGACTAATGCTTAATGACTTTTATATACCGGTATGTATCAATTTTGTGACTTCTCTATGTTTACTTTCTTTCACTTACTATGATTATATAGATCTGTGACTTTTTAAGGGTAAACTCTGTGACTACATGTGATGAATAGTGACTTTTTAATTTTAGTGCTCTATGACTTTATTGTTAAGAACATTCCGTCTTCATTGTTATTGCTTTATTATAACCTTATGATTATGAATAAATTATAAATACAGTTTTTATCCTTCATTCCTCATATGAAACAATACATATTGAAATGGGATGCAGTTGGTTCAATACTGAAACAAACAAAAGGAATAAACAATAAAAACATGCATCAAATATGTCGATTAAAAATCTCCAGCCAAAAATTTGCAAATCTCCAGTTGTAGCATAGTAAGTCTATCACATGTATGTAATGTTGACATGAATTCTGGAAAAAAAGTGTTAATTGCGACCTTTGGACGGCCAAGACATGCTAAAAGGTAATGATTTTATTGAAATATAATGACTTTGTAATACAAAACGACCAGAGTGAGACCAAAATTACAACAAAGCCAAAGGGATACAATTTTGGACATTTGAAAATTGGCGGTCTCCAAGTTGTTGTGTCCCTTTTCGCAACTCCTATTGATAGGCGATCTTCCCATGGATAGTTGTCCTTCCTACATGTAGACTTTCTTTTCTTTCTTTACATTTCTAGCCGTCCTTCACTACTGAAGATTATTATTGGCCGAGCGCCGTATTAGACAGTAGTAACGAAGCCCCTGTGTCTGAATTTGCACCTAACCTACCTCTCAGTCGTTTCTCATATCATACCTGATTTTTATACAATAAAAACAAAATGTCTCATTTGTTCCTAGTATACAATTGACAAACCAATGCCCGAATGCCGCAATGGCAATGAACTAAAAAGAAGAAGAACTTGTCAAAACACGAATACCGAATATTGCTGCAAAATTTTTTGTTATTTCATATCGACTCCACACACAAAACAAAGTAATGAGGTCAAAATGTGTATAAATACCTCAAAAAGAGGTGTAAGTTTGTGTTTTTCCATGTATGTCTGTATTCTTTGGGGTGTTCCCATGACTGAAAAATTTATAAGTTGAAGAATGAAACCGGAAGTTTATATACAACTAATCTTGAATAATTCCGGTATAACCACTATTTTCCGGGTTACACTAACGTCCTGAAAATTGACCGGAAATTTCCTGAAAATGTCATGAAAAGTACATAAAGGCCTATGTCTTTTTCGACGAAGTCGTATACGATCGCTTTTGACCTACTTTTGTTATGGACGCTGTTGCCTAGCAATTTTAAAGATGAAAATATTTTCTAACTTTTTGATTGGAGAATAATACAAATTTGGTTGCAGTGATTTTCCGACTGTTTTTTTGGGCCGAATATCGACCCCAGTCCCAATGTGAAATTTCCCCCCCCCCCTTTTTTTACAAAAATTCTTACGATAAAAAATTGTCGTAAGTGTAAAACTAAGATTAAAAAGAGTTTCACAAAAATACTTACGATAATCTTAAGTGTAAAAATAGTCCTAACTTTACGTGTAAAACTACCCTGTCCTAAGTGTAAAATTTTGATCGTAAGTGAAATTTTGGTCTTATCTTTTATCGTAAGTGAAAAAAATAGAAAAAAAGATGGACGATGTATTGGCGCTTCGACTTGAAAATAAGAGAGCAATTCATCGTTAGCGCATTTTCTCTGACCGTATGACAAACCTATTTACACATATTGATAAATGTTTATTGAAATGAATATGGTTTAATACAAACAGACGCTAGAAATGGCATTGTTGTTTACTCCTTTTTGGCGTGACTAATAACAGAGTCTGTCTATAACGATGCATTCCGTACATTTACCTCTTCAATGCAGCAGTGTATCGTTTACATGACCAAAAAATCAGGACAATTCTCATTAATTTTAGATTTCAAATTGGGAACGATCGACAATCGAAAAGACTACATGTACTTGCAAACTTGGGGAGAAAAAAAATTTTCATTTTTTTTTTGTATAAAAACAGGAATACGGGATTTACTTCTAGACATCTACTTCGCTTACAAAAGTTTTGTATGAACAGCCACTTTAGGACTGGAATTTTCTGGATCCAATGATATCGTTTTGATTTTGCCTTTATATTAGTAATATAATTTATTAATTTCTGGCAACTTCGATGATCATCGAACACTCTGGCAATACATAAACTTGTGTACATTCTTCTGTTATATTAATATTAATATATAACAGGGATATTTATTCGTCTTCGTGATTGATAGATGATAAACACATCTTTATTTGGGTTATCTCAGAAAAATCGGGATACATTTTCATCAGTAAAAGAACAAGCGTTTGATTTTATGTGGGATGGGATTAATTTGAAAAAAAAAGGGGTAAATATTTTGCTGACAAATAACCGATAAAATGAATTATATGAATAGGTTTTTTTTCACACTCCAGATGCACTCCCTTAAAAAATACTTCTACCAAAATTAACCACGCGTGGATGATGACGCACAACTTCAAGTAATGATAATTATTATAGATCATTTTAATTTACATGCATTAGAAATGTTCCTCTATACGAAAATCATACCCGTTCATATTTTGTGCAGTTATTGGTGACCGATTCATATACATTTTTTTGTATTAGATAAAAATTCAATATAAACATACAAACACATCATAGCATAAAAATTGCTTATAAATTAGTGCCGGGGATATTTTTTAGAATAATTTTATTTAAAAAAAATGCTTTGTTGTGCTATGGAAATGAAACTAGGTTGCTAAGGAAGATGGTTTATGGTGTTTAACGCCCCTTTCAACAATATATCGGTCAGTTTTATTGGTGGAGAAAACTGGAGTACTCAGAGAAAACCATTGACTTGTCGCAAATCACTGACAAACTTTATCACATATTATTACACAGCTATAATTTTAATCCAATAAAAAACACCCATTTAAGACATGTGCAGCAGTGCATCGTTTACATGACCAAAAAATCAGGATAATTCTCATTAATTTTAGATTTCAAATTGGGAACGATCGACAATCTGCGGCGTCTCGTTCAATACGGGTTTTCAATACAATACAGACTCGTACAATATCTTTCCATATTGGACATAGCAGTGTATAATAACCTATTAATATTGTATCGAGTACACCTAAGGAAGAATTTTTTTTATCGTAAGTGTAATTTTAGTCGTAAGATTAAAATTTGTCGTAAGATAATCTTTGTGAAAAGAACTTAGGAATTGTCGTAACATAATCTTAAGTGAAAAAGTTAGGACTATAGTTACGAATTTTTGTGAAAAGGGCTACTGGTTTCTATTTGTTTTGATTAAGCAAGCGAAATACTACGCACAAGATACCGGGAACCAGTACAGTAAATTGGGTCGCCAATCGGCAAACCTCGGGTGAGTCCGCTTCTCTCCCTCAATACCTCAGCTGTAATACGGTATTTGATATGCGTCTACGCGGCACATTTCTTCGCCGGAAGACCGTATCACTTCAATCAAACATTGCGCACCGCGAATAAGTTCTAAAATGGCGACAATAAATGAGTTTGTTTTGAAAAATAATGGTCTTTGATGAAGGTACGGAATCAGCCGACATTGCGACGAATGAAAAAATATTATTATTGGAAGATTATTCGAAAGTGAAATTATTTCAATACCTCCTTCATTGAAGATTTCCGAAAGTAGTTCCAAAGGGAGCTATCATAATACGAACGAGGTATGATGAAGGTACGGAATCAGCCGAAGTTGCGACCAGTGTTGGGTCACTTGATTTGTATACCGGACTGCAATTAACCCGAATAATCCAGTCGTTATATTACGCTTTGCTATAACCTCATCCAGCGATAGTGCCGATAGAGGGCGCAGTATTATTCAAGTTAGACTGCAATTGACTGCGATAAAACTTCAGAAAACGAAAGTGGAAATCTGTAGTATTTGGACTAAATGTTTATTTAAATAAACTTAATATAAAATTGTAATAAAAAATAATAAATATGTCATGTGATTTGTTAAAAATAAAAATGTCACGATGTTGCATAATTTGCTAAGAAATTGACCAGTAATGATGGAAGCACACGGGCTATAGAACAACATGGGTTGTGCTTATGCAAATCATCTTGGACTGCACCTCATGTAAAATAAACCAACTGATTCCATATACAAACCAGGAATTAGTGCAAATTGAAAGAGCCACGCAACACTACTGCTTTGTGTTACACCAAAAGAGAACTGAAATATTGAAGAACATTATGTAGAAAGGCAGATAGTCAATAGCTAATAGTACATTTATAGAACTGTTTCTTTTTTTTCTGGAATTTATCAAACATATCATATAAGTCAGCTAATAGCATATTTTTCTTACTGTGTCCAGCACCCGATCCGTTCATTAAAGAGATCGTTTTACATTTTAAACTGTTTATACGCATACTTAAATGATGATTTTACCTTTTATGAGTCAATTTGTTTTAACAACGGAAGCATTGCTGTATTCGGAGAGTGCGTGAAGGAAAGCACATTGTATACATTACGACTGCGCTTTTATCTTTTAGTGCTGTGTGTATATACGTTTTTACTAATATGAATAACTAAACAACAGATTGGACTTTTAACAACTCTACTAATTGTAATACTTCTGAAGGGACTATTTTACAATACACGTTTTATACTTTTTAGTAATGGATGTAAATACGTTTTTATGCCACTAACCAAACTTATACAACATGGAAATGATGAACTTTTAACTACTACGTATATTTTATCATAACTGTAAATACGTATCTTTTTTAAGTATGTTCCCGTTAAGTTAGGTTTTATAATTTCATCCATAATTGTAGTGCTCCGAATTCCGGAGGAATTTTACCTGTACAAAGACAAAATGAATTTTTTTTTCATATGGGGTGAAATCAAGTATGACATAAATAGTAAAATATCTTTTAATAAATATTTGTACCTTTGAAAAAAAAACATGAATCATAAGAATTTCATTACAAAATGAATAGTAACAAACATAAGCTAAGACATGCTTGTTTATTAATTGTGTCCGGCAATCCAGACATCCAACCAACCACTGTTGCTAAAACAGAAAAGGTGGATGAAATTTTATTTGTTTTCTTCTTAAACTACTGGGTCAATTGGATTAAAGCTTTGCTAAATTAATCCTTTGGTGATCCCCTTTCAACATTTTGTCTGGCAGTCCCGTCATCGGGCCAAGATGGACGCTGTTACTATTTATTAACGATTCCTTGCACATTAAGTAGGATGCAAGGTTTTACATGTCTTATCAAATCCTATAAAACCAATATGTTTAGGTTATTTCAGTGAAATACTGTTCGTAGAAGAATATAATATTTGTGCTTCGTCGTACATCTTTTTTTTTAAAGATAGTTCTTGTTTATTATCCAATGGATTGAGTTCAAATTTGAAAATGTTAAATACATTAGCATATATTTAACGAATATTTAAAAAAAAAAAAAAAATTAGGTGGAAATAATTTGACCTGAAAATTGTCATGAAATGTTCTGAAAATGTCCTGAAAAGTACATTAAGGCCTATATCTTTTTTTTATTTTTTTATTAACCAATGGATTGAGTTCAAATTTGAAAATGTTAAATACATTAGCATATATTTAAAGAATATTTTAAAAAATATATAAAATAAAAATTTCGTCTATTTTCCGGGGGTAAACAAGCATGTAACTATTTTCTTTATTATTTTTATTTTCATGTAAAACTCCCTTGGTTAACTTATAGCTGCATGTATTTGGTGAAAGTTTATTTTTGCAGCTATGAGTTAAACCATCTACTTATTTCGAAAGTGAAGGAACAAAATTATAAATTTTAAATAGAAAATAATTGTATTTCTCGTTGTCAATTTTGCGACTTATGTCGTAAATATTTCACTTCAATATGCCAATTGTGCATGCGGATTTTAAAGCTATATCAGCAGTTCGCATCGAAGTTCTACAATCACAAGCTCTGGATGATGCACATTCTTTATTGCCAGAGCAAATACCTTTGAAATTATGAGTTAATTTAACATAATAAAGTCAAAATTGATCAATGCGTGACCATATGCATATATTGGATTTGAGTCTAATATATGAATGGGTCACCAATAACCGAATAATATATGAAATGAATGGGTCACCAATAACTGAATAATATATGAATGGGTCACCAATAACTGAATTATATATGAATGGGCATAGCCATAGGGTAATATTTCGAACATCGACTACACAAAAAAGTATATGAATAGTTATGAAAAGATAGTTTAAGCAGTGATATGGTCAACATTACAATTCCACCAAAATCAACAAGGGGAACAATCACCTCTCACCTCGGCAATTCATCGAAAAATTTAAAAAAAGACCAAACATGTGACGTTCTAAATCCAGGTCTTGAATATGGCTTTCATGCTGACAGAATATATTTATGAATGTTTTATATAATTTACTCCAGTGCCACCACCGTGCCAAAATTGACATGAGTAACCCCACGGCCCCTAGGCAAACATGAACTTCAGCCGGGTGCATACTGCATAAGGGTACAGAGAAATGTGTTAGTAAGTAAATAAGCTATGATGGACATATCGGACGAAATGTTTATTAAATCAGCTGCGATTGGCTTATGAGGGAAACTATTGATCAAATCAGTTGTGAATGGCTTATGAGGGAATCTATTGATCAAATCAGTTGTGAATGGCTTATGAGGGAAACTATTGATCAAATCAGTTGTGAATGGCTTATGAGGGAAACTATTGATCAAATCAGTTGTGAATGGCTTATGAGGGAAACTATTGATCAAATCAGTTGTGAATGGCTTATGAGGGAAATTATTGATCAAATCAGTTGTGAATGGCTTATGAGGGAAACTATTGATCAAATCAGTTGTGAATGGCTTATGAGGGAAACTATTGATCAAATCAGTTGTGAATGGCTTATGAGGGAACATATTGATCAAATCAGTTGTGAATGGCTTATGAGGGAATCTATTGATCAAATCAGTTGTGAATGGCTTATGAGGGAAACTATTGATCAAATCAGTTGTGAATGGCTTATGAGGGAAACTATTGATCAAATCAGTTGTGAATGGCTTATGAGGGAAACTATTGATCAAATCAGTTGTGAATGGCTTATGAGGGAAATTATTGATCAAATCAGTTGTGAATGGCTTATGAGGGAAACTATTGATCAAATCAGTTGTGAATGGCTTGTGAGGGAAACTATTGATCAAATCAGTTGTGAATGGCTTATGAGGGAAACTATTGATCAAATCAGTTATGAATGGCTTATGAGGGAAACTATTGATCAAATCAGTTGTGAATGGCTTATGAGGGAAACTATTGATCAAATCAGTTGTGAATGGCTTATGAGGGAAACTATTGATCAAATCAGTTGTGAATGGCTTATGAGGGAAACTATTGATCAAATCAGTTGTGAATGGCTTATGAGGGAAACTATTGATCAAATCAGTTGTGAATGGCTTATGAGGGAAACTATTGATCAAATCAGTTGTGAATGGCTTATGAGGGAAACTATTGATCAAATCAGTTATGAATGGCTTATGAGGGAAACTATTGATCAAATCAGTTGTGAATGGCTTATGAGGGAAACTATTGATCAAATCAGTTGTGAATGGCTTATGAGGGAAACTATTGATCAAATCAGTTGTGAATGGCTTATGAGGGAAACTATTGATCAAATCAGTTGTGAATGGCTTATGAGGGAACATATTGATCTAATCAGTTGTGAATGGCTTATGAGGGAAACTATTGATCAAATCAGTTATGAATGGCTTATGAGGGAAACTATTGATCAAATCAGTTATGAATGGCTTATGAGGGAACATATTGATCTAATCAGTTGTGAATGGCTTATGAGGGAAACTATTGATCAAATCAGTTATGAATGGCTTATGAGGGAACATATTGATCTAATCAGTTGTGAATGGCTTATGAGGGAACATATTGATCTAATCAGTTGTGAATGGCTTATGAGGGAAACTATTGATCAAATCAGTTATGAATGGCTTATGAGGGAAACTATTGATCAAATCAGTTGTGAATGGCTTATGAGGGAACATATTGATCTAATCAGTTGTGAATGGCTTATGAGGGAAACTATTGATCAAATCAGTTGTGAATGGCTTATGAGGGAAACTATTGATCAAATCAGTTGTGAATGGCTTATGAGGGAAACTATTGATCAAATCAGTTGTGAATGGCTTATGAGGGAACATATTGATCTAATCAGTTGTGAATGGCTTATGAGGGAAACTATTGATCAAATCAGTTGTGAATGGCTTATGAGGGAACATATTGATCTAATCAGTTGTGAATGGCTTATGAGGGAACATATTGATCTAATCAGTTGTGAATGGCTTATGAGGGAAACTATTGATCAAATCAGTTGTGAATGGCTTATGAGGGAAACTATTGATCAAATCAGTTGTGAATGGCTTATGAGGGAAACTATTGATCAAATCAGTTGTGAATGGCTTATGAGGGAACATATTGATCTAATCAGTTGTGAATGGCTTATGAGGGAAACTATTGATCAAATCAGTTATGAATGGCTTATGAGGGAACATATTGATCAAATCAGTTGTGAATGGCTTATGAGGGAAACTATTGATCAACTCAGTTGTGAATGGCTTATGAGGGAAACTATTGATCAAATCAGTTGTGAATGACTGATGAGGGAAACTATTGATCAAATCAGTTGTGAATGGCTTATGAGGGAAACTATTGATCAACTCAGTTGTGAATGGCTTATGAGGGAACATATTGATCAAATCAGTTGTGAATGGCTGATGAGGGAAAGTATTGATCAAATCAGTTGTGAATGGCTTATGAGGGAAACTATTGATCAAATCAGTTGTGAATGGCTTATGAGGGAAACTATTGATCAAATCAGTTGTGAATGGCTTATGAGGGAAACTATTGATCAAATCAGTTGTGAATGGCTTATGAGGGAAACTATTGATCAAATCAGTTGTGAATGGCTTATGAGGGAAACTATTGATCAAATCAGCTGCGAATGGCTTATGAGGGAAACTATTGATCAAATCAGTTGTGAATGGCTTATGAGGGAAACTATTGATCAAATCAGTTGTGAATGGCTTATGAGGGAACATATTGATCAAATCAGTTGTGAATGGCTTATGAGGGAAACTATTGATCAAATCAGTTGTGAATGGCTTATGAGGGAAACTATTGATCAAATCAGCTGCGAATGGCTTATGAGGGAAACTTGATCAAATCAGTTGTGAATGGCTTATGAGGGAAACTATTGATCAAATCAGTTGTGAATGGCTTATGAGGGAAACTATTGATCAAATCAGTTGTGAATGGCTTATGAGGGAAACTATTGATCAAATCAGTTGTGAATGGCTTATGAGGGAAACTTGATCAAATCAGTTGTGAATGGCTTATGAGGGAAACTATTGATCAACTCAGTTGTGAATGGCTTATGAGGGAAACTATTGATCAAATCAGTTGTGAATGGCTTATGAGGGAAACTATTGATCAAATCAGTTGTGAATGGCTTATGAGGGAAACTATTGATCAAATCAGTTGTGAATGGCTTATGAGGGAACATATTGATCAAATCAGTTGTGAATGGCTTATGAGGGAAACTATTGATCAAATCAGTTGTGAATGGCTTATGAGGGAAACTATTGATCAAATCAGTTGTGAATGGCTTATGAGGGAAACTATTGATCAAATCAGTTGTGAATGGCTTATGAGGGAACATATTGATCAAATCAGTTGTGAATGGCTTATGAGGGAACATATTGATCAAATCAGTTGTGAATGGCTTATGAGGGAAACTATTGATCAAATCAGTTGTGAATGGCTTATGAGGGAAACTATTGATCAAATCAGTTGTGAATGGCTTATGAGGGAACATATTGATCAAATCAGTTGTGAATGGCTTATGAGGGAAACTATTGATCAAATCAGTTGTGAATGGCTTATGAGGGAACATATTGATCAAATCAGTTGTGAATGGCTTATGAGGGAACATATTGATCAAATCAGTTATGAATGGCTTATGAAGGAAACTATTGATAAAATCAGTTGTGAATGGCTTATGAGGGAAACTATTGATCAAATCAGTTGTGAATGGCTTATGAGGGAAACTATTGATCAAATCAGTTGTGAATGGCTTATGAGGGAACATATTGATCAAATCAGTTGTGAATGGCTTATGAGGGAAACTATTGATCAAATCAGTTGTGAATGGCTTATGAGGGAACATATTGATCAAATCAGTTGAACTGTATGGGGAAGAATGTTGTTTATAAAGCTATGGAGAGAAATGTGGATTATACAGTTAGGATATTGACCATTGGAGAGAAAAGTTGATTAAATATGCTACAGTGGCGATATTTTCAGAATGTTGATTAAACCAGATAGGTTGAGACTTTGGGACGAATTGCTAATTAATCCAGTTAGGATATCGATGGTACTACCTTTGGAAATGTTGATAGTATCTGCTGGATGTAGGGGGAAATTGTTGAATTGTGGATAACGAAGTAGCTATTGCACCAAGGGTTCCAAGTGGGGAAGTTGAAGCCATCACTTCTAAAATTTTACAGTTGCCATCCTGATGTGGTTAATTAACCATCACTGAATATCTGTGTCACAGATGACCACAGATGTTTCGTTGTAGTAGTCACAATCCCGCCATCCTCTCCTCTTTCGTGATTATGACCAGGTTTGTAACAATAGCAACACGACTGGTGCCACTTGTGGAGCAAGAACTGCTTACCGTTTATTTAGTGTGGTTCGTGTTGTTCATGTTGTCCAAATACGATTGATATTTTGTTGTTGTTATTTCTATCTAAGTTGTATTATCGTATACCGGTGCCCAACACGATTTCCATTTCACATGATGTTGGTGTCGTTTATCAATAACACGACAGGTGTCGCTAGTGGAGCAGGAACTGCTAACCTTTCCGGAACACCGTTATCAGTGAGGTTCGTATTGTTCATTCGTAAGTTTTCTGTGTAGTGTTTTGTAGATCATTGTTTGCCGTTTTTGCCCCATTTCTTTGTACCATTGCATCGTTTTACGGCTTCTAATTACCCCTTTGCCTTGGTATTGTCAAATTCTTCGTTGATTACCTCCGTATGATGAACCTCTGAGATAAAATATGAATTACATCAATTAGGATGCCGTCGTGGTCGTGATCGTATGGTAATTGGATATGCAACTATCGTACCTATGCCATCAGTGCCTATCATCACTACAGTTGTGAGTTCTAATCCCACCCAGGCGAGGTACAACATTATGTGATAAAGTTTGCCAGTGACTTGCGGCAGGTCGGTGGTTTTCTCCGGGTACTCTGATTTCCTCCACCAACAAAACTGACCACCACGAAATAACTGAAATATTGTTGAAAGTGGCGTTAAATACCACAAACCAAACCATCTGTGCTCAATAGTTCATCTTGAATAACAGGTGAACACTAGAGGCGTTTTTTTGTACTCCGCTTCTTAACCACAAATAGAACAGATAACTATGGACATAACTGGAAAAGTGTCGAAATTTCCGTAAACACGTCGAGGGACTGACCACTTAACTATTATGAGGTATGTTTTCCCCCGATCCTCACATTTTTTGAACATGCAATAGTAGTAATTTTATTCTAAATTTTATCAAAATGTCTCCTTAAATAAATACTGCAGAGTCATATTATTATTATTTTAATTTTTTGTGCACCTTTCAGGCTAATTAATTTTTTGTTTTAATATATGGCAACATAAATTAGAGGATAGAGAATACGGAAGATGGCAATAAAAATGGAAAATTCAGAGAATCAGGCAACAATCTGGGTACAAAAGACGAAGAAAAACAAAAAAACAACACAATATGTGTTGCACACTAAGCACAAAAAACGTAAATAAAACATAAAATGGTCGTTCCCTATAGCTAATCCACAACTCACGTTCCTGAAGTAAAAATACAACAACTGTAACTGGCGGCTTATGTACAAAATTTTGAATTTAATCGTTAATTAATAGACTTATCATAATACAAGAGTAACATTCTATAGCATATTTTGTTGTTTTACAAAACGATTTAAAAAAGTAAATACACGAAAAAGATGTCATTTATCTCTATTCTCTTGATATCCACAGCCTTCAGATGTGGTTGGTTGATTCGGAGTGGCGCCTTCACTGCTGCCATCTTTATTAGATAATTCCAATGTTTTCTCGTTTGCCATGTGTTCGTAGTTATTTTTGTCTTGCCATTTTCTAACATAGATAACTATAATTACCATGATTAGAAACAATCCACCGATGAAAGCGCCGATTATAATTAGTATCGTTTCTGACTGCGAAATTGACAGTGTAGAAGTATCGGGTTTGTCCTTCGTTGTAAACAGAAGTGTCAAGTTAAAGAATGTAGTGTCTGTTCCATCGGTACAAGACATTTTAATTACATATTCAGTTGTGTTGACATCAATGCTTGAATTTTCAGACAAAATCAGAGCGGCATCTGAAAATGAATATACAAGTTACATAATGAAAAAAGTTTTAAAACTGTTGAAGTGGGAGGTGGTTGTTAAAATTGTTGATATTGGTGGAATTGCCATTAGTAGAGAAGGAACTCCTTATCTTTCCGGAGCACATATTATCATCCCCGAATTTGGCGGTGTTCGCGTTGCTCTTTAGTTTTCTGTGTAGAGTGTTGTAAATCATTGTTTGTCCTTCTGTTCTTTTTCTTTTGACCATTATATTGTTTGTCCTTCTGTTCTTTTTCTTTTGACCATTATATTGTTTGTCCTTGGCTTCTGTTCATTTTCTTTTGACCATTATATTGTTTGTCCTTCTGTTCTTTTTCTTTTGACCATTATATTGTTTGTCCTTCTGTTCTTTTTCTTTTGACCATTATATTGTTTGTCCTTCTGTTCTTTTTCTTTGGACCATTATATTGTTTGTCCTTCTATTCTTTTTCTTTTGACCATTATATTGTTTGTCCTTCTGTTCTTTTTCTTTTGACCATTATATTGTTTGTCCTTCTGTTCTTTTTCTTTTGACCATTATATTGTTTGTCCTTCTGTTCTTTTTCTTTTGACCATTATATTGTTTGTCCTTCTGTTCTTTTTCTTTTGACCATTATATTGTTTGTCCTTCTGTTCTTTTTCTTTTCACCATTATATTGTTTGTCCTTCTGTTCTTTTTCTTTTGACCATTATATTGTTTGTCCTTCTGTTCTTTTTCTTTTGACCATTATATTGTTTGTCCTTTTGTTCTTTTTCTTTTGACCATTATATTGTTTGTCCTTCTATTCTTTTTCTTTTGACCATTATATTGTTTGTCCTTCTGTTCTTTTTCTTTTGACCATTATATTGTTTGTCCTTCTGTTCTTTTTCTTTTGACCATTATATTGTTTGTCCTTCTGTTCTTTTTCTTTTGACCATTATATTGTTTGTCCTTCTGTTCTTTTTCTTTTGACCATTATATTGTTTGTCCTTCTGTTCTTTTTCTTTTGACCATTATATTGTTTGTCCTTCTGTTCTTTTTCTTTTGACCATTATATTGTTTGTCCTTCTGTTCTTTTTCTTTTGACCATTATATTGTTTGTCCTTCTGTTCTTTTTCTTTTGACCATTATATTGTTTGTCCTTCTATTCTTTTTCTTTTGACCATTATATTGTTTGTCCTTCTGTTCTTTTTCTTTTGACCATTATATTGTTTGTCCTCGGCTTCTGTTCTTTTTCTTTTGACCATTATATTGTTTGTCCTTGGCTTCTGTTCTTTTTCTTTTGACCATTATATTGTTTGTCCTTCTATTCTTTTTCTTTTGACCATTATATTGTTTGTCCTTCTGTTCTTTTTCTTTTGACCATTATATTGTTTGTCCTCGGCTTCTGTTCTTTTTCTTTTGACCATTATATTGTTGGTCCTTCTGTTCTTTTTCTTTTGACCATTATATTGTTTGTCCTTCTGTTCTTTTTCTTTTGACCATTATATTGTTTGTCCTTCTGTTCTTTTTCTTTTGACCATTATATTGTTTGTCCTTCTGTTCTTTTTCTTTTGACCATTATATTGTTTGTCCTTCTGTTCTTTTTCTTTTGACCATTATATTGTTTGTCCTTCTATTCTTTTTCTTTTGACCATTATATTGTTTGTCCTTCTATTCTTTTTCTTTTGACCATTATATTGTTTGTCCTTCTGTTCTTTTTCTTTTGACCATTATATTGTTTGTCCTCGGCTTCTGTTCTTTTTCTTTTGACCATTATATTGTTTGTCCTTGGCTTCTGTTCTTTTTCTTTTGACCATTATATTGTTTGTCCTTCTATTCTTTTTCTTTTGACCATTATATTGTTTGTCCTTCTATTCTTTTTCTTTTGACCATTATATTGTTTGTCCTTCTGTTCTTTTTCTTTCGACCATTATATTGTTTGTCCTTCTGTTCTTTTTCTTTTGACCATTATAGTGTTTGTCCTTCTATTCTTTTTCTTTTGACCATTATATTGTTTGTCCTTCTGTTCTTTTTCTTTTGACCATTATATTGTTTGTCCTTCTGTTCTTTTTCTTTTGACCATTATATTGTTTGTCCTTCTATTCTTTTTCTTTTGACCATTATATTGTTTGTCCTTCTATTCTTTTTCTTTTGACCATTATATTGTTTGTCCTTCTGTTCTTTTTCTTTTGACCATTATATTGTTTGTCCTTCTATTCTTTTTCTTTTGACCATTATATTGTTTGTCCTTCTGTTCTTTTTCTTTTGACCATTATATTGTTTGTCCTCGCTTCTGTTCTTTTCCTTTTGACCATTATATTGTTTGTCCTTCTGTTCTTTTTCTTTTGACCATTATATTGTTTGTCCTTCTATTCTTTTTCTTTTGACCATTATATTGTTTGTCCTTCTGTTCTTTTTCTTTTGACCATTATATTGTTTGTCCTTCTGTTCTTTTTCTTTTGACCATTATATTGTTTGTCCTTCTATTCTTTTTCTTTTGACCATTATATTGTTTGTCCTTCTGTTCTTTTTCTTTTGACCATTATATTGTTTGTCCTTCTATTCTTTTTCTTTTGACCATTATATTGTTTGTCCTTCTGTTCTTTTTCTTTTGACCATTATATTGTTTGTCCTTCTATTCTTTTTCTTTTGACCATTATATTGTTTGTCCTTCTGTTCTTTTTCTTTTGACCATTATATTGTTTGTCCTTCTATTCTTTTTCTTTTGACCATTATATTGTTTGTCCTTCTGTTCTTTTTCTTTGACCATTATATTGTTTGTCCTTCTATTCTTTTTCTTTTGACCATTATATTGTTTGTCCTTGGCTTCTGTTCATTTTCTTTTGACCATTATATTGTTTGTCCTTCTATTCTTTTTCTTTTGACCATTATATTGTTTGTCCTTCTGTTCTTTTTCTTTTGACCATTATATTGTTTGTCCTTCTATTCTTTTTCTTTTGACCATTATATTGTTTGTCCTTCTGTTCTTTTTCTTTTGACCATTATATTGTTTGTCCTTCTGTTCTTTTTCTTTTGACCATTATATTGTTTGTCCTTCTATTCTTTTTCTTTTGACCATTATATTGTTTGTCCTTCTGTTCTTTTTCTTTTGACCATTATATTGTTTGTCATTCTATTCTTTTTCTTTTGACCATTATATTGTTTGTCCTTCTGTTCTTTTTCTTTTGACCATTATATTGTTTGTCCTTCTGTTCTTTTTCTTTTGACCATTATATTGTTTGTCCTTCTGTTCTTTTTCTTTTGACCATTATATTGTTTGTCCTTCTATTCTTTTTCTTTTGACCATTATATTGTTTGTCCTTGGCTTCTGTTCATTTTCTTTTGACCATTATATTGTTTGTCCTTCTATTCTTTTTCTTTTGACCATTATATTGTTTGTCCTTCTGTTCTTTTTCTTTTGACCATTATATTGTTTGTCCTTCTATTCTTTTTCTTTTGACCATTATATTGTTTGTCCTTCTGTTCTTTTTCTTTTGACCATTATATTGTTTGTCCTTCTGTTCTTTTTCTTTTGACCATTACATTGTTTGTCCTTCTATTCTTTTTCTTTTGACCATTATATTGTTTGTCCTTCTGTTCTTTTTCTTTTGACCATTATATTGTTTGTCCTTCTGTTCTTTTTCTTTTGACCATTATATTGTGTGTCCTTCTATTCTTTTTCTTTTGACCATTATATTGTTTGTCCTTCTGTTCTTTTTCTTTTGACCATTATATTGTTTGTCCTTCTGTTCTTTTTCTTTTGACCATTATATTGTTTGTCCTTCTGTTCTTTTTCTTTTGACCATTATATTGTTTGTCCTTCTATTCTTTTTCCTTTGACCATTATATTGTTTGTCCTTCTATTCTTTTTCTTTTGACCATTATATTGTTTGTCCTTCTGTTCTTTTTCTTTTGACCATTATATTGTTTGTCCTTCTGTTCTTTTTCTTTTGACCATTATATTGTTTGTCCTTCTGTTCTTTTTCTTTTGACCATTATATTGTTTGTCCTTCTGTTCTTTTTCTTTTGACCATTATATTGTGTGTCCTTCTATTCTTTTTCTTTTGACCATTATATTGTTTGTCCTTCTATTCTTTTTCTTTTGACCATTATATTGTTTGTCCTTCTGTTCTTTTTCTTTTGACCATTATATTGTTTGTCCTTCTGTTCTTTTTCTTTTGACCATTATATTGTTTGTCCTTCTGTTCTTTTTCTTTTGACCATTATATTGTTTGTCCTTCTATTCTTTTTCTTTTGACCATTATATTGTTTGTCCTTGGCTTCTGTTCATTTTCTTTTGACCATTATATTGTTTGCCCTTCTATTCTTTTTCTTTTGACCATTATATTGTTTGTCCTTCTGTTCTTTTTCTTTTGACCATTATATTGTTTGTCCTTCTATTCTTTTTCTTTTGACCATTATATTGTTTGTCCTTCTGTTCTTTTTCTTTTGACCATTATATTGTTTGTCCTTCTGTTCTTTTTCTTTTGACCATTATATTGTTTGTCCTTCTATTCTTTTTCTTTTGACCATTATATTGTTTGTCCTTCTATTCTTTTTCTTTTGACCATTATATTGTTTGTCCTTCTGTTCTTTTTCTTTTGACCATTAGATTGTTTGTCCTTCTGTTCTTTTTCTTTTGACCATTATATTGTGTGTCCTTCTATTCTTTTTCTTTTGACCATTATATTGTTTGTCCTTCTGTTCTTTTTCTTTTGACCATTATATTGTTTGTCCTTCTGTTCTTTTTCTTTTGACCATTATATTGTTTGTCCTTCTGTTCTTTTTCTTTTGACCATTATATTGTTTGTCCTTCTATTCTTTTTCTTTTGACCATTATATTGTTTGTCCTTCTATTCTTTTTCTTTTGACCATTATATTGTTTGTCCTTCTGTTCTTTTTCTTTTGACCATTATATTGTTTGTCCTTCTATTCTTTTTCTTTTGACCATTATATTGTTTGTCCTTCTGTTCTTTTTCTTTTGACCATTATATTGTGTGTCCTTCTATTCTTTTTCTTTTGACCATTATATTGTTTGTCCTTCTATTCTTTTTCTTTTGACCATTATATTGTTTGTCCTTCTGTTCTTTTTCTTTTGACCATTATATTGTTTGTCCTTCTGTTCTTTTTCTTTTGACCATTATATTGTTTGTCCTTCTGTTCTTTTTCTTTTGACCATTATATTGTTTGTCCTTCTGTTCTTTTTCTTTTGACCATTATATTGTTTGTCCTTCTGTTCTTTTTCTTTTGACCATTATATTGTTTGTCCTTCTGTTCTTTTTCTTTTGACCATTATATTGTTTGTCCTTCTATTCTTTTTCTTTTGACCATTATATTGTTTGTCCTTCTATTCTTTTTCTTTTGACCATTATATTGTTTGTCCTTCTGTTCTTTTTCTTTTGACCATTATATTGTTTGTCCTTCTATTCTTTTTCTTTTGACCATTATATTGTTTGTCCTTCTGTTCTTTTTCTTTTGACCATTATATTGTGTGTCCTTCTATTCTTTTTCTTTTGACCATTATATTGTTTGTCCTTCTATTCTTTTTCTTTTGACCATTATATTGTTTGTCCTTCTGTTCTTTTTCTTTTGACCATTATATTGTTTGTCCTTCTATTCTTTTTCTTTTGACCATTATATTGTTTGTCCTTCTATTCTTTTTCTTTTGACCATTATATTGTTTGTCCTTCTGTTCTTTTTCTTTTGACCATTATATTGTTTGTCCTTCTGTTCTTTTTCTTTTGACCATTATATTGTTTGTCCTTCTGTTCTTTTTCTTTTGACCATTATATTGTTTGTCCTTCTGTTCTTTTTCTTTTGACCATTATATTGTTTGTCCTTCTGTTCTTTTTCTTTTGACCATTATATTGTTTGTCCTTCTGTTCTTTTTCTTTTGACCATTATATTGCTTGTCCTTCTATTCTTTTTCTTTTGACCATTATATTGTTTGTCCTTCTGTTCTTTTTCTTTTGACCATTATATTGTTTGTCCTTCTGTTCTTTTTCTTTTGACCATTATATTGTTTGTCCTTCTGTTCTTTTTCTTTTGACCATTATATTGTTTGTCCTTCTGTTCTTTTTCTTTTGACCATTATATTGTTTGTCCTTGGCTTCTGTTCTTTTTCTTTTGACCATTATATTGTTTGTCCTTCTATTCTTTTTCTTTTGACCATTATATTGTTTGTCCTTCTATTCTTTTTCTTTTGACCATTATATTGTTTGTCCTTCTGTTCTTTTTCTTTTGACCATTATATTGTTTGTCCTTCTGTTCTTTTTCTTTTGACCATTATATTGTTTGTCCTTGGTTTCTGTTCTTTTTCTTTTGACCATTATATTGTTTGTCCTTCTATTCTTTTTCTTTTGACCATTATATTGTTTGTCCTTCTGTTCTTTTTCTTTTGACCATTATATTGTTTGTCCTTGGCTTCTGTTCTTTTTCTTTTGACCATTATATTGTTTGTCCTTCTATTCTTTTTCTTTTGACCATTATATTGTTTGTCCTTCTGTTCTTTTTCTTTTGACCATTATATTGTTTGTCCTTCTGTTCTTTTTCTTTTGACCATTATATTGTTTGTCCTTGGCTTTTGTTCTTTTTCTTTTGACCATTATATTGTTTGTCCTTCTATTCTTTTTCTTTTGACCATTATATTGTTTGTCCTTCTGTTCTTTTTCTTTTGACCATTATATTGTTTGTCCTTGGCTTCTGTTCTTTTTCTTTTGACCATTATATTGTTTGTCCTTCTATTCTTTTTCTTTTGACCATTATATTGTTTGTCCTTCTGTTCTTTTTCCTTTGACCATTATATTGTTTGTCCTTCTATTCTTTTTCTTTTGACCATTATATTGTTTGTCCTTCTGTTCTTTTTCTTTTGACCATTATATTGTTTGTCCTTCTATTCTTTTTCTTTTGACCATTATATTGTTTGTCCTTCTGTTCTTTTTCTTTTGACCATTACATTGTTTGTCCTTCTGTTCTTTTTCTTTTGACCATTATATTGTTTGTCCTTCTGTTCTTTTTCTTTTGACCATTATATTGTGTGTCCTTCTATTCTTTTTCTTTTGACCATTATATTGTTTGTCCTTCTGTTCTTTTTCTTTTGACCATTATATTGTTTGTCCTTCTGTTCTTTTTCTTTTGACCATTATATTGTTTGTCCTTCTGTTCTTTTTCTTTTGACCATTATATTGTTTGTCCTTCTATTCTTTTTCCTTTGACCATTATATTGTTTGTCCTTCTATTCTTTTTCTTTTGACCATTATATTGTTTGTCCTTCTGTTCTTTTTCTTTTGACCATTATATTGTTTGTCCTTCTGTTCTTTTTCTTTTGACCATTATATTGTTTGTCCTTCTATTCTTTTTCTTTTGACCATTATATTGTTTGTCCTTCTATTCTTTTTCTTTTGACCATTATATTGTTTGTCCTTCTGTTCTTTTTCTTTTGACCATTATATTGTTTGTCCTTCTGTTCTTTTTCTTTTGACCATTATATTGTTTGTCCTTCTGTTCTTTTTCTTTTGACCATTATATTGTTTGTCCTTCTATTCTTTTTCTTTTGACCATTATATTGTTTGTCCTTGGCTTCTGTTCATTTTCTTTTGACCATTATATTGTTTGCCTTTCTATTCTTTTTCTTTTGATCATTATATTGTTTGTCCTTCTGTTCTTTTTCTTTTGACCATTATATTGTTTGTCCTTCTATTCTTTTTCTTTTGACCATTATATTGTTTGTCCTTCTGTTCTTTTTCTTTTGACCATTATATTGTTTGTCCTTTTGTTCTTTTTCTTTTGACCATTATATTGTTTGTCCTTCTATTCTTTTTCTGTTGACCATTATATTGTTTGTCCTTCTGTTCTTTTTCTTTTGACCATTATATTGTTTGTCCTTCTGTTCTTTTTCTTTTGACCATTATATTGTTTGTCCTTCTGTTCTTTTTCGTTTGACCATTATATTGTGTGTCCTTCTGTTATTTTTCTTTTGACCATTATATTGTTTGTCCTTCTATTCTTTTTCTTTTGACCATTATATTGTTTGTCCTTCTGTTCTTTTTCTTTTGACCATTATATTGTGTGTCCTTCTATTCTTTTTCTTTTGACCATTATATTGTTTGTCCTTCTATTCTTTTTCTTTTGACCATTATATTGTTTGTCCTTCTGTTCTTTTTCTTTTGACCATTATATTGTTTGTCCTTCTGTTCTTTTTCTTTTGACCATTATATTGTTTGTCCTTCTGTTCTTTTTCTTTTGACCATTATATTGTTTGTCCTTCTGTTCTTTTTCTTTTGACCATTATATTGTTTGTCCTTCTGTTCTTTTTCTTTTGACCATTATATTGTTTGTCCTTCTGTTCTTTTTCTTTTGACCATTATATTGTTTGTCCTTCTATTCTTTTTCTTTTGACCATTATATTGTTTGTCCTTCTATTCTTTTTCTTTTGACCATTATATTGTTTGTCCTTCTGTTCTTTTTCTTTTGACCATTATATTGTTTGTCCTTCTATTCTTTTTCTTTTGACCATTATATTGTTTGTCCTTCTGTTCTTTTTCTTTTGACCATTATATTGTGTGTCCTTCTATTCTTTTTCTTTTGACCATTATATTGTTTGTCCTTCTATTCTTTTTCTTTTGACCATTATATTGTTTGTCCTTCTGTTCTTTTTCTTTTGACCATTATATTGTTTGTCCTTCTATTCTTTTTCTTTTGACCATTATATTGTTTGTCCTTCTGTTCTTTTTCTTTTGACCATTATATTGTTTGTCCTTCTGTTCTTTTTCTTTTGACCATTATATTGTTTGTCCTTCTGTTCTTTTTCTTTTGACCATTATATTGTTTGTCCTTCTGTTCTTTTTCTTTTGACCATTATATTGTTTGTCCTTCTGTTCTTTTTCTTTTGACCATTATATTGTTTGTCCTTCTGTTCTTTTTCTTTTGACCATTATATTGTTTGTCCTTCTATTCTTTTTCTTTTGACCATTATATTGTTTGTCCTTCTGTTCTTTTTCTTTTGACTATTATATTGTTTGTCCTTCTGTTCTTTTTCTTTTGACCATTATATTGTTTGTCCTTCTGTTCTTTTTCTTTTGACCATTATATTGTTTGTCCTTCTGTTCTTTTTCTTTTGACCATTATATTGTTTGTCCTTGGCTTCTGTTCTTTTTCTTTTGACCATTATATTGTTTGTCCTTCTATTCTTTTTCTTTTGACCATTATATTGTTTGTCCTTCTATTCTTTTTCTTTTGACCATTATATTGTTTGTCCTTCTGTTCTTTTTCTTTTGACCATTATATTGTTTGTCCTTCTGTTCTTTTTCTTTTGACCATTATATTGTTTGTCCTTGGCTTCTGTTCTTTTTCTTTTGACCATTATATTGTTTGTCCTTCTATTCTTTTTCTTTTGACCATTATATTGTTTGTCCTTCTGTTCTTTTTCTTTTGACCATTATATTGTTTGTCCTTGGCTTCTGTTCTTTTTCTTTTGACCATTATATTGTTTGTCCTTCTATTCTTTTTTTTTGACCATTATATTGTTTGTCCTTCTGTTCTTTTTCTTTTGACCATTATATTGTTTGTCCTTCTGTTCTTTTTCTTTTGACCATTATATTGTTTGTCCTTGGCTTCTGTTCTTTTTCTTTTGACCATTATATTGTTTGTCCTTCTATTCTTTTTCTTTTGACCATTATATTGTTTGTCCTTCTGTTCTTTTTCGTTTGACCATTATATTGTGTGTCCTTCTATTCTTTTTCTTTTGACCATTATATTGTTTGTCCTTCTGTTCTTTTTCGTTTGACCATTATATTGTGTGTCCTTCTATTCTTTTTCTTTTGACCATTATATTGTTTGTCCTTCTATTCTTTTTCTTTTGACCATTATATTGTTTGTCCTTCTGTTCTTTTTCTTTTGACCATTATATTGTTTGTCCTTCTGTTCTTTTTCTTTTGACCATTATATTGTTTGTCCTTCTGTTCTTTTTCTTTTGACCATTATATTGTTTGTCCTTCTGTTCTTTTTCTTTTGACCATTATATTGTTTGTCCTTCTGTTCTTTTTCTTTTGACCATTATATTGTTTGTCCTTCTGTTCTTTTTCTTTTGACCATTATATTGTTTGTCCTTCTATTCTTTTTCTTTTGACCATTATATTGTTTGTCCTTCTATTCTTTTTCTTTAGACCATTATATTGTTTGTCCTTCTGTTCTTTTTCTTTTGACCATTATATTGTTTGTCCTTCTATTCTTTTTCTTTTGACCATTATATTGTTTGTCCTTCTGTTCTTTTTCTTTTGACCATTATATTGTGTGTCCTTCTATTCTTTTTCTTTTGACCATTATATTGTTTGTCCTTCTATTCTTTTTCTTTTGACCATTATATTGTTTGTCCTTCTGTTCTTTTTCTTTTGACCATTATATTGTTTGTCCTTCTATTCTTTTTCTTTTGACCATTATATTGTTTGTCCTTCTGTTCTTTTTCTTTTGACCATTATATTGTTTGTCCTTCTGTTCTTTTTCTTTTGACCATTATATTGTTTGTCCTTCTGTTCTTTTTCTTTTGACCATTATATTGTTTGTCCTTCTGTTCTTTTTCTTTTGACCATTATATTGTTTGTCCTTCTGTTCTTTTTCTTTTGACCATTATATTGTTTGTCCTTCTGTTCTTTTTCTTTTGACCATTATATTGTTTGTCCTTCTATTCTTTTTCTTTTGACCATTATATTGTTTGTCCTTCTGTTCTTTTTCTTTTGACTATTATATTGTTTGTCCTTCTGTTCTTTTTCTTTTGACCATTATATTGTTTGTCCTTCTGTTCTTTTTCTTTTGACCATTATATTGTTTGTCCTTCTGTTCTTTTTCTTTTGACCATTATATTGTTTGTCCTTGGCTTCTGTTCTTTTTCTTTTGACCATTATATTGTTTGTCCTTCTATTCTTTTTCTTTTGACCATTATATTGTTTGTCCTTCTATTCTTTTTCTTTTGACCATTATATTGTTTGTCCTGTTCTTTTTCTTTTGACCATTATATTGTTTGTCCTTCTGTTCTTTTTCTTTTGACCATTATATTGTTTGTCCTTGGCTTCTGTTCTTTTTCTTTTGACCATTATATTGTTTGTCCTTCTATTCTTTTTCTTTTGACCATTATATTGTTTGTCCTTCTGTTCTTTTTCTTTTGACCATTATATTGTTTGTCCTTGGCTTCTGTTCTTTTTCTTTTGACCATTATATTGTTTGTCCTTCTATTCTTTTTTTTTGACCATTATATTGTTTGTCCTTCTGTTCTTTTTCTTTTGACCATTATATTGTTTGTCCTTCTGTTCTTTTTCTTTTGACCATTATATTGTTTGTCCTTGGCTTCTGTTCTTTTTCTTTTGACCATTATATTGTTTGTCCTTCTGTTCTTTTTCTTTTGACCATTATATTGTTTGTCCTTGGCTTCTGTTCTTTTTCTTTTGACCATTATATTGTTTGTCCTTCTATTCTTTTTCTTTTGACCATTATATTGTTTGTCCTTCTATTCTTTTTCTTTTGACCATTATATTGTTTGTCCTTCTGTTCTTTTTCTTTTGACCATTATATTGTGTGTCCTTCTATTCTTTTTCTTTTGACCATTATATTGTTTGTCCTTCTATTCTTTTTCTTTTGACCATTATATTGTTTGTCCTTCTGTTCTTTTTCTTTTGACCATTATATTGTTTGTCCTTCTATTCTTTTTCTTTTGACCATTATATTGTTTGTCCTTCTGTTCTTTTTCTTTTGACCATTATATTGTTTGTCCTTCTGTTCTTTTTCTTTTGACCATTATATTGTTTGTCCTTCTGTTCTTTTTCTTTTGACCATTATATTGTTTGTCCTTCTGTTCTTTTTCTTTTGACCATTATATTGTTTGTCCTTCTGTTCTTTTTCTTTTGACCATTATATTGTTTGTCCTTCTGTTCTTTTTCTTTTGACCATTATATTGTTTGTCCTTCTATTCTTTTTCTTTTGACCATTATATTGTTTGTCCTTCTGTTCTTTTTCTTTTGACTATTATATTGTTTGTCCTTCTGTTCTTTTTCTTTTGACCATTATATTGTTTGTCCTTCTGTTCTTTTTCTTTTGACCATTATATTGTTTGTCCTTCTGTTCTTTTTCTTTTGACCATTATATTGTTTGTCCTTGGCTTCTGTTCTTTTTCTTTTGACCATTATATTGTTTGTCATTCTATTCTTTTTCTTTTGACCATTATATTGTTTGTCCTTCTATTCTTTTTCTTTTGACCATTATATTGTTTGTCCTTCTGTTCTTTTTCTTTTGACCATTATATTGTTTGTCCTTCTGTTCTTTTTCTTTTGACCATTATATTGTTTGTCCTTGGCTTCTTTTCTTTTTCTTTTGACCATTATATTGTTTGTCCTTCTATTCTTTTTCTTTTGACCATTATATTGTTTGTCCTTCTGTTCTTTTTCTTTTGACCATTATATTGTTTGTCCTTGGCTTCTGTTCTTTTTCTTTTGACCATTATATTGTTTGTCCTTCTATTCTTTTTTTTTGACCATTATATTGTTTGTCCTTCTGTTCTTTTTCTTTTGACCATTATATTGTTTGTCCTTCTGTTCTTTTTCTTTTGACCATTATATTGTTTGTCCTTGGCTTCTGTTCTTTTTCTTTTGACCATTATATTGTGTGTCCTTCTGTTCTTTTTCTTTTGACCATTATATTGTTTGTCCTTGGCTTCTGTTCTTTTTCTTTTGACCATTATATTGTTTGTCCTTCTGTTCTTTTTCTTTTGACCATTATATTGTGTGTCCTTCTATTCTTTTTCTTTTGACCATTATATTGTTTGTCCTTCTATTCTTTTTCTTTTGACCATTATATTGTTTGTCCTTCTGTTCTTTTTCTTTTGACCATTATATTGTTTGTCCTTCTATTCTTTTTCTTTTGACCATTATATTGTTTGTCCTTCTGTTCTTTTTCTTTTGACCATTATATTGTTTGTCCTTCTGTTCTTTTTCTTTTGACCATTATATTGTTTGTCCTTCTGTTCTTTTTCTTTTGACCATTATATTGTTTGTCCTTCTGTTCTTTTTCTTTTGACCATTATATTGTTTGTCCTTCTGTTCTTTTTCTTTTGACCATTATATTGTTTGTCCTTCTGTTCTTTTTCTTTTGACCATTATATTGTTTGTCCTTCTATTCTTTTTCTTTTGACCATTATATTGTTTGTCCTTCTGTTCTTTTTCTTTTGACTATTATATTGTTTGTCCTTCTGTTCTTTTTCT
The DNA here is from genome assembly GCA_963383655.1 of Bathymodiolus septemdierum. Taxonomy (NCBI): domain Eukaryota; kingdom Metazoa; phylum Mollusca; class Bivalvia; order Mytilida; family Modiolidae; genus Bathymodiolus; species Bathymodiolus septemdierum. Next base: position 76,957,248 of record OY726525.1, on the reverse strand, counting down.
TTTGACCATTATATTGTTTGTCCTTCTGTTCTTTTTCTTTTGACCATTATATTGTTTGTCCTTCTGTTCTTTTTCTTTTGACCATTATATTGTTTGTCCTTGGCTTCTGTTCTTTTTCTTTTGACCATTATATTGTTTGTCATTCTATTCTTTTTCTTTTGACCATTATATTGTTTGTCCTTCTATTCTTTTTCTTTTGACCATTATATTGTTTGTCCTTCTGTTCTTTTTCTTTTGACCATTATATTGTTTGTCCTTCTGTTCTTTTTCTTTTGACCATTATATTGTTTGTCCTTGGCTTCTTTTCTTTTTCTTTTGACCATTATATTGTTTGTCCTTCTATTCTTTTTCTTTTGACCATTATATTGTTTGTCCTTCTGTTCTTTTTCTTTTGACCATTATATTGTTTGTCCTTGGCTTCTGTTCTTTTTCTTTTGACCATTATATTGTTTGTCCTTCTATTCTTTTTTTTTGACCATTATATTGTTTGTCCTTCTGTTCTTTTTCTTTTGACCATTATATTGTTTGTCCTTCTGTTCTTTTTCTTTTGACCATTATATTGTTTGTCCTTGGCTTCTGTTCTTTTTCTTTTGACCATTATATTGTGTGTCCTTCTGTTCTTTTTCTTTTGACCATTATATTGTTTGTCCTTGGCTTCTGTTCTTTTTCTTTTGACCATTATATTGTTTGTCCTTCTATTCTTTTTCTTTTGACCATTATATTGTTTGTCCTTCTATTCTTTTTCTTTTGACCATTATATTGTTTGTCCTTCTGTTCTTTTTCTTTTGACCATTATATTGTTTGTCCTTGGCTTCTGTTCTTTTTCTTTTGACCATTATATTGTTTGTCCTTCTATTCTTTTTCTTTTGACCATTATATTGTTTGTCCTTCTGTTCTTTTTCTTTTGACCATTATATTGTTTGTCCTTCTGTTCTTTTTCTTTTGACCATTATATTGTTTGTCCTTCTTTTCTTTTTCTTTTGACCATTATATTGTTTGTCCTTGGCTTCTGTTCTTTTTCTTTTGACCATTATATTGTTTGTCCTTCTATTCTTTTTCTTTTGACCATTATATTGTTTGTCCTTCTGTTCTTTTTCTTTTGACCATTATATTGTTTGTCCTTCTGTTCTTTTTCTTTTGACCATTATATTGTTTGTCCTTGGCTTCTGTTCTTTTTCTTTTGACCATTATATTGTTTGTCCTTCTATTCTTTTTCTTTTGACCATTATATTGTTTGTCCTTCTGTTCTTTTTCTTTTGACCATTATATTGTTTGTCCTTCTGTTCTTTTTCTTTTGACCATTATATTGTTTGTCCTTGGCTTCTGTTCATTTTCTTTTGACCATTATATTGTTTGTCCTTCTATTCTTTTTCTTTTGACCATTATATTGTTTGTCCTTCTGTTCTTTTTCTTTTGACCATTATATTGTTTGTCCTTCTGTTCTTTTTCTTTTGACCATTATATTGTTTGTCCTTCTGTTCTTTTTCTTTTAACCATTATATTGTTTGTCCTTGGCTTCTGTTCTTTTTCTTTTGACCATTATATTGTTTGTCCTTCTATTCTTTTTCTTTTGACCATTATATTGTTTGTCCTTCTGTTCTTTTTCTTTTGACCATTATATTGTTTGTCCTTGGCTTCTGTTCTTTTTCTTTTGACCATTATATTGTTTGTCCTTCTATTCTTTTTTTTTGACCATTATATTGTTTGTCCTTCTGTTCTTTTTCTTTTGACCATTATATTGTTTGTCCTTCTGTTCTTTTTCTTTTGACCATTATATTGTTTGTCCTTGGCTTCTGTTCTTTTTCTTTTGACCATTATATTGTTTGTCCTTCTGTTCTTTTTCTTTTGACCATTATATTGTTTGTCCTTGGCTTCTGTTCTTTTTCTTTTGACCATTATATTGTTTGTCCTTCTATTCTTTTTCTTTTGACCATTATATTGTTTGTCCTTCTATTCTTTTTCTTTTGACCATTATATTGTTTGTCCTTCTGTTCTTTTTCTTTTGACCATTATATTGTGTGTCCTTCTATTCTTTTTCTTTTGACCATTATATTGTTTGTCCTTCTATTCTTTTTCTTTTGACCATTATATTGTTTGTCCTTCTGTTCTTTTTCTTTTGACCATTATATTGTTTGTCCTTCTATTCTTTTTCTTTTGACCATTATATTGTTTGTCCTTCTGTTCTTTTTCTTTTGACCATTATATTGTTTGTCCTTCTGTTCTTTTTCTTTTGACCATTATATTGTTTGTCCTTCTGTTCTTTTTCTTTTGACCATTATATTGTTTGTCCTTCTGTTCTTTTTCTTTTGACCATTATATTGTTTGTCCTTCTGTTCTTTTTCTTTTGACCATTATATTGTTTGTCCTTCTGTTCTTTTTCTTTTGACCATTATATTGTTTGTCCTTCTATTCTTTTTCTTTTGACCATTATATTGTTTGTCCTTCTGTTCTTTTTCTTTTGACTATTATATTGTTTGTCCTTCTGTTCTTTTTCTTTTGACCATTATATTGTTTGTCCTTCTGTTCTTTTTCTTTTGACCATTATATTGTTTGTCCTTCTGTTCTTTTTCTTTTGACCATTATATTGTTTGTCCTTGGCTTCTGTTCTTTTTCTTTTGACCATTATATTGTTTGTCATTCTATTCTTTTTCTTTTGACCATTATATTGTTTGTCCTTCTATTCTTTTTCTTTTGACCATTATATTGTTTGTCCTTCTGTTCTTTTTCTTTTGACCATTATATTGTTTGTCCTTCTGTTCTTTTTCTTTTGACCATTATATTGTTTGTCCTTGGCTTCTTTTCTTTTTCTTTTGACCATTATATTGTTTGTCCTTCTATTCTTTTTCTTTTGACCATTATATTGTTTGTCCTTCTGTTCTTTTTCTTTTGACCATTATATTGTTTGTCCTTGGCTTCTGTTCTTTTTCTTTTGACCATTATATTGTTTGTCCTTCTATTCTTTTTTTTTGACCATTATATTGTTTGTCCTTCTGTTCTTTTTCTTTTGACCATTATATTGTTTGTCCTTCTGTTCTTTTTCTTTTGACCATTATATTGTTTGTCCTTGGCTTCTGTTCTTTTTCTTTTGACCATTATATTGTGTGTCCTTCTGTTCTTTTTCTTTTGACCATTATATTGTTTGTCCTTGGCTTCTGTTCTTTTTCTTTTGACCATTATATTGTTTGTCCTTCTATTCTTTTTCTTTTGACCATTATATTGTTTGTCCTTCTATTCTTTTTCTTTTGACCATTATATTGTTTGTCCTTCTGTTCTTTTTCTTTTGACCATTATATTGTTTGTCCTTGGCTTCTGTTCTTTTTCTTTTGACCATTATATTGTTTGTCCTTCTATTCTTTTTCTTTTGACCATTATATTGTTTGTCCTTCTGTTCTTTTTCTTTTGACCATTATATTGTTTGTCCTTCTGTTCTTTTTCTTTTGACCATTATATTGTTTGTCCTTCTTTTCTTTTTCTTTTGACCATTATATTGTTTGTCCTTGGCTTCTGTTCTTTTTCTTTTGACCATTATATTGTTTGTCCTTCTATTCTTTTTCTTTTGACCATTATATTGTTTGTCCTTCTGTTCTTTTTCTTTTGACCATTATATTGTTTGTCCTTCTGTTCTTTTTCTTTTGACCATTATATTGTTTGTCCTTGGCTTCTGTTCTTTTTCTTTTGACCATTATATTGTTTGTCCTTCTATTCTTTTTCTTTTGACCATTATATTGTTTGTCCTTCTGTTCTTTTTCTTTTGACCATTATATTGTTTGTCCTTCTGTTCTTTTTCTTTTGACCATTATATTGTTTGTCCTTGGCTTCTGTTCATTTTCTTTTGACCATTATATTGTTTGTCCTTCTATTCTTTTTCTTTTGACCATTATATTGTTTGTCCTTCTGTTCTTTTTCTTTTGACCATTATATTGTTTGTCCTTCTGTTCTTTTTCTTTTGACCATTATATTGTTTGTCCTTCTGTTCTTTTTCTTTTAACCATTATATTGTTTGTCCTTGGCTTCTGTTCTTTTTCTTTTGACCATTATATTGTTTGTCCTTCTATTCTTTTTCTTTTGACCATTATATTGTTTGTCCTTCTGTTCTTTTTCTTTTGACCATTATATTGTTTGTCCTTCTGTTCTTTTTCTTTTGACCATTATATTGTTTATCCTTCTGTTCTTTTTCTTTTGACCATTATATTGTTTGTCCTTCTGTTCTTTTTCTTTTGACCATTATATTGTTTGTCCTTCTGTTCTTTTTCTTTTGACCATTATATTGTTTGTCCTTCTGTTCTTTTTCTTTTGACCATTATATTGTTTGTCCTTCTGTTCTTTTTCTTTTGACCATTATATTGTTTGTCCCTCTGTTCTTTTTCTTTTGACCATTATATTGTTTGTCCTTGGCTTCTGTTCTTTTTCTTTTGACCATTATATTGTTTGTCCTTCTATTCTTTTTCTTTTGACCATTATATTGTTTGTCCTTCTGTTCTTTTTCCTTTGACCATTATATTGTTTGTCCTTCTATTCTTTTTCTTTTGACCATTATATTGTTTGTCCTTCTGTTCTTTTTCTTTTGACCATTATATTGTTTGTCCTTCTATTCTTTTTCTTTTGACCATTATATTATTTGGCCTTCTGTTCTTTTTCTTTTGACCATTATATTGTTTGTCCTTCTGTTCTTTTTCTTTTGACCATTATATTGTTTGTCCTTCTGTTCTTTTTCTTTTGACCATTATATTGTGTGTCCTTCTATTCTTTTTCTTTTGACCATTATATTGTTTGTCCTTCTGTTCTTTTTCTTTTGACCATTATATTGTTTGTCCTTCTGTTCTTTTTCTTTTGACCATTATATTGTTTGTCCTTCTGTTCTTTTTCTTTTGACCATTATATTGCTTGTCCTTCTATTCTTTTTCCTTTGACCATTATATTGTTTGTCCTTCTATTCTTTTTCTTTTGACCATTATATTGTTTGTCCTTCTGTTCTTTATCTTTTGACCATTATATTGTTTGTCCTTCTGTTCTTTTTCTTTTGACCATTATATTGTTTGTCCTTCTGTTCTTTTTCTTTTGACCATTATATTGTTTGTCCTTCTGTTCTTTTTCTTTTGACCATTATATTGTTTGTCCTTCTATTCTTTTTCTTTTGACCATTATATTGTTTGTCCTTGGCTTCTGTTCATTTTCTTTTGACCATTATATTGTTTGCCTTTCTATTCTTTTTCTTTTGACCATTATATTGTTTGTCCTTCTGTTCTTTTTCTTTTGACCATTATATTGTTTGTCCTTCTATTCTTTTTCTTTTGACCATTATATTGTTTGTCCTTCAGTTCTTTTTCTTTTGACCATTATATTGTTTGTCCTTCTGTTCTTTTTCTTTTGACCATTATATTGTTTGTCCTTCTATTCTTTTTCTTTTGACCATTATATTGTTTGTCCTTCTGTTCTTTTTCTTTTGACCATTATATTGTTTGTCCTTCTGTTCTTTTTCTTTTGACCATTATATTGTTTGTCCTTCTGTTCTTTTTCTTTTGACCATTATATTGTGTGTCCTTCTATTCTTTTTCTTTTGACCATTATATTGTTTGTCCTTCTATTCTTTTTCTTTTGACCATTATATTGTTTGTCCTTCTGTTCTTTTTCTTTTGACCATTATATTGTTTGTCCTTCTGTTCTTTTTCTTTTGACCATTATATTGTTTGTCCTTCTGTTCTTTTTCTTTTGACCATTATATTGTTTGTCCTTCTGTTCTTTTTCTTTTGACCATTATATTGTTTGTCCTTCTGTTCTTTTTCTTTTGACCATTATATTGTTTGTCCTTCTGTTCTTTTTCTTTTGACCATTATATTGTTTGTCCTTGGCTTCTGTTCTTTTTCTTTTGACCATTATATTGTTTGTCCTTCTATTCTTTTTCTTTTGACCATTATATTGTTTGTCCTTCTGTTCTTTTTCCTTTGACCATTATATTGTTTGTCCTTCTATTCTTTTTCTTTTGACCATTATATTGTTTGTCCTTCTGTTCTTTTTCTTTTGACCATTATATTGTTTGTCCTTCTATTCTTTTTCTTTTGACCATTATATTATTTGGCCTTCTGTTCTTTTTCTTTTGACCATTATATTGTTTGTCCTTCTGTTCTTTTTCTTTTGACCATTATATTGTTTGTCCTTCTGTTCTTTTTCTTTTGACCATTATATTGTGTGTCCTTCTATTCTTTTTCTTTTGACCATTATATTGTTTGTCCTTCTGTTCTTTTTCTTTTGACCATTATATTGTTTGTCCTTCTGTTCTTTTTCTTTTGACCATTATATTGTTTGTCCTTCTGTTCTTTTTCTTTTGACCATTATATTGCTTGTCCTTCTATTCTTTTTCCTTTGACCATTATATTGTTTGTCCTTCTATTCTTTTTCTTTTGACCATTATATTGTTTGTCCTTCTGTTCTTTTTCTTTTGACCATTATATTGTTTGTCCTTCTGTTCTTTTTCTTTTGACCATTATATTGTGTGTCCTTCTATTCTTTTTCTTTTGACCATTATATTGTTTGTCCTTCTATTCTTTATCTTTTGACCATTATATTGTTTGTCCTTCTGTTCTTTTTCTTTTGACCATTATATTGTTTGTCCTTCTGTTCTTTTTCTTTTGACCATTATATTGTTTGTCCTTCTGTTCTTTTTCTTTTGACCATTATATTGTTTGTCCTTCTATTCTTTTTCTTTTGACCATTATATTGTTTGTCCTTGGCTTCTGTTCATTTTCTTTTGACCATTATATTGTTTGCCTTTCTATTCTTTTTCTTTTGACCATTATATTGTTTGTCCTTTTGTTCTTTTTCTTTTGACCATTATATTGTTTGTCCTTCTATTCTTTTTCTTTTGACCATTATATTGTTTGTCCTTCAGTTCTTTTTCTTTTGACCATTATATTGTTTGTCCTTCTGTTCTTTTTCTTTTGACCATTATATTGTTTGTCCTTCTATTCTTTTTCTTTTGACCATTATATTGTTTGTCCTTCTGTTCTTTTTCTTTTGACCATTATATTGTTTGTCCTTCTGTTCTTTTTCTTTTGACCATTATATTGTTTGTCCTTCTGTTCTTTTTCTTTTGACCATTATATTGTGTGTCCTTCTATTCTTTTTCTTTTGACCATTATATTGTTTGTCCTTCTGTTCTTTTTCTTTTGACCATTATATTGTTTGTCCTTCTATTCTTTTTCTTTTGACCATTATATTGTTTGTCCTTCTGTTCTTTTTCTTTTGACCATTATATTGTGTGTCCTTCTATTCTTTTTCTTTTGACCATTATATTGTTTGTCCTTCTATTCTTTTTCTTTTGACCATTATATTGTTTGTCCTTCTGTTCTTTTTCTTTTGACCATTATATTGTTTGTCCTTCTGTTCTTTTTCTTTTGACCATTATATTGTTTGTCCTTCTGTTCTTTTTCTTTTGACCATTATATTGTTTGTCCTTCTGTTCTTTTTCTTTTGACCATTATATTGTTTGTCCTTCTGTTCTTTTTCTTTTGACCATTATATTGTTTGTCCTTCTGTTCTTTTTCTTTTGACCATTATATTGTTTGTCCTTCTATTCTTTTTCTTTTGACCATTATATTGTTTGTCCTTCTATTCTTTTTCTTTTGACCATTATATTGTTTGTCCTTCTGTTCTTTTTCTTTTGACCATTATATTGTTTGTCCTTCTGTTCTTTTTCTTTTGACCATTATATTGTTTGTCCTTCTGTTCTTTTTCTTTTGACCATTATATTGTTTGTCCTTCTGTTCTTTTTCTTTTGACCATTATATTGTTTGTCCTTCTGTTCTTTTTCTTTTGACCATTATATTGTTTGTCCTTCTGTTCTTTTTCTTTTGACCATTATATTGCTTGTCCTTCTATTCTTTTTCTTTTGACCATTATATTGTTTGTCCTTCTGTTCTTTTTCTTTTGACCATTATATTGTTTGTCCTTCTGTTCTTTTTCTTTTGACCATTATATTGTTTGTCCTTCTGTTCTTTTTCTTTTGACCATTATATTGTTTGTCCTTCTGTTCTTTTTCTTTTGACCATTATATTGTTTGTCCTTGGCTTCTGTTCTTTTTCTTTTGACCATTATATTGTTTGTCCTTCTATTCTTTTTCTTTTGACCATTATATTGTTTGTCCTTCTATTCTTTTTCTTTTGACCATTATATTGTTTGTCCTTCTGTTCTTTTTCTTTTGACCATTATATTGTTTGTCCTTCTGTTCTTTTTCTTTTGACCATTATATTGTTTGTCCTTGGTTTCTGTTCTTTTTCTTTTGACCATTATATTGTTTGTCCTTCTATTCTTTTTCTTTTGACCATTATATTGTTTGTCCTTCTGTTCTTTTTCTTTTGACCATTATATTGTTTGTCCTTGGTTTCTGTTCTTTTTCTTTTGACCATTATATTGTTTGTCCTTCTATTCTTTTTCTTTTGACCATTATATTGTTTGTCCTTCTGTTCTTTTTCTTTTGACCATTATATTGTTTGTCCTTCTGTTCTTTTTCTTTTGACCATTATATTGTTTGTCCTTGGCTTTTGTTCTTTTTCTTTTGACCATTATATTGTTTGTCCTTCTATTCTTTTTCTTTTGACCATTATATTGTTTGTCCTTCTGTTCTTTTTCTTTTGACCATTATATTGTTTGTCCTTGGCTTCTGTTCTTTTTCTTTTGACCATTATATTGTTTGTCCTTCTATTCTTTTTCTTTTGACCATTATATTGTTTGTCCTTCTGTTCTTTTTCCTTTGACCATTATATTGTTTGTCCTTCTATTCTTTTTCTTTTGACCATTATATTGTTTGTCCTTCTGTTCTTTTTCTTTTGACCATTATATTGTTTGTCCTTCTATTCTTTTTCTTTTGACCATTATATTGTTTGTCCTTCTGTTCTTTTTCTTTTGACCATTACATTGTTTGTCCTTCTGTTCTTTTTCTTTTGACCATTATATTGTTTGTCCTTCTGTTCTTTTTCTTTTGACCATTATATTGTGTGTCCTTCTATTCTTTTTCTTTTGACCATTATATTGTTTGTCCTTCTGTTCTTTTTCTTTTGACCATTATATTGTTTGTCCTTCTGTTCTTTTTCTTTTGACCATTATATTGTTTGTCCTTCTGTTCTTTTTCTTTTGACCATTATATTGTTTGTCCTTCTATTCTTTTTCCTTTGACCATTATATTGTTTGTCCTTCTATTCTTTTTCTTTTGACCATTATATTGTTTGTCCTTCTGTTCTTTTTCTTTTGACCATTATATTGTTTGTCCTTCTGTTCTTTTTCTTTTGACCATTATATTGTTTGTCCTTCTATTCTTTTTCTTTTGACCATTATATTGTTTGTCCTTCTATTCTTTTTCTTTTGACCATTATATTGTTTGTCCTTCTGTTCTTTTTCTTTTGACCATTATATTGTTTGTCCTTCTGTTCTTTTTCTTTTGACCATTATATTGTTTGTCCTTCTGTTCTTTTTCTTTTGACCATTATATTGTTTGTCCTTCTATTCTTTTTCTTTTGACCATTATATTGTTTGTCCTTGGCTTCTGTTCATTTTCTTTTGACCATTATATTGTTTGCCTTTCTATTCTTTTTCTTTTGATCATTATATTGTTTGTCCTTCTGTTCTTTTTCTTTTGACCATTATATTGTTTGTCCTTCTATTCTTTTTCTTTTGACCATTATATTGTTTGTCCTTCTGTTCTTTTTCTTTTGACCATTATATTGTTTGTCCTTTTGTTCTTTTTCTTTTGACCATTATATTGTTTGTCCTTCTATTCTTTTTCTTTTGACCATTATATTGTTTGTCCTTCTGTTCTTTTTCTTTTGACCATTATATTGTTTGTCCTTCTGTTCTTTTTCTTTTGACCATTATATTGTTTGTCCTTCTGTTCTTTTTCGTTTGACCATTATATTGTGTGTCCTTCTGTTATTTTTCTTTTGACCATTATATTGTTTGTCCTTCTATTCTTTTTCTTTTGACCATTATATTGTTTGTCCTTCTGTTCTTTTTCTTTTGACCATTATATTGTGTGTCCTTCTATTCTTTTTCTTTTGACCATTATATTGTTTGTCCTTCTATTCTTTTTCTTTTGACCATTATATTGTTTGTCCTTCTGTTCTTTTTCTTTTGACCATTATATTGTTTGTCCTTCTGTTCTTTTTCTTTTGACCATTATATTGTTTGTCCTTCTGTTCTTTTTCTTTTGACCATTATATTGTTTGTCCTTCTGTTCTTTTTCTTTTGACCATTATATTGTTTGTCCTTCTGTTCTTTTTCTTTTGACCATTATATTGTTTGTCCTTCTGTTCTTTTTCTTTTGACCATTATATTGTTTGTCCTTCTATTCTTTTTCTTTTGACCATTATATTGTTTGTCCTTCTATTCTTTTTCTTTTGACCATTATATTGTTTGTCCTTCTGTTCTTTTTCTTTTGACCATTATATTGTTTGTCCTTCTATTCTTTTTCTTTTGACCATTATATTGTTTTTCCTTCTGTTCTTTTTCTTTTGACCATTATATTGTGTGTCCTTCTATTCTTTTTCTTTTGACCATTATATTGTTTGTCCTTCTATTCTTTTTCTTTTGACCATTATATTGTTTGTCCTTCTGTTCTTTTTCTTTTGACCATTATATTGTTTGTCCTTCTATTCTTTTTCTTTTGACCATTATATTGTTTGTCCTTCTGTTCTTTTTCTTTTGACCATTATATTGTTTGTCCTTCTGTTCTTTTTCTTTTGACCATTATATTGTTTGTCCTTCTGTTCTTTTTCTTTTGACCATTATATTGTTTGTCCTTCTGTTCTTTTTCTTTTGACCATTATATTGTTTGTCCTTCTGTTCTTTTTCTTTTGACCATTATATTGTTTGTCCTTCTATTCTTTTTCTTTTGACCATTATATTGTTTGTCCTTCTGTTCTTTTTCTTTTGACTATTATATTGTTTGTCCTTCTGTTCTTTTTCTTTTGACCATTATATTGTTTGTCCTTCTGTTCTTTTTCTTTTGACCATTATATTGTTTGTCCTTCTGTTCTTTTTCTTTTGACCATTATATTGTTTGTCCTTGGCTTCTGTTCTTTTTCTTTTGACCATTATATTGTTTGTCCTTCTATTCTTTTTCTTTTGACCATTATATTGTTTGTCCTTCTATTCTTTTTCTTTTGACCATTATATTGTTTGTCCTTCTGTTCTTTTTCTTTTGACCATTATATTGTTTGTCCTTCTGTTCTTTTTCTTTTGACCATTATATTGTTTGTCCTTGGCTTCTGTTCTTTTTCTTTTGACCATTATATTGTTTGTCCTTCTATTCTTTTTCTTTTGACCATTATATTGTTTGTCCTTCTGTTCTTTTTCTTTTGACCATTATATTGTTTGTCCTTGGCTTCTGTTCTTTTTCTTTTGACCATTATATTGTTTGTCCTTCTATTCTTTTTTTTTGACCATTATATTGTTTGTCCTTCTGTTCTTTTTCTTTTGACCATTATATTGTTTGTCCTTCTGTTCTTTTTCTTTTGACCATTATATTGTTTGTCCTTGGCTTCTGTTCTTTTTCTTTTGACCATTATATTGTTTGTCCTTCTATTCTTTTTCTTTTGACCATTATATTGTTTGTCCTTCTGTTCTTTTTCTTTTGACCATTATATTGTTTGTCCTTCTGTTCTTTTTCTTTTGACCATTATATTGTTTGTCCTTCTGTTCTTTTTCGTTTGACCATTATATTGTGTGTCCTTCTATTCTTTTTTTTTTGACCATTATATTGTTTGTCCTTCTGTTATTTTTCTTTTGACCATTATATTGTTTGTCCTTCTATTCTTTTTCTTTTGACCATTATATTGTTTGTCCTTCTGTTCTTTTTCTTTTGACCATTATATTGTGTGTCCTTCTATTCTTTTTCTTTTGACCATTATATTGTTTGTCCTTCTATTCTTTTTCTTTTGACCATTATATTGTTTGTCCTTCTGTTCTTTTTCTTTTGACCATTATATTGTTTGTCCTTCTGTTCTTTTTCTTTTGACCATTATATTGTTTGTCCTTCTGTTCTTTTTCTTTTGACCATTATATTGTTTGTCCTTCTGTTATTTTTCTTTTGACCATTATATTGTTTGTCCTTCTGTTCTTTTTCTTTTGACCATTATATTGTTTGTCCTTCTGTTCTTTTTCTTTTGACCATTATATTGTTTGTCCTTCTATTCTTTTTCTTTTGACCATTATATTGTTTGTCCTTCTATTCTTTTTCTTTAGACCATTATATTGTTTGTCCTTCTGTTCTTTTTCTTTTGACCATTATATTGTTTGTCCTTCTATTCTTTTTCTTTTGACCATTATATTGTTTGTCCTTCTGTTCTTTTTCTTTTGACCATTATATTGTGTGTCCTTCTATTCTTTTTCTTTTGACCATTATATTGTTTTTCCTTCTATTCTTTTTCTTTTGACCATTATATTGTTTGTCCTTCTGTTCTTTTTCTTTTGACCATTATATTGTTTGTCCTTCTATTCTTTTTCTTTTGACCATTATATTGTTTGTCCTTCTGTTCTTTTTCTTTTGACCATTATATTGTTTGTCCTTCTGTTCTTTTTCTTTTGACCATTATATTGTTTGTCCTTCTGTTCTTTTTCTTTTGACCATTATATTGTTTGTCCTTCTGTTCTTTTTCTTTTGACCATTATATTGTTTGTCCTTCTGTTCTTTTTCTTTTGACCATTATATTGTTTGTCCTTCTGTTCTTTTTCTTTTGACCATTATATTGTTTGTCCTTCTATTCTTTTTCTTTTGACCATTATATTGTTTGTCCTTCTGTTCTTTTTCTTTTGACTATTATATTGTTTGTCCTTCTGTTCTTTTTCTTTTGACCATTATATTGTTTGTCCTTCTGTTCTTTTTCTTTTGACCATTATATTGTTTGTCCTTCTGTTCTTTTTCTTTTGACCATTATATTGTTTGTCCTTGGCTTCTGTTCTTTTTCTTTTGACCATTATATTGTTTGTCCTTCTATTCTTTTTCTTTTGACCATTATATTGTTTGTCCTTCTATTCTTTTTCTTTTGACCATTATATTGTTTGTCCTGTTCTTTTTCTTTTGACCATTATATTGTTTGTCCTTCTGTTCTTTTTCTTTTGACCATTATATTGTTTGTCCTTGGCTTCTGTTCTTTTTCTTTTGACCATTATATTGTTTGTCCTTCTATTCTTTTTCTTTTGACCATTATATTGTTTGTCCTTCTGTTCTTTTTCTTTTGACCATTATATTGTTTGTCCTTGGCTTCTGTTCTTTTTCTTTTGACCATTATATTGTTTTGTCCTTCTATTCTTTTTTTTTGACCATTATATTGTTTGTCCTTCTGTTCTTTTTCTTTTGACCATTATATTGTTTGTCCTTCTGTTCTTTTTCTTTTGACCATTATATTGTTTGTCCTTGACTTCTGTTCTTTTTCTTTTGACCATTATATTGTTTGTCCTTCTGTTCTTTTTCTTTTGACCATTATATTGTTTGTCCTTGGCTTCTGTTCTTTTTCTTTTGACCATTATATTGTTTGTCCTTCTATTCTTTTTCTTTTGACCATTATATTGTTTGTCCTTCTATTCTTTTTCTTTTGACCATTATATTGTTTGTCCTTCTGTTCTTTTTCTTTTGACCATTATATTGTGTGTCCTTCTATTCTTTTTCTTTTGACCATTATATTGTTTGTCCTTCTATTCTTTTTCTTTTGACCATTATATTGTTTGTCCTTCTGTTCTTTTTCTTTTGACCATTATATTGTTTGTCCTTCTATTCTTTTTCTTTTGACCATTATATTGTTTGTCCTTCTGTTCTTTTTCTTTTGACCATTATATTGTTTGTCCTTCTGTTCTTTTTCTTTTGACCATTATATTGTTTGTCCTTCTGTTCTTTTTCTTTTGACCATTATATTGTTTGTCCTTCTGTTCTTTTTCTTTTGACCATTATATTGTTTGTCCTTCTGTTCTTTTTCTTTTGACCATTATATTGTTTGTCCTTCTGTTCTTTTTCTTTTGACCATTATATTGTTTGTCCTTCTATTCTTTTTCTTTTGACCATTATATTGTTTGTCCTTCTGTTCTTTTTCTTTTGACTATTATATTGTTTGTCCTTCTGTTCTTTTTCTTTTGACCATTATATTGTTTGTCCTTCTGTTCTTTTTCTTTTGACCATTATATTGTTTGTCCTTCTGTTCTTTTTCTTTTGACCATTATATTGTTTGTCCTTGGCTTCTGTTCTTTTTCTTTTGACCATTATATTGTTTGTCATTCTATTCTTTTTCTTTTGACCATTATATTGTTTGTCCTTCTATTCTTTTTCTTTTGACCATTATATTGTTTGTCCTTCTGTTCTTTTTCTTTTGACCATTATATTGTTTGTCCTTCTGTTCTTTTTCTTTTGACCATTATATTGTTTGTCCTTGGCTTCTTTTCTTTTTCTTTTGACCATTATATTGTTTGTCCTTCTATTCTTTTTCTTTTGACCATTATATTGTTTGTCCTTCTGTTCTTTTTCTTTTGACCATTATATTGTTTGTCCTTGGCTTCTGTTCTTTTTCTTTTGACCATTATATTGTTTGTCCTTCTATTCTTTTTTTTTGACCATTATATTGTTTGTCCTTCTGTTCTTTTTCTTTTGACCATTATATTGTTTGTCCTTCTGTTCTTTTTCTTTTGACCATTATATTGTTTGTCCTTGGCTTCTGTTCTTTTTCTTTTGACCATTATATTGTGTGTCCTTCTGTTCTTTTTCTTTTGACCATTATATTGTTTGTCCTTGGCTTCTGTTCTTTTTCTTTTGACCATTATATTGTTTGTCCTTCTATTCTTTTTCTTTTGACCATTATATTGTTTGTCCTTCTATTCTTTTTCTTTTGACCATTATATTGTTTGTCCTTCTGTTCTTTTTCTTTTGACCATTATATTGTTTGTCCTTGGCTTCTGTTCTTTTTCTTTTGACCATTATATTGTTTGTCCTTCCATTCTTTTTCTTTTGACCATTATATTGTTTGTCCTTCTGTTCTTTTTCTTTTGACCATTATATTGTTTGTCCTTCTGTTCTTTTTCTTTTGACCATTATATTGTTTGTCCTTCTTTTCTTTTTCTTTTGACCATTATATTGTTTGTCCTTGGCTTCTGTTCTTTTTCTTTTGACCATTATATTGTTTGTCCTTCTATTCTTTTTCTTTTGACCATTATATTGTTTGTCCTTCTGTTCTTTTTCTTTTGACCATTATATTGTTTGTCCTTCTGTTCTTTTTCTTTTGACCATTATATTGTTTGTCCTTGGCTTCTGTTCTTTTTCTTTTGACCATTATATTGTTTGTCCTTCTATTCTTTTTCTTTTGACCATTATATTGTTTGTCCTTCTGTTCTTTTTCTTTTGACCATTATATTGTTTGTCCTTCTGTTCTTTTTCTTTTGACCATTATATTGTTTGTCCTTGGCTTCTGTTCATTTTCTTTTGACCATTATATTGTTTGTCCTTCTATTCTTTTTCTTTTGACCATTATATTGTTTGTCCTTCTGTTCTTTTTCTTTTGACCATTATATTGTTTGTCCTTCTGTTCTTTTTCTTTTGACCATTATATTGTTTGTCCTTCTGTTCTTTTTCTTTTGACCATTATATTGTTTGTCCTTGGCTTCTGTTCTTTTTCTTTTGACCATTATATTGTTTGTCCTTCTATTCTTTTTCTTTTGACCATTATATTGTTTGTCCTTCTGTTCTTTTTCTTTTGACCATTATATTGTTTGTCCTTCTGTTCTTTTTCTTTTGACCATTATATTGTTTATCCTTCTGTTCTTTTTCTTTTGACCATTATATTGTTTGTCCTTCTGTTCTTTTTCTTTTGACCATTATATTGTTTGTCCTTCTGTTCTTTTTCTTTTGACCATTATATTGTTTGTCCTTCTGTTCTTTTTCTTTTGACCATTATATTGTTTGTCCTTCTGTTCTTTTTCTTTTGACCATTATATTGTTTGTCCTTCTGTTCTTTTTCTTTTGACCATTATATTGTTTGTCCTTGGCTTCTGTTCTTTTTCTTTTGACCATTATATTGTTTGTCCTTCTATTCTTTTTCTTTTGACCATTATATTGTTTGTCCTTCTGTTCTTTTTCCTTTGACCATTATATTGTTTGTCCTTCTATTCTTTTTCTTTTGACCATTATATTGTTTGTCCTTCTGTTCTTTTTCTTTTGACCATTATATTGTTTGTCCTTCTATTCTTTTTCTTTTGACCATTATATTGTTTGGCCTTCTGTTCTTTTTCTTTTGACCATTATATTGTTTGTCCTTCTGTTCTTTTTCTTTTGACCATTATATTGTTTGTCCTTCTGTTCTTTTTCTTTTGACCATTATATTGTGTGTCCTTCTATTCTTTTTCTTTTGACCATTATATTGTTTGTCCTTCTGTTCTTTTTCTTTTGACCATTATATTGTTTGTCCTTCTGTTCTTTTTCTTTTGACCATTATATTGTTTGTCCTTCTGTTCTTTTTCTTTTGACCATTATATTGCTTGTCCTTCTATTCTTTTTCCTTTGACCATTATATTGTTTGTCCTTCTATTCTTTTTCTTTTGACCATTATATTGTTTGTCCTTCTGTTCTTTTTCTTTTGACCATTATATTGTTTGTCCTTCTGTTCTTTTTCTTTTGACCATTATATTGTGTGTCCTTCTATTCTTTTTCTTTTGACCATTATATTGTTTGTCCTTCTATTCTTTTTCTTTTGACCATTATATTGTTTGTCCTTCTGTTCTTTTTCTTTTGACCATTATATTGTTTGTCCTTCTGTTCTTTTTCTTTTGACCATTATATTGTTTGTCCTTCTGTTCTTTTTCTTTTGACCATTATATTGTTTGTCCTTCTATTCTTTTTCTTTTGACCAATATATTGTTTGTCCTTGGCTTCTGTTCATTTTCTTTTGACCATTATATTGTTTGCCTTTCTATTCTTTTTCTTTTGACCATTATATTGTTTGTCCTTCTGTTCTTTTTCTTTTGACCATTATATTGTTTGTCCTTCTATTCTTTTTCTTTTGACCATTATATTGTTTGTCCTTCTGTTCTTTTTCTTTTGACCATTATATTGTTTGTCCTTCTGTTCTTTTTCTTTTGACCATTATATTGTTTGTCCTTCTATTCTTTTTCTTTTGATCATTATATTGTTTGTCCTTCTGTTCTTTTTCTTTTGACCATTATATTGTTTGTCCTTCTGTTCTTTTTCTTTTGACCATTATATTGTTTGTCCTTCTGTTCTTTTTCTTTTGACCATTATATTGTGTGTCCTTCTATTCTTTTTCTTTTGACCATTATATTGTTTGTCCTTCTGTTCTTTTTCTTTTGACCATTATATTGTTTGTCCTTCTATTCTTTTTCTTTTGACCATTATATTGTTTGTCCTTCTGTTCTTTTTCTTTTGACCATTATATTGTGTGTCCTTCTATTCTTTTTCTTTTGACCATTATATTGTTTGTCCTTCTATTCTTTTTCTTTTGACCATTATATTGTTTGTCCTTCTGTTCTTTTTCTTTTGACCATTATATTGTTTGTCCTTCTGTTCTTTTTCTTTTGACCATTATATTGTTTGTCCTTCTGTTCTTTTTCTTTTGACCATTATATTGTTTGTCCTTCTGTTCTTTTTCTTTTGACCATTATATTGTTTGTCCTTCTGTTCTTTTTCTTTTGACCATTATATTGTTTGTCCTTCTGTTCTTTTTCTTTTGACCATTATATTGTTTGTCCTTCTATTCTTTTTCTTTTGACCATTATATTGTTTGTCCTTCTATTCTTTTTCTTTTGACCATTATATTGTTTGTCCTTCTGTTCTTTTTCTTTTGACCATTATATTGTTTGTCCTTCTATTCTTTTTCTTTTGACCATTATATTGTTTGTCCTTCTGTTCTTTTTCTTTTGACCATTATATTGTGTGTCCTTCTATTCTTTTTCTTTTGACCATTATATTGTTTGTCCTTCTATTCTTTTTCTTTTGACCATTATATTGTTTGTCCTTCTGTTCTTTTTCTTTTGACCATTATATTGTTTGTCCTTCTATTCTTTTTCTTTTGACCATTATATTGTTTGTCCTTCTATTCTTTTTCTTTTGACCATTATATTGTTTGTCCTTCTGTTCTTTTTCTTTTGACCATTATATTGTTTGTCCTTCTGTTCTTTTTCTTTTGACCATTATATTGTTTGTCCTTCTGTTCTTTTTCTTTTGACCATTATATTGTTTGTCCTTCTGTTCTTTTTCTTTTGACCATTATATTGTTTGTCCTTCTGTTCTTTTTCTTTTGACCATTATATTGTTTGTCCTTCTGTTCTTTTTCTTTTGACCATTATATTGTTTGTCCTTCTGTTCTTTTTCTTTTGACCATTATATTGTTTGTCCTTCTATTCTTTTTCTTTTGACCATTATATTGTTTGTCCTTCTGTTCTTTTTCTTTTGACCATTATATTGTTTGTCCTTCTGTTCTTTTTCTTTTGACCATTATATTGTTTGTCCTTCTGTTCTTTTTCTTTTGACCATTATATTGTTTGTCCTTCTGTTCTTTTTCTTTTGACCATTATATTGTTTGTCCTTGGCTTCTGTTCTTTTTCTTTTGACCATTATATTGTTTGTCCTTCTATTCTTTTTCTTTTGACCATTATATTGTTTGTCCTTCTATTCTTTTTCTTTTGACCATTATATTGTTTGTCCTTCTGTTCTTTTTCTTTTGACCATTATATTGTTTGTCCTTCTGTTCTTTTTCTTTTGACCATTATATTGTTTGTCCTTGGCTTCTGTTCTTTTTCTTTTGACCATTATATTGTTTGTTCTTCTATTCTTTTTCTTTTGACCATTATATTGTTTGTCCTTCTGTTCTTTTTCTTTTGACCATTATATTGTTTGTCCTTGGCTTCTGTTCTTTTTCTTTTGACCATTATATTGTTTGTCCTTCTATTCTTTTTTTTTGACCATTATATTGTTTGTCCTTCTGTTCTTTTTCTTTTGACCATTATATTGTTTGTCCTTCTGTTCTTTTTCTTTTGACCATTATATTGTTTGTCCTTGGCTTCTGTTCTTTTTCTTTTGACCATTATATTGTTTGTCCTTCTGTTCTTTTTCTTTTGACCATTATATTGTTTGTCCTTGGCTTCTGTTCTTTTTCTTTTGACCATTATATTGTTTGTCCTTCTATTCTTTTTCTTTTGACCATTATATTGTTTGTCCTTCTATTCTTTTTCTTTTGACCATTATATTGTTTGTCCTTCTGTTCTTTTTCTTTTGACCATTATATTGTTTGTCCTTGGATTCTGTTCTTTTTCTTTTGACCATTATATTGTTTGTCCTTCTATTCTTTTTCTTTTGACCATTATATTGTTTGTCCTTCTGTTCTTTTTCTTTTGACCATTATATTGTTTGTCCTTCTGTTCTTTTTCTTTTGACCATTATATTGTTTGTCCTTCTATTCTTTTTCTTTTGACCATTATATTGTTTGTCCTTCTGTTCTTTTTCTTTTGACCATTATATTGTTTGTCCTTGCCTTCTGTTCTTTTTCTTTTGACCATTATATTGTTTGTCCTTCTATTCTTTTTCTTTTGACCATTATATTGTTTGTCCTTCTGTTCTTTTTCTTTTGACCATTATATTGTTTGTCCTTCTGTTCTTTTTCTTTTGACCATTATATTGTTTGTCCTTGGCTTCTGTTCTTTTTCTTTTGACCATTATATTGTTTGTCCTTCTATTCTTTTTCTTTTGACCATTATATTGTTTGTCCTTCTGTTCTTTTTCTTTTGACCATTATATTGTTTGTCCTTCTGTTCTTTTTCTTTTGACCATTATATTGTTTGTCCTTGGCTTCTGTTCATTTTCTTTTGACCATTATATTGTTTGTCCTTCTATTCTTTTTCTTTTGACCATTATATTGTTTGTCCTTCTGTTCTTTTTCTTTTGACCATTATATTGTTTGTCCTTCTGTTCTTTTTCTTTTGACCATTATATTGTTTGTCCTTCTGTTCTTTTTCTTTTAACCATTATATTGTTTGTCCTTGGCTTCTGTTCTTTTTCTTTTGACCATTATATTGTTTGTCCTTCTATTCTTTTTCTTTTGACCATTATATTGTTTGTCCTTCTGTTCTTTTTCTTTTGACCATTATATTGTTTGTCCTTCTGTTCTTTTTCTTTTGACCATTATATTGTTTATCCTTCTGTTCTTTTTCTTTTGACCATTATATTGTTTGTCCTTCTGTTCTTTTTCTTTTGACCATTATATTGTTTGTCCTTCTATTCTTTTTCTTTTGACCATTATATTGTTTGTCCTTCTGTTCTTTTTCTTTTGACCATTATATTGTTTGTAATTCTATTCTTTTTCTTTTGACCATTATATTGTTTGTCCTTCTATTCTTTTTCTTTTGACCATTATATTGTTTGTCCTTCTGTTCTTTTTCTTTTGACCATTATATTGTTTGTCCTTCTGTTCTTTTTCTTTTGACCATTATATTGTTTGTCCTTCTGTTCATTTTCTTTTGACCATTATATTGTTTGTCCTTCTATTCTTTTTCTTTTGACCATTATATTGTTTGTCCTTCTATTCTTTTTCTTTTGACCATTATATTGTTTGTCCTTCTGTTCTTTTTCTTTTGACCATTATATTGTTTGTCCTTCTGTTCTTTTTCTTTTGACTATTATATTGTTTGTCCTTGGCTTCTGTTCATTTTCTTTTGACCATTATATTGTTTGTCCTTCTATTCTTTTTCTTTTGACCATTATATTGTTTGTCCTTCTGTTCTTTTTCTTTTGACCATTATATTGTTTGTCCTTCTGTTCTTTTTCTTTTGACCATTATATTGTTTGTCCTTCTGTTCTTTTTCTTTTGACCATTATATTGTTTGTCCTTCTGTTCATTTTCTTTTGACCATTATATTGTTTGTCCTTCTATTCTTTTTCTTTTGACCATTATATTGTTTGTCCTTCTGTTCTTTTTCTTTTGACCATTATATTGTTTGTCCTTCTATTCTTTTTCTTTTGACCATTATATTGTTTGTCCTTCTGTTCTTTTTCTTTTGACCATTATATTGTTTGTCCTTCTGTTCTTTTTCTTTTGACCATTATATTGTTTGTCCTTCTATTCTTTTTCTTTTGACCATTATATTGTTTGTCCTTCTGTTCTTTTTCTTTTGACCATTATATTGTTTGTCCTTCTGTTCTTTTTCTTTTGACCATTATATTGTTTGTCCTTCTGTTCTTTTTCTTTTGACCATTATATTGTTTGTCCTTCTGTTCTTCTTCTTTTGACCATTATATTGTTTGTCCTTCTGTTCTTTTTCTTTTGACCATTATATTGTTTGTCCTTCTGTTCTTTTTCTTTTGACCATTATATTGTTTGTCCTTCTATTCTTTTTCTTTTGATCATTATATTGTTTGTCCTTCTGTTCTTTTTCTTTTGACCATTATATTGTTTGTCCTTCTGTTCTTTTTCTTTTGACCATTATATTGTTTGTCCTTCTGTTCTTTTTCTTTTGACCATTATATTGTGTGTCCTTCTATTCTTTTTCTTTTGACCATTATATTGTTTGTCCTTCTGTTCTTTTTCTTTTGACCATTATATTGTTTGTCCTTCTATTCTTTTTCTTTTGACCATTATATTGTTTGTCCTTCTGTTCTTTTTCTTTTGACCATTATATTGTGTGTCCTTCTATTCTTTTTCTTTTGACCATTATATTGTTTGTCCTTCTATTCTTTTTCTTTTGACCATTATATTGTTTGTCCTTCTGTTCTTTTTCTTTTGACCATTATATTGTTTGTCCTTCTGTTCTTTTTCTTTTGACCATTATATTGTTTGTCCTTCTGTTCTTTTTCTTTTGACCATTATATTGTTTGTCCTTCTGTTCTTTTTCTTTTGACCATTATATTGTTTGTCCTTCTGTTCTTTTTCTTTTGACCATTATATTGTTTGTCCTTCTGTTCTTTTTCTTTTGACCATTATATTGTTTGTCCTTCTATTCTTTTTCTTTTGACCATTATATTGTTTGTCCTTCTATTCTTTTTCTTTTGACCATTATATTGTTTGTCCTTCTGTTCTTTTTCTTTTGACCATTATATTGTTTGTCCTTCTATTCTTTTTCTTTTGACCATTATATTGTTTGTCCTTCTGTTCTTTTTCTTTTGACCATTATATTGTGTGTCCTTCTATTCTTTTTCTTTTGACCATTATATTGTTTGTCCTTCTATTCTTTTTCTTTTGACCATTATATTGTTTGTCCTTCTGTTCTTTTTCTTTTGACCATTATATTGTTTGTCCTTCTATTCTTTTTCTTTTGACCATTATATTGTTTGTCCTTCTATTCTTTTTCTTTTGACCATTATATTGTTTGTCCTTCTGTTCTTTTTCTTTTGACCATTATATTGTTTGTCCTTCTGTTCTTTTTCTTTTGACCATTATATTGTTTGTCCTTCTGTTCTTTTTCTTTTGACCATTATATTGTTTGTCCTTCTGTTCTTTTTCTTTTGACCATTATATTGTTTGTCCTTCTGTTCTTTTTCTTTTGACCATTATATTGTTTGTCCTTCTGTTCTTTTTCTTTTGACCATTATATTGTTTGTCCTTCTGTTCTTTTTCTTTTGACCATTATATTGTTTGTCCTTCTATTCTTTTTCTTTTGACCATTATATTGTTTGTCCTTCTGTTCTTTTTCTTTTGACCATTATATTGTTTGTCCTTCTGTTCTTTTTCTTTTGACCATTATATTGTTTGTCCTTCTGTTCTTTTTCTTTTGACCATTATATTGTTTGTCCTTCTGTTCTTTTTCTTTTGACCATTATATTGTTTGTCCTTGGCTTCTGTTCTTTTTCTTTTGACCATTATATTGTTTGTCCTTCTATTCTTTTTCTTTTGACCATTATATTGTTTGTCCTTCTATTCTTTTTCTTTTGACCATTATATTGTTTGTCCTTCTGTTCTTTTTCTTTTGACCATTATATTGTTTGTCCTTCTGTTCTTTTTCTTTTGACCATTATATTGTTTGTCCTTGGCTTCTGTTCTTTTTCTTTTGACCATTATATTGTTTGTTCTTCTATTCTTTTTCTTTTGACCATTATATTGTTTGTCCTTCTGTTCTTTTTCTTTTGACCATTATATTGTTTGTCCTTGGCTTCTGTTCTTTTTCTTTTGACCATTATATTGTTTGTCCTTCTATTCTTTTTTTTTGACCATTATATTGTTTGTCCTTCTGTTCTTTTTCTTTTGACCATTATATTGTTTGTCCTTCTGTTCTTTTTCTTTTGACCATTATATTGTTTGTCCTTGGCTTCTGTTCTTTTTCTTTTGACCATTATATTGTTTGTCCTTCTGTTCTTTTTCTTTTGACCATTATATTGTTTGTCCTTGGCTTCTGTTCTTTTTCTTTTGACCATTATATTGTTTGTCCTTCTATTCTTTTTCTTTTGACCATTATATTGTTTGTCCTTCTATTCTTTTTCTTTTGACCATTATATTGTTTGTCCTTCTGTTCTTTTTCTTTTGACCATTATATTGTTTGTCCTTGGATTCTGTTCTTTTTCTTTTGACCATTATATTGTTTGTCCTTCTATTCTTTTTCTTTTGACCATTATATTGTTTGTCCTTCTGTTCTTTTTCTTTTGACCATTATATTGTTTGTCCTTCTGTTCTTTTTCTTTTGACCATTATATTGTTTGTCCTTCTATTCTTTTTCTTTTGACCATTATATTGTTTGTCCTTCTGTTCTTTTTCTTTTGACCATTATATTGTTTGTCCTTGCCTTCTGTTCTTTTTCTTTTGACCATTATATTGTTTGTCCTTCTATTCTTTTTCTTTTGACCATTATATTGTTTGTCCTTCTGTTCTTTTTCTTTTGACCATTATATTGTTTGTCCTTCTGTTCTTTTTCTTTTGACCATTATATTGTTTGTCCTTGGCTTCTGTTCTTTTTCTTTTGACCATTATATTGTTTGTCCTTCTATTCTTTTTCTTTTGACCATTATATTGTTTGTCCTTCTGTTCTTTTTCTTTTGACCATTATATTGTTTGTCCTTCTGTTCTTTTTCTTTTGACCATTATATTGTTTGTCCTTGGCTTCTGTTCATTTTCTTTTGACCATTATATTGTTTGTCCTTCTATTCTTTTTCTTTTGACCATTATATTGTTTGTCCTTCTGTTCTTTTTCTTTTGACCATTATATTGTTTGTCCTTCTGTTCTTTTTCTTTTGACCATTATATTGTTTGTCCTTCTGTTCTTTTTCTTTTAACCATTATATTGTTTGTCCTTGGCTTCTGTTCTTTTTCTTTTGACCATTATATTGTTTGTCCTTCTATTCTTTTTCTTTTGACCATTATATTGTTTGTCCTTCTGTTCTTTTTCTTTTGACCATTATATTGTTTGTCCTTCTGTTCTTTTTCTTTTGACCATTATATTGTTTATCCTTCTGTTCTTTTTCTTTTGACCATTATATTGTTTGTCCTTCTGTTCTTTTTCTTTTGACCATTATATTGTTTGTCCTTGTATTCTTTTTCTTTTGACCATTATATTGTTTGTCCTTCTGTTCTTTTTCTTTTGACCATTATATTGTTTGTAATTCTATTCTTTTTCTTTTGACCATTATATTGTTTGTCCTTCTATTCTTTTTCTTTTGACCATTATATTGTTTGTCCTTCTGTTCTTTTTCTTTTGACCATTATATTGTTTGTCCTTCTGTTCTTTTTCTTTTGACCATTATATTGTTTGTCCTTCTGTTCATTTTCTTTTGACCATTATATTGTTTGTCCTTCTATTCTTTTTCTTTTGACCATTATATTGTTTGTCCTTCTATTCTTTTTCTTTTGACCATTATATTGTTTGTCCTTCTGTTCTTTTTCTTTTGACCATTATATTGTTTGTCCTTCTGTTCTTTTTCTTTTGACTATTATATTGTTTGTCCTTGGCTTCTGTTCATTTTCTTTTGACCATTATATTGTTTGTCCTTCTATTCTTTTTCTTTTGACCATTATATTGTTTGTCCTTCTGTTCTTTTTCTTTTGACCATTATATTGTTTGTCCTTCTGTTCTTTTTCTTTTGACCATTATATTGTTTGTCCTTCTGTTCTTTTTCTTTTGACCATTATATTGTTTGTCCTTCTGTTCATTTTCTTTTGACCATTATATTGTTTGTCCTTCTATTCTTTTTCTTTTGACCATTATATTGTTTGTCCTTCTGTTCTTTTTCTTTTGACCATTATATTGTTTGTCCTTCTATTCTTTTTCTTTTGACCATTATATTGTTTGTCCTTCTGTTCTTTTTCTTTTGACCATTATATTGTTTGTCCTTCTGTTCTTTTTCTTTTGACCATTATATTGTTTGTCCTTCTATTCTTTTTCTTTTGACCATTATATTGTTTGTCCTTCTGTTCTTTTTCTTTTGACCATTATATTGTTTGTCCTTCTGTTCTTTTTCTTTTGACCATTATATTGTTTGTCCTTCTGTTCTTTTTCTTTTGACCATTATATTGTTTGTCCTTCTGTTCTTCTTCTTTTGACCATTATATTGTTTGTCCTTCTATTCTTTTTCTTTTGACCATTATATTGTTTGTCCTTCTGTTCTTTTTCTTTTGACCATTATATTGTTTGTCCTTCTATTCTTTTTCTTTTGACCATTATATTGTTTGTCCTTCTATTCTTTTTCTTTTGACCATTATATTGTTTGTCCTTCTGTTCTTTTTCTTTTGACCATTATATTGTTTGTCCTTCTGTTCTTTTTCTTTTGACCATTATATTGTTTGTAATTCTGTTCTTTTTCTTTTGACCATTATATTGTTTGTCCTTCTGTTCTTTTTCTTTTGACCATTATATTGTTTGTCCTTCTGTTCTTTTTCTTTTGACCATTATATTGTTTGTCCTTCTGTTCTTTTTCTTTTGACCATTATATTGTTTGTCCTTCTGTTCTTTTTCTTTTGACCATTATATTGTTTGTCCTTCTGTTCTTTTTCTTTTGACCATTATATTGTTTGTCCTTCTGTTCTTTTTCTTTTGACCATTATATTGTTTGTCCTTCTATTCTTTTTCTTTTGACCATTATATTGTTTGTCCTTCTATTCTTTTTCTTTTGACCATTATATTGTTTGTCCTTCTGTTCTTTTTCTTTTGACCATTATATTGTTTGTCCTTCTGTTCTTTTTCTTTTGACCATTATATTGTTTGTCCTTCTGTTCTTTTTCTTTTGACCATTATATTGTTTGTCCTTCTGTTCTTTTTCTTTTGACCATTATATTGTTTGTCCTTCTGTTCTTTTTCTTTTGACCATTATATTGTTTGTCCTTCTGTTCTTTTTCTTTTGACCATTATATTGTTTGTCCTTGGCTTCTGTTCTTTTTCTTTTGACCATTATATTGTTTGTCCTTCTATTCTTTTTCTTTTGACCATTATATTGTTTGTCCTTCTATTCTTTTTCTTTTGACCATTATATTGTTTGTCCTTCTGTTCTTTTTCTTTTGACCATTATATTGTTTGTCCTTCTGTTCTTTTTCTTTTGACCATTATATTGTTTGTCCTTCTGTTCTTTTTCTTTTGACCATTATATTGTTTGTCCTTCTGTTCATTTTCTTTTGACCATTATATTGTTTGTCCTTCTATTCTTTTTCTTTTGACCATTATATTGTTTGTCCTTCTATTCTTTTTCTTTTGACCATTATATTGTTTGTCCTTCTGTTCTTTTTCTTTTGACCATTATATTGTTTGTCCTTCTGTTCTTTTTGTTTTGACCATTATATTGTTTGTCCTTCTGTTCTTTTTCTTTTGACCATTATATTGTTTGTCCTCGGCTTCTGTTCTTTTTCTTTTGACCATTATATTGTTTGTCCTTCTGTTCTTTTTCTTTTGACCATTATATTGTTTGTCCTTCTGTTCTTTTTCTTTTGACCATTATATTGTTTGTCCTTCTGTTCTTTTTCTTTTGACCATTATATTGTTTGTCCTTCTGTTCTTTTTCTTTTGACCATTATATTGTTTGTCCTTCTATTCTTTTTCTTTTGACCATTATATTGTTTGTCCTTCTGTTCTTTTTCTTTTGACCATTATATTGTTTGTCCTTCTGTTCTTTTTCTTTTGACCATTATATTGTTTGTCCTTCTGTTCTTTTTCTTTTGACCATTATATTGTTTGTCCTTCTGTTCTTTTTCTTTTGACCATTATATTGTTTGTCCTTCTGTTCTTTTTCTTTTGACCATTATATTGTTTGTCCTTCTATTCTTTTTCTTTTGACCATTATATTGTTTGTCCTTCTATTCTTTTTCTTTTGACCATTATATTGTTTGTCCTTCTGTTCTTTTTCTTTTGACCATTATATTGTTTGTCCTTCTGTTCTTTTTCTTTTGACCATTATATTGTTTGTCCTTGGCTTCTGTTCTTTTTCTTTTGACCATTATATTGTTTGTCCTTCTATTCTTTTTCTTTTGACCATTATATTGTTTGTCCTTCTGTTCTTTTTCTTTTGACCATTATATTGTGTGTCCTTCTATTCTTTTTCTTTTGACCATTATATTGTTTGTCCTTCTATTCTTTTTCTTTTGACCATTATATTGTTTGTCCTTCTGTTCTTTTTCTTTTGACCATTATATTGTTTGTCCTTCTATTCTTTTTCTTTTGACCATTATATTGTTTGTCCTTCTATTCTTTTTCTTTTGACCATTATATTGTTTGTCCTTCTGTTCTTTTTCTTTTGACCATTATATTGTTTGTCCTTCTGTTCTTTTTCTTTTGACCATTATATTGTTTGTCCTTCTGTTCTTTTTCTTTTGACCATTATATTGTTTGTCCTCCTGTTCTTTTTCTTTTGACCATTATATTGTTTGTCCTTCTGTTCTTTTTCTTTTGACCATTATATTGTTTGTCCTTTTGTTCTTTTTCTTTTGACCATTATATTGTTTGTCCTTCTGTTCTTTTTCTTTTGACCATTATATTGTTTGTCCTTCTGTTCTTTTTCTTTTGACCATTATATTGTTTGTCCTTCTGTTCTTTTTCTTTTGACCATTATATTGTTTGTCCTTCTGTTCTTTTTCTTTTGACCATTATATTGTTTGTCCTTCTGTTCTTTTTCTTTTGACCATTATATTGTTTGTCCTTCTGTTCTTTTTCTTTTGACCATTATATTGTTTGTCCTTGTATTCTTTTTCTTTTGACCATTATATTGTTTGTCCTTCTGTTCTTTTTCTTTTGAC
Organism: Bathymodiolus septemdierum; assembly: GCA_963383655.1. NCBI lineage: Eukaryota > Metazoa > Mollusca > Bivalvia > Mytilida > Modiolidae > Bathymodiolus > Bathymodiolus septemdierum. The sequence goes on along the minus strand of OY726525.1, from coordinate 76,929,079 downwards.
CATTATATTGTTTGTCCTTGGCTTCTGTTCTTTTTCTTTTGACCATTATATTGTTTGTCCTTCTGTTCTTTTTCTTTTGACCATTATATTGTTTGTCCTTCTATTCTTTTTCTTTTGACCATTATATTGTTTGTCCTTCTGTTCTATTTCTTTTGACCATTATATTGTTTGTCCTCGGCTTCTGTTTCACCTTTAGTATCTTGAAACTTGCCTTGACCAATATAAATAATAAATATAATTATGAATTCCATAATCCTATTTATAATTACCCTTCGAAGGCAACATGACAAATATATGACCGTTGTCGTTCAAATAACACCAGTGTCAATAACACACACTTACCGTTACCGTGTAGAGATAAGATGAATATGTCAGTATTTGGTGTTGTCTTGTTGATCATACATGTCACGTGGTCTGACGGATCGTCTACAGTGAACGTGGTTAGATTACGATTGATGTTGATTGGATCGATTGTCAACTTGTCTGGGAGGCCATGTATCATAGGAGGCTACAACGATAATGATCACATGTCAAATACTTTGTGATTAGGTGACCTCTGACATGATCTTTAGGTGACCTCTGATATAATCTTTATTTTGTTGAAAGGGGTCAGTATTAGGTAGAAACAGAAGTAAAAGTGGGTATTTTGAATAGAACAATTTCTATTTGATAATGAGGGAGATGTTGAGAGGTGTTCGTACATTGTTTTGTAAAGTGCATTGTAGTTTGTTATGCCATATTGTTCATTTCTGCAGAACAGCATCAGTGTCTTTTTCTTTGTTGATTCATATAAATATATACAAACAGCTAAATAAAGGGGGGAAAATAAAAAGCAGAAAATATTTCAAAGGAAATATGTACTAGTAAAACCGTGGTATAAATGATTGGTAACATGAAGCCATGCAATATCACACCTATGTCGTTGATTATTACACGGCTGTCTAAGAGTAATACAGCTATATCTAGGATCTGCGTGTATTATTACACGGCTGTCTAAGAGTAATACAGCTATATCTAGGATCTACGTGTATTATTACACGGCTGTCTAAAGGTAATACAGCTATATCTAGGATCTGTGTGTATTATTACACGGCTGTCTAAGAGTAATACAGCTATATCTAGGATCTACGTGTATTATTACACGGCTGTCTAAGAGTAATACAGCTATATCTAGGATATGTGTGTATTATTACACGGCTGTCTAAGAGTAATACAGCTATATCTAGGATCTGTGTGTATTATTACACGGCTGTCTAAGAGTAATACAGCTATATCTAGGATCTACGTGTATTATTACACGGCTGTCTAAGAGTAATACAGCTATATCTAGGATCTACGTGTATTTTTACACGGTTGTCTAAGAGTAATGCAGCTATATCTAGGATCTGTGTGTATTATTACACGGCTGTTTAAGAGTAATACAGCTATATCTAGGATCTACGTGTATTATTACACGGCTGTCTAAGAGTAATACAGCTATATCTAGAATCAACGTGTATTATTACACGGCTGTGTAAGAGTAATACAGCTATATATAGGATCTGTGTGTATTTTTACACGGCTGTCTAAGAGTAATACAGCTATATCTAGGATCTATGTGTATTATTACACGGCTGTGTAAGAGTAATACAGCTATATCTAGGATCTATGTATATTATTACACGGCTGTCTAAGAGTAATACAGCTATATATAGGATCTACGTGTATTATTACACGGCTGTCTAAGAGTAATACAGCTATATATAGGATCTACGTGTATTATCACACGGCTGTCTAAGAGTAATACAGCTATATCTAGGATCTATGTGTATTATTACATGGCTGTCTAAGAGTAATACAGCTATATCTAGGATCTACGTGTGTTATTACACGGCTCTCTAAGAGAAATACAGCTATATCTAGGATATGTGTGTATTATTACACGGCTGTCTAAGAGTAATACAGCTATATCTATGATCTACGTGTATTATTACACGGCTGTCTAAGAGTAATACAGCTATATCTATGATCTGCGTGTATTATTACACGGCTGTCTAAGAGTAATACAGCTATATCTATGATCTATGTGTATTATTACACGGCTGTCTAAGAGTAATACAGCTATATATAGGATCTACGTGTATTATTACACGGCCGTCTAAGAGTAATACAGCTATATATAGGATCTACGTGTATTATTACACGGCTGTCTAAGAGTAATACAGCTATATCTAGGATCCACGTGTATTATTACACGGCTATCTAAGAGTAATACAGCTATATCTAGGATCTATGTGTATTATTACACGGCTGTCTAAGAGTAACACAGCTATATCTAGGATCTACGTGTGTTATTACAAGGATTTCTAAGAGTAATACAGCTATATCTAGGATATGTGTGTATTATTACACGGCTGTCTAAGAGTAATACAGCTATATCTAGGATCTGTTTGTATTATTACACGGTTGTCTAAGAGTAATACAGCTATATCTAGGATCTACGTGTATTATTACACGGCTGTCTAAGAGTAATACAGCTATATCTAGGATCTACGTGTATTATTACACGGTTGTCTAAGAGTAATGCAGCTATATCTAGGATCTGTGTGTATTATTACACGGCTGTCTAAGAGTAATACAGCTATATCTAGGATCAACGTGTATTATTACACGGCTGTCTAAGAGTAATACAGCTATATCTAGGATCTACGTGTATTATTACACGGTTGTCTAAGAGTAATGCAGCTATATCTAGGATCTGTGTGTATTATTACACGGCTGTCTAAGAGTAATACAGCTATATCTAGGATCTATGTGTATTATTACACGGCTGTCTAAGAGTAATACAGCTATATCTAGAATCTACGTGTATTATTACACGGCTGTGTAAGAGTAATACAGCTATATATAGGATCTGTGTGTATTATTACACGGCTGTCTAAGAGTAATACAGCTATATCTAGGATCTATGTGTATTATTACACGGCTGTCTAAGAGTAATACAGCTATATATAGGATCTACGTGTATTATTACACGGCCGTCTAAGAGTAATACAGCTATATCTAGGATCTATGTGTATTATTACACGGCTGTCTAAGAGTAATACAGCTATATCTAGGATCTATGTGTATTATTACACGGCTGTCTAAGAGTAATACAGCTATATATAGGATCTACGTGTATTATTACACGGCTGTCTAAGAGTAATACAGCTATATATATAGGATCTACGTGTATTATTCCACGGCTGTCTAAGAGTAATACAGCTATATCTAGGATCTATGTGTATTATTACATGGCTGTCTAAGAGTAATACAGCTATATCTAGGATCTACGTGTGTTATTACACGGCTGTCTAAGAGAAATACAGCTATATCTAGGATATGTGTATATTATTACACGGCTGTCTAAGAGTAATACAGCTATATCTATGATCTACGTGTATTATTACACGGCTGTCTAAGAGCAATGCAGCTATATCTAGGATCTGAGTGTATTATTACACGGCTGTCTAAGAGTAATACAGCTATATTTATGATCGACGTGTATTATTACACGGCTGTCTAAGAGTAATACAGCTATATCTATGATCTGCGTGTATTATTACACGGCCGTCTAAGAGTAATACAGCTATATATAGGATCTACGTGTATTATTACACGGCCGTCTAAGAGTAATACAGCTATATATAGGATCTACGTGTATTATTACACGGCTGTCTAAGAGTAATACAGCTATATCTAGGATCCACGTGTATTATTACACGGCTGTCTAAGAGTAATACAGCTATAGCTATGATCTGCGTGTATTATTACACGGCTGTCTAAGAGTAATACAGCTATATGTAGGATCTACGTGTATTATTACACGGCTGTCGAAGAGTAATACAGCTATAACTAGGATCTACGTGTATTATTACATGGCTGTCTAAGAGTAATACAGCTATATCTAGGATCTACGTGTATTATTACACGGCTGTCTAAGAGTAATACAGCTATATCTAGGATCTACGTGTATTATTACACGGCTGTCTAAGAGTAATACAGCTATAACTAGGATCTACGTGTATTATTACACGGCTGTCTAAGAGTAATACAGCTATATCTAGGATCTACGTGTATTATTACACGGCTGTCTAAGAGTAATACAGCTATATCTAGGATCTACGTGTAGTATTACACGGCTGTCTAAGAGTAATACAGCTATATCTAGGATCTACGTGTATTATATCACTGTTCTTAGCTGTTGCTTACATTCTGGTATATAAACTATAAAAGGATCAAATGAAAAGAATGCATTCATGTTACAATGTAAAATTAGAAATCTTAGACTGATTGTTTTAAGTGTTCAGAGTCATGCAATGAATACAATTGGTTAAATCACTATACTGTATTATACTGTATCAAAACGTCATTGTTCAGATTGAATTAAGACAAGAATGAAGATAACAAAGGGTTAATCAGAAGCTGTCATACAATGGCCAAAACGAAAAGGGACAGATGACAAACAAACAATGGTCTACCAAATACTACACAGAAAACTGAGGACCGAGCAACACAAACCCCGATAAAACTCTGGGGTGAACTCAGGTGCTGCTGAAAAGTTAGCAGTTCTTGTTCTACTAGTGGCACATGCCATGCTTCTTTAAAACGACACGAACATTATTTTAGAGAGAAACCATGTCTGATACAAATATAAAACATCAATAGAAATAACAAATAACACATGAACCTCGTACAAAACAAATGGATGTGAAGACGAATCCAACCATTTACACGCTAAAATGATAGCGGATATCACAAAACGGAATAAATAGACGTAAAACATGGATTGGGAAAGGACGAGATGGTGTAAATCAAGTACTTTTATTACCACGTAAAATAATGGTTTGTTCATTTCTTCCCTTCAGGCGCGGTAAATTAATTCCGTCTTTAGAGTCAACAGTGTTCCACTTGATTTTCAAAATATATAATATATTGACCTTGTTCATATCAAAGAAATATTAAAAAAGCACTGACTACTGGGTGGATGATACACCCGGGGACAAATAGTCCACAAGCAGAGGTAGCGACCTTGTGATAGTAATACAAACTTAGATATTAAACTTAGTGCGCACGACGCATTTCGTCATCAATGACATCCATGAGCCTCAGTATTTTCCCTGCTTCATACTCACAATATTTTCCGTCACTGTAACGTTCAGAGTAGCTGTATTATAGCACCAATCTTGTACTGACAGAACATAATTATGTCTTGTTATCTTCTGGCCTGTAGAATGTGGCAGCATTTTCTTGACAAAGATACTTCCTGTTAATCAATGCAACAAATCAAAACAAAACAACAAACAAAATGTATTGCATACAACAGGAACTTAAGTTTAAATATATAGTCGTCTTGAATATTTGACTGGACAAAACATGATTGTATATGAGTAATACGTCGAGTACCAGGGTTCAACCCCGGTTTTTAGTGAGGTCAGTATTGCTCATTACTTTATTTAGCTTTCTGTGCTGTGTTTCCCTTTTTCTACGTTTTAATTGTTTTGTTTGTCTTCCTCCGGTTTATTGTGTGACGAATGTTGCGAGTGTCTCTGGATTGTCCATCTTTGAGTATTCACATGCATATGCAGTATTATGCTTTTGATGCTGGTACAATAGTCCATATATACAATGCATTTTCCTTACATCTAGATAGTGTAATGGTTGATAGAAAGGAACTAATGATATAGTGATAACATTTGTGAATAGATTAAATGTCTGACTCTGTGACACATTTATCTTAACTTTTTTTTAAAAACTGTTTATTAATATGTCTGTACCAAGCATCGAAAGTGAGTGGTGGCCATCGTGATTGTGATCGTATGGTAGTTAGATATACTACTACCTGTGCTATTAGTGCCCATTACCACTAAAGCTGTGAGTTCGAACTCCATACAACATTATGTGATAAAGTTTGTCAGTGACTTGCGACATGTCGGTGGTGTTCTCCGGGTACTCCAGTTTCCTCCACCAATAAAACTGACCCCCACGATATAACTGATATATTGCTTAAAGTGGTGATAAACACCATAAGCTATACCAAACCGAATGTGAGTTGTTGTGTATATTTATAAAGATTTAGCCTGTTTCTATGATTTTTGGAAGGAATTTTAGAACTGTTCATACAGTGTGGTATTTCATGTTTTCCATTGTATGGTAATAAATGTCTCTAATACGTACGTAAGCGAGTATCAAAGTAGAAGTATTCGTTATCATAGTCAAGCTCTATTTTGTGAATGAAATCTCCAAAATCTGTTATCTGAACATCCGTTACTCTGCTATTGACACTTTTACGGTAACCAATAGTTACGCTGTCAGGAGTCATACCAAATTGTGGTGGTCCCTCTTAAAAACAATGAAAAAAATAAGTATGGAAAACATTTGCATGACCACATCATGTCACGGAGAGCTAAGGTTTTGACCCATAAAAATAGCTTAACTCTGCCACATTTTATTGAAGTGACTGTACCAGGCCAGAAAAATGAAAGGCCATGTAGTTGTGTTCTCGAGGTATCGAGTTTGTCTCTTTCCACGAATTTACTATTGGAGAAGTCATGTACTGTATATGTGTGTTAGGGGATATCAGTTTTATTTACTATTGGAGAATTCATGTACTGTATATGTGTGTTAGGGGATATCAGTTTTATTTACTATTGGAGAAGTCATGAACTGTATATGTGTGTTAGGGGATATCAGTTTTATTTACTATTGGAGAAGTCATGTACTGTATATGTGTGTTAGGGGATATCAGTTTTATTTACTATTGGAGAAGTCATGTACTGTATATGTGTGTTAGGGGATATCAGTTTTATTTACTATTGGAGAAGTCATGTACTGTATATGTGTGTTAGGGGATATCAGTTTTATTTACTATTGGAGAATTCATGTACTGTATATGTGTGTTAGGGGATATCAGTTTTATTTACTATTGGAGAATTCATGTACTGTATATGTGTGTTAGGGGATATCAGTTTTATTTACTATTGGAGAATTCATGTACTGTATATGTGTGTTAGGGAATATCCGTTTTATTTACTATTGGAGAAGTCATGTACTGTATATGTGTGCTAGGGGATATCAGTTTTATTTACTATTGGAGAATTCATGTACTGTATATGTGCGTTAGGGGATATCCGTTTTATTTACTATTGGAGAAGTCATGTACTGTATATGTGTGTTAGGGGATATCAGTTTTATTTACTATTGGAGAATTCATGTACTGTATATGTGTGGTAGGGGATATCAGTTTTATTTACTATTAGAGAAATCATGTACTGTATATGTGTGTTAGGGGATATCAGTTTTATTTACTATTGGAGAAGTCATGTACTGTATATGTGTGTTAGGGGATATCAGTTTTATTTACTATTGGAGAATTCATGTACTGTATATGTGTGTTAGGGGATATCAGTTTTATTTACTATTAGAGAAGTCATGTACTGTATATGTGTGTTAGGGGATATCCGTTTTATTTACTATTGGAGAAGTCATGTACTGTATATGTGTGTTAGGGGATATCAGTTTTATTTACTATTGGAGAAGTCATGTACTGTATATGTGTGTTAGGGGATATCAGTTTTATTTACTATTGGAGAAGTCATGTACTGTATATGTGTGTTAGGGGATATCAGTTTTATTTACTATTGGAGAAATCATGTACTGTATATGTGTGTTAGGGGATATCAGTTTTATTTACTATTGGAGAATTCATGTACTGTATATGTGTGTTAGGGGATATCCGTTTTATTTACTATTGGAGAATTCATGTACTGTATATGTGTGTATGGGGATATCAGTTTTATTTACTATTAGAGAATTCATGTACTGTATATGTGTGTTAGGGGATATCAGTTTTATTTACTATTGGAGAAGTCATGTACTGTATATGTGTGTATGGGGATATCAGTTTTATTTACTATTAGAGAAGTCATGTACTGTATAGGTGTATTAGGGGATATCAGTTTTATTTACTATTGGAGAATTCATGTACTGTATATGTGTGTATGGGGATATCAGTTTTATTTACTATTGGAGAATTCATGTACTGTATATGTGTGTTAGGGGATATCAGTTTTATTTACTATTAGAGAAATCATGTACTGTATATGTGTGTTAGGGGATATCCGTTTTATTTACTATTGGAGAAGTCATGTACTGTATATGTGTGTTAGTGGATATCAGTTTTATTTACTATTGGAGAATTCATGTACTGTATATGTGTGTTAGGGGATATCAGTTTTATTTACTATTAGAGAAGTCATGTACTGTATATGTGTGTTAGGGGATATCCGTTTTATTTACTATTGGAGAAGTCATGTACTGTATATGTGTGTTAGGGGATATCAGTTTTATTTACTATTGGAGAAGTCATGTACTGTATATGTGTGTTAGGGGATATCAGTTTTATTTACTATAGGAGAAATCATGTACTGTATATGTGTGTTAGGGGATATCAGTTTTATTTACTATTGGAGAATTCATGTACTGTATATGTGTGTTAGGGGATATCAGTTTTATTTACTATTGGAGAAGTCATGTACTGTATATGTGTGTATGGGGATATCAGTTTTATTTACTATTAGAGAAGTCATGTACTGTATAGGTGTATTAGGGGATATCAGTTTTATTTACTATTGGAGAATTCATGTACTGTATATGTGTGTATGGGGATATCAGTTTTATTTACTATTGGAGAATTCATGTACTGTATATGTGTGTTAGGGGATATCAGTTTTATTTACTATTAGAGAAATCATGTACTGTATATGTGTGTTAGGGGATATCAGTTTTATTTACTATTGGAGAAGTCATGTACTGTATATGTGTGTTAGTGGATATCAGTTTTATTTACTATTGGAGAATTCATGTACTGTATATGTGTGTTAGGGGATATCAGTTTTATTTACTATTAGAGAAGTCATGTACTGTATATGTGTGTTAGGGGATATCCGTTTTATTTACTATTGGAGAAGTCATGTACTGTATATGTGTGTTAGGGGATATCAGTTTTATTTACTATTGGAGAAGTCATGTACTGTATATGTGTGTTAGGGGATATCAGTTTTATTTACTATAGGAGAAATCATGTACTGTATATGTGTGTTAGGGGATATCAGTTTTATTTACTATTGGAGAATTCATGTACTGTATATGTGTGTTAGGGGATATCAGTTTTATTTACTATTGGAGAAGTCATGTACTGTATATGTGTGTTAGGGGATATCAGTTTTATTTACTATTGGAGAAGTCATGTACTGTATATGTGTGTTAGGGGATATCAGTTTTATTTACTATTGGAGAAGTCATGTACTGTATATGTGTGTTAGGGGATATCAGTTTTATTTACTATTGGAGAAATCATGTATTGTATATGTGTGTTAGGGGATATCAGTTTTATTTACTATTGGAGAATTCATGTACTGTATATGTGTGTTAGGGGATATCAGTTTTATTTACTATTGGAGAATTCATGTACTGTATATGTGTGTTAGGGGATATCAGTTTTATTTACTATTGGAGAATTCATGTACTGTATATGTGTGTATGGGGATATCAGTTTTATTTATTATTGGAGAATTCATGTACTGTATATGTGTGTTAGGGTATATCAGTTTTATTTACTATTAGAGAAGTCATGTACTGTATATGTGTGTTAGGGGATATCCGTTTTATTTACTATTGGAGAAGTCATGTACTGTATATGTGTGTTAGGGGATATCAATTTTATTTACTATTGGAGAAGTCATGTACTGTATATATGTGTTAGGGGATATCAGTTTTATTTACTATTAGAGAAGTCATGTACTGTATATGTGTGTTAGGGGATATCCGTTTTATTTACTATTGGAGAAGTCATGTACTGTATATGTGTGTTAGGGGATATCAGTTTTATTTACTATTGGAGAAGTCATGTACTGTATATGTGTGTTAGGGGATATCAGTTTTATTTACTATTGGGAAGTCATGTACTGTATATGTGTGTTAGGGGATATCAGTTTTATTTACTATTGGAGAAATCATGTACTGTATATGTGTGTTAGGGGATATCTGTTTTATTTACTATTGGAGAAGTCATATACTGTATATGTGTGTTAGGGGATATCAGTTTTATTTACTATTGGAGAAGTCATGTACTGTATATGTGTATTAGGGGATATCCGTTTTATTTACTATTGGAGAAGTCATGTACTGTATATGTGTGTTAGGGGATATCAGTTTTATTTAATATTGGAGAAGTCATGTACTGTATATGTGTGTTAGGGGATATCAGTTTTATTTACTATTGGAGAAGTCATGTACTGTATATGTGTGTTAGGGGATATCCGTTTTATTTACTATTGGAGAAGTCATGTACTGTATATGTGTGTTAGGGGATATCAGTTTTATTTACTATTGGAGAAGTCATGTACTGTATATGTGTGTTAGGGGATATCAGTTTTATTTACTATTGGAGAAATCATGTACTGTATATGTGTGTTAGGGGATATCAGTTTTATTTACTATTAGAGAAGTCATGTACTGTATATGTGTGTTAGGGGATATCAGTTTTATTTACTATTGGAGAAGTCATGTACTGTATATGTGTGTTAGGGGATATCAGTTTTATTAACTATTGGAGAAGTCATGTACTGTATATGTGTGTTAGGGGATATCAGTTTTATTTACTATTGGAGAAGTCATGTACTGTATATGTGTGTTAGGGGATATCAGTTTTATTTACTATTGGAGAATTCATGTACTGTATATGTGTGTTAGGGGATATCAGTTTTATTTACTATTAGAGAAGTCATGTACTGTATATGTGTGTTAGGGGATATCAGTTTTATTTACTATTGGAGAAGTCATGTACTGTATATGTGTGTTAGGGGATATCAGTTTTATTTACTATTGGAGAATTCATGTACTGTATATGTGTGCTAGGGGATATCAGTTTTATTTACTATTGGATAATTCATGTACTGTATATGTGTGTTAGGGATATCAGTTTTATTTACTATTGGAGAAGTCATGTACTGTATATGTGTGTTAGGGGATATCAGTTTTATTTACTATTGGAGAATTCATGTACTGTATATGTGTGTTAGGGGATATCAGTTTTATTTACTATTGGAGAAGTCATGTACTGTATATGTGTGTTAGGGGATATCAGTTTTATTTACTATTGGAGAATTCATGTACTGTATATGTGTATTAGGGGATATCAGTTTTATTACTATTGGAGAATTCATGTACTGTATATGTGTGTTAGGGGATATCAGTTTTATTTACTATTGGAGAAGTCATGTACTGTATATGTGTGTTAGGGGATATCAGTTTTATTTACTATTGGAGAAGTCATGTACTGTATATGTGTGTTAGGGAATATCAGTTTTATTTACTATTAGAGAAGTCATGTACTGTATATGTGTGTTAGGGGATATCAGTTTTATTTACTATTAGAGAAGTCATGTACTGTATATGTGTGTTAGGGGATATCAGTTTTATTTGCTATTGGAGAAATCATGTACTGTATATGTGTGTTAGGGGATATCAGTTTTATTTACTATTAGAGAAGTCATGTACTGTATATGTGTATTAGGGGATATCAGTTTTATTTACTATTGGAGAAGTCATGTACTGTATATGTGTGTGAGGGGATATCAGTTTTATTTACTATTGGAGAAGTCATGTACTGTATATGTGTATTAGGGGATATCAGTTTTATTTACTATTGGAGAATTCATGTACTGTATATGTGTGTTAGGGGATATCAGTTTTATTTACTATTGGAGAAGTCATGTACTGTATATGTGTGTTAGGGGATATCAGTTTTATTTACTATTGGAGAAGTCATGTACTGTATATGTGTATTAGGGGATATCAGTTTTATTTACTATTGGAGAATTCATGTACTGTATATGTGTGTTAGGGGATATCAGTTTTATTTACTATTAGAGAAGTCATGTACTGTATATGTGTGTTAGGGGATATCATTTTTATTTATTATTAGAGAAGTCATGTACTGTATATGTGTGTTAGGGGATATCAGTTTTATTTACTATTGGAGAAGTCATGTACTGTATATGTGTGTTAGGGGATATCAGTTTTATTTACTATTGGAGAAGTCATGTACTGTATATGTGTGTTAGGGGATATCAGTTTTATTTACTATTAGAGAAGTCATGTACTGTATATGTGTGTTAGGGGATATCAGTTTTATTTACTATTGGAGAAGTCATGTACTGTATATGTGTGTTAGGGGATATCAGTTTTATTTACTATTGGAGAAGTCATGTACTGTATATGTGTGTTAGGGGATATCAGTTTTATTTACTATTGGAGAATTCATGTACTGTATATGTGTGTTAGGGGATATCAGTTTTATTTACTATTGGAGAATTCATGTACTGTATATGTGTGTTAGGGGATATCAGTTTTATTTACTATTGGAGAATTCATGTACTGTATATGTGTGTTAGGGGATATCAGTTTTATTTACTATTGGAGAAGTGATGTACTGTATATGTGTGTTAGGGGATATCAGTTTTATTTACTATTGTAGAATTCATGTACTGTATATGTGTGTTAGGGGATATCAGTTTTATTTACTATTAGAGAAGTCATGTACTGTATATGTGTGTTAGGGGATATCAGTTTTATTTACTATTGGAGAAGTCATGTACTGTATATGTGTGTAAGGGGATATCAGTTTTATTTACTATTAGAGAATTCATGTACTGTATATGTGTGTTAGGGGATATCAGTTTTATTTACTATTAGAGAAGTCATGTACTGTATATGTGTGTTAGGGATATCAGTTTTATTTACAATTGGAGAATTCATGTACTGTATATGTGTGTTAGGGGATATCAGTTTTATTTACTATTGGAGAAGTCATGTACTGTATATGTGTGTTAGGGGATATCAGTTTTATTTACTATTGGAAAATTCATGTACTGTATATGTGTGTTAGGGGATATCAGTTTTATTTACTATTAGAGAAGTCATGTACTGTGTATGTGTGTTAGGGGATATCAGTTTTATTTACTATTGGAGAATTCATGTACTGTATATGTGTGTTAGGGGATATCAGTTATATTTACTATTGGAGAAGTCATGTACTGTATATGTGTGTAAGGGGATATCAGTTTTATTTACTATTAGAGAAGTCATGTACTGTATATGTGTGTTAGGGGATATCAGTTTTATTTACTATTGGAGAAGTCATGTACTGTATATGTGTGTTAGGGGATATCAGTTTTATTAACTATTAGAGAAGTCATGTACTGTATATGTGTGTTAGGGGATATCAGTTTTATTTACTATTAGAGAAGTCATGTACTGTATATGTGTGTTAGGGGATATCAGTTTTATTTACTATTGGAGAATTCATGTACTGTATATGTGTGTTAGGGGATATCAGTTTTATTTACTATTGGAGAAGTCATGTACTGTATATGTGTGTTAGGGGATATCAGTTTTATTTACTATTAGAGAATTCATGTACTGTATATGTGTGTTAGGGGATATCAGTTTTATTTACTATTAGAGAAGTCATGTACTGTATATGTGTGTTAGGGGATATCAGTTTTATTTACTATTAGAGAAGTCATGTACTGTATATGTGTGTTAGGGGATATCAGTTTTATTTACTATTAGAGGAGTCATGTACTGTATATGTGTGTAAGGGGATATCAGTTTTATTTACTATTAGAGAAGTCATGTACTGTATATGTGTGTTAGGGGATATCAGTTTTATTTACTATTAGAGAAGTCATGTACTGTATATGGGTGTTAGGGGATATCAGTTTTATTTACTATTAGAGAAGTCATGTACTGTATATGTGTGTTAGGGGATATCAGTTTTATTTACTATTGGAGAAGTCATGTACTGTATATGTGTGTAAGGGGATATCAGTTTTATTTACTATTAGAGAAGTCATGTACTGTATATGTGTGTTAGGGGATATCAGTTTTATTTACTATTAGAGAAGTCATGTACTGTATATGTGTGTTAGGGGATATCAGTTTTATTTACTATTAGAGAAGTCATGTACTGTATATGTGTGTTAGGGGATATCAGTTTTATTTACTATTGGAGAAGTCATATACTGTATATGTGTGTAAGGGGATATCAGTTTTATTTACTATTGGAGGAGTCATGTACTATATATGTGTGTTAGGGGATATCAGTTTTATTTACTATTAGAGAAGTCATGTACTGTATATGTGTGTTAGGGGATATCAGTTTTATTTACTATTGGAGAAGTCATGTACTGTATATGTGTGTTAGGAGATATCAGTTTTATTTACTATTGGAGAAGTCATGTACTGTATATGTGTGTTAGGGGATATCAGTTTTATTTACTATTAGAGAATTCATGTACTGTATATGTGTGTTAGGGGATATCAGTTTTATTTACTATTGGAGAATTCATGTACTGTATATGTGTGTAAGGGGATATCAGTTTTATTTACTATTGGAGAAGTCATGTACTGTATATGTGTGTTAGGGGATATCAGTTTTATTTACTATTGGAGAAGTCATGTACTGTATATGTGTGTTAGGGGATATCAGTTTTATTTACTATTAGAGAAGTCATGTACTGTATATGTGTGTTAGGGGATATCAGTTTTATTTACTATTAGAGAAGTCATGTACTGTATATGTGTGTAAGGGGATATCAGTTTTATTTACTATTGGAGAAGTCATGTACTGTATATGTGTGTTAGGGGATATCAGTTTTATTTACTATTGGAGAAGTCATGTACTGTATATGTGTGTTAGGAGATATCAGTTTTATTTACTATTGGAGAAGTCATGTACTGTATATGTGTGTTAGGGGATATCAGTTTTATTTACTATTAGAGAATTCATGTACTGTATATGTGTGTTAGGGGATATCAGTTTTATTTACTATTGGAGGAGTCATGTACTGTATATGTGTGTTAGGGGATATCAGTTTTATTTACTATTAGAAAATTCATGTACTGTATATGTGTGTTAGGAGATATCAGTTTTATTTACTATTGGAGAAGTCATGTACTGTATATGTGTGTTAGGGGATATCAGTTTTATTTACTATTAGAGAATTCATGTACTGTATATGTGTGTTAGGAGATATCAGTTTTATTTACTATTGGAGAAGTCATGTACTGTATATGTGTTTTAGGGGATATCAGTTTTATTTACTATTGGAGAAGTCATGTACTGTATATGTGTGTAAGGGGATATCAGTTTTATTTACTATTGGAGAAGTCATGTACTGTATATGTGTGTTAGGAGATATCAGTTTTATTTACTATTGGAGAAGTCATGTACTGTATATGTGTGTTAGGGGATATCAGTTTTATTTACTATTAGAGAAGTCATGTACTGTATATGTGTGTTAGGAGATATCAGTTTTATTTACTATTGGAGAAGTCATGTACTGTATATGTGTGTTAGGGGATATCAGTTTTATTTACTATTAGAGAAGTCATGTACTGTATATGTGTGTTAGGGGATATCAGTTTTATTTACTATTGGAGAATTCATGTACTGTATATGTGTGTTAGGGGATATCAGTTTTATTTACTATTGGAGAAGTCATGTACTGTATATGTGTGTTAGGGGATATCAGTTTTATTTACTATTGGAGAATTCATGTACTGTATATGTGTGTTAGGGGATATCAGTTTTATTCACTATTGGAGAAGTGATGTACTGTATATGTGTGTTAGGGGATATCAGTTTTATTTACTATTGGAGAATTCATGTACTGTATATGTGTGTTAGGGGATATCAGTTTTATTTACTATTAGAGAAGTCATGTACTGTATATGTGTGTTAGGGGATATCAGTTTTATTTACTATTGGAGAAGTCATGTACTGTATATGTGTGTTAGGGGATATCAGTTTTATTTACTATTGGAGGAGTCATGTACTGTATATGTGTGTTAGGGGATATCAGTTTTATTTACTATTAGAGAAGTCATGTACTGTATATGTGTGTTAGGGGATATCAGTTTTATTTACAATTGGAGAAGTCATGTACTGTATATGTGTGTTAGGGGATATCAGTTTTATTTACTATTGGAGAAGTCATGTACTGTATATGTGTAGTAGGGGATATCAGTTTTATTTACTATTGGAGAAGTCATGTACTGTATATGTGTGTTAGGGGATATCAGTTTTATTTACTATTAGAGAAGTCATGTACTGTATATGTGTGTTAGGGGATATTAGTTTTATTTACTATTGGAGAAGTCATGTACTGTGTATGTGTGGTAGGGGATATCAGTTTTATTTACTATTGGAGAAGTCATGTACTGTATATGTGTGTTAGGGGATATCAGTTTTATTTACTATTAGAGAAGTCATGTACTGTATATGTGTGTAAGGGGATATCAGTTTTATTTACTATTGGAGAAGTCATGTACTGTATATGTGTGTTAGGGGATATCAGTTTTATTTACTATTAGAGAATTCATGTACTGTATATGTGTGTTAGGGGATATCAGTTTTATTTACTATTAGAGAAGTCATGTACTGTATATGTGTGTTAGGGGATATCAGTTTTATTTACTATTGGAGAAGTCATGTACTGTATATGTGTGTAAGGGGATATCAGTTTTATTTACTATTAGAGAAGTCATGTACTGTATATGTGTGTTAGGGGATATCAGTTTTATTTACTATTAGAGAAGTCATGTACTGTATATGTGTGTTAGGGGATATCAGTTTTATTTACTATTAGAGAAGTCATGTACTGTATATGTGTGTTAGGGGATATCAGTTTTATTTACTATTGGAGAAGTCATATACTGTATATGTGTGTAAGGGGATATCAGTTTTATTTACTATTGGAGGAGTCATGTACTGTATATGTGTGTTAGGGGATATCAGTTTTATTTACTATTAGAGAAGTCATGTACTGTATATGTGTGTTAGGGGATATCAGTTTTATTTACTATTGGAGAAGTCATGTACTGTATATGTGTGTTAGGAGATATCAGTTTTATTTACTATTGGAGAAGTCATGTACTGTATATGTGTGTTAGGGGATATCAGTTTTATTTACTATTAGAGAATTCATGTACTGTATATGTGTGTTAGGGGATATCAGTTTTATTTACTATTAGAGAATTCATGTACTGTATATGTGTGTAAGGGGATATCAGTTTTATTTACTATTGGAGAATTCATGTACTGTATATGTGTATTAGGGGATATCAGTTTTATTTACTATTGGAGAAGTCATGTACTGTATATGTGTGTTAGGGGATATCAGTTTTATTTACTATTAGAGAAGTCATGTACTGTATATGTGTGTTAGGGGATATCAGTTTTATTTACTATTAGAGAAGTCATGTACTGTATATGTGTGTAAGGGGATATCAGTTTTATTTACTATTGGAGAAGTCATGTACTGTATATGTGTGTTAGGGGATATCAGTTTTATTTACTATTGGAGAAGTCATGTACTGTATATGTGTGTTAGGAGATATCAGTTTTATTTACTATTGGAGAAGTCATGTACTGTATATGTGTGTTAGGGGATATCAGTTTTATTTACTATTAGAGAATTCATGTACTGTATATGTGTGTTAGGGGATATCAGTTTTATTTACTATTGGAGGAGTCATGTACTGTATATGTGTGTTAGGGGATATCAGTTTTATTTACTATTAGAGAATTCATGTACTGTATATGTGTGTTAGGAGATATCAGTTTTATTTACTATTGGAGAAGTCATGTACTGTATATGTGTGTTAGGGGATATCAGTTTTATTTACTATTAGAGAATTCATGTACTGTATATGTGTGTTAGAAGATATCAGTTTTATTTACTATTGGAGAAGTCATGTACTGTATATGTGTGTTAGGAGATATCAGTTTTATTTACTATTGGAGAAGTCATGTACTGTATATGTGTGTTAGGGGATATCAGTTTTATTTACTATTAGAGAATTCATGTAGTGTATATGTGTGTTAGGGGATATCAGTTTTATTTACTATTGGAGGAGTCATGTACTGTATATGTGTGTTAGGGGATATCAGTTTTATTTACTATTAGAAAATTCATGTACTGTATATGTGTGTTAGGAGATATCAGTTTTATTTACTATTGGAGAAGTCATGTACTGTATATGTGTGTTAGGGGATATCAGTTTTATTTACTATTAGAGAATTCATGTACTGTATATGTGTGTTAAGAGATATCAGTTTTATTTACTATTGGAGAAGTCATGTACTGTATATGTGTGTTAGGGGATATCAGTTTTATTTACTATTAGAGAAGTCATGTACTGTATATGTGTGTTAGGGGATATCAGTTTTATTTACTATTAGAGAAGTCATGTACTGTATATGTGTGTTAGGGGATATCAGTTTTATTTACTATTGGAGAAGTCATATACTGTATATGTGTGTAAGGGGATATCAGTTTTATTTACTATTGGAGGAGTCATGTACTATATATGTGTGTTAGGGGATATCAGTTTTATTTACTATTGGAGAAGTCATGTACTGTATATGTGTGTTAGGGGATATCAGTTTTATTTACTATTGGAGAAGTCATGTACTGTATATGTGTGTTAGGAGATATCAGTTTTATTTACTATTGGAGAAGTCATGTACTGTATATGTGTGTTAGGGGATATCAGTTTTATTTACTATTAGAGAATTCATGTACTGTATATGTGTGTTAGGGGATATCAGCTTTATTTACTATTAGAGAATTCATGTACTGTATATGTGTGTAAGGGGATATCAGTTTTATTTACTATTGGAGAAGTCATGTACTGTATATGTGTGTTAGGGGATATCAGTTTTATTTACTATTGGAGAAGTCATGTACTGTATATGTGTGTTAGGGGATATCAGTTTTATTTACTATTAGAGAAGTCATGTACTGTATATGTGTGTTAGGGGATATCAGTTTTATTTACTATTAGAGAAGTCATGTACTGTATATGTGTGTAAGGGGATATCAGTTTTATTTACTATTGGAGAAGTGATGTACTGTATATGTGTGTTAGGGGATATCAGTTTTATTTACTATTGGAGAAGTCATGTACTGTATATGTGTGTTAGGAGATATCAGTTTTATTTACTATTGGAGAAGTCATGTACTGTATATGTGTGTTAGGGGATATCAGTTTTATTTACTATTAGAGAATTCATGTACTGTATATGTGTGTTAGGGGATATCAGTTTTATTTACTATTGGAGGAGTCATGTACTGTATATGTGTGTTAGGGGATATCAGTTTTATTTACTATTGGAGAATTCATGTACTGTATATGTGTGTAAGGGGATATCAGTTTTATTTACTATTGGAGAAGTCATGTACTGTATATGTGTGTTAGGGGATATCAGTTTTATTTACTATTGGAGAAGTCATGTACTGTATATGTGTGTTAGGGGATATCAGTTTTATTTACTATTAGAGAAGTCATGTACTGTATATGTGTGTTAGGGGATATCAGTTTTATTTACTATTAGAGAAGTCATGTACTGTATATGTGTGTAAGGGGATATCAGTTTTATTTACTATTGGAGAAGTCATGTACTGTATATGTGTGTTAGGGGATATCAGTTTTATTTACTATTGGAGAAGTCATGTACTCTATATGTGTGTTAGGGGATATCAGTTTTATTTACTATTAGAGAATTCATGTACTGTATATGTGTGTTAGAAGATATCAGTTTTATTTACTATTGGAGAAGTCATGTACTGTATATGTGTGTTAGGAGATATCAGTTTTATTTACTATTGGAGAAGTCATGTACTGTATATGTGTGTTAGGGGATATCAGTTTTATTTACTATTAGAGAATTCATGTAGTGTATATGTGTGTTAGGGGATATCAGTTTTATTTACTATTGGAGGAGTCATGTACTGTATATGTGTGTTAGGGGATATCAGTTTTATTTACTATTAGAAAATTCATGTACTGTATATGTGTGTTAGGAGATATCAGTTTTATTTACTATTGGAGAAGTGATGTACTGTATATGTGTGTTAGGGGATATCAGTTTTATTTACTATTAGAGAATTCATGTACTGTATATGTGTGTTAAGAGATATCAGTTTTATTTACTATTGGAGAAGTCATGTACTGTATATGTGTGTTAGGAGATATCAGTTTTATTTACTATTGGAGAAGTCATGTACTGTATATGTGTGTTAGGGGATATCAGTTTTATTTACTATTAGAGAAGTCATGTACTGTATATGTGTGTTAGGAGATATCAGTTTTATTTACTATTGGAGAAGTCATGTACTGTATATGTGTGTTAGGGGATATCAGTTTTATTTACTATTGGAGAAGTCATGTACTGTATATGTGTGTTAGGAGATATCAGTTTTATTTACTATTGGAGAAGTCATGTACTGTATATGTGTGTTAGGGGATATCAGTTTTATTTACTATTAGAAAATTCATGTACTGTATATGTGTGTTAGGGGATATCAGTTTTATTTACTATTGGAGGAGTCATGTACTGTATATGTGTGTTAGGGGATATCAGTTTTATTTACTATTAGAAAATTCATGTACTGTATATGTGTGTTAGGAGATATCAGTTTTATTTACTATTGGAGAAGTCATGTACTGTATATGTGTGTTAGGGGATATCAGTTTTATTTACTATTAGAGAATTCATGTACTGTATATGTGTGTTAGGAGATATCAGTTTTATTTACTATTGGAGAAGTCATGTACTGTATATGTGTTTTAGGGGATATCAGTTTTATTTACTATTGGAGAAGTCATGTACTGTATATGTGTGTTAGGGGATATCAGTTTTATTTACTATTAGAGAATTCATGTACTGTATATGTGTGTTAGGAGATATCAGTTTTATTTACTATTGGAGAAGTCATGTACTGTATATGTGTTTTAGGGGATATCAGTTTTATTTACTATTGGAGAAGTCATGTACTGTATATGTGTGTAAGGGGATATCAGTTTTATTTACTATTGGAGAAGTCATGTACTGTATATGTGTGTTAGGAGATATCAGTTTTATTTACTATTGGAGAAGTCATGTACTGTATATGTGTGTTAGGGGATATCAGTTTTATTTACTATTGGAGAAGTCATGTACTGTATATGTGTGTTAGGGGATATCAGTTTTATTTACTATTGGAGAATTCATGTACTGTATATGTGTGTTAGGGGATATCAGTTTTATTTACTATTGGAGAATTCATGTACTGTATATGTGTGTTAGGGGATATCAGTTTTATTTACTATTGGAGAATTCATGTACTGTATATGTGTGTTAGGGGATATCAGTTTTATTTACTATTGGAGAAGTGATGTACTGTATATGTGTGTTAGGGGATATCAGTTTTATTTACTATTGTAGAATTCATGTACTGTATATGTGTGTTAGGGGATATCAGTTTTATTTACTATTAGAGAAGTCATGTACTGTATATGTGTGTTAGGGGATATCAGTTTTATTTACTATTGGAGAAGTCATGTACTGTATATGTGTGTAAGGGGATATCAGTTTTATTTACTATTAGAGAATTCATGTACTGTATATGTGTGTTAGGGGATATCAGTTTTATTTACTATTAGAGAAGTCATGTACTGTATATGTGTGTTAGGGGATATCAGTTTTATTTACTATTGGAGAATTCATGTACTGTATATGTGTGTTAGGGGATATCAGTTTTATTTACTATTGGAAAATTCATGTACTGTATATGTGTGTTAGGGGATATCAGTTTTATTTACTATTAGAGAAGTCATGTACTGTGTATGTGTGTTAGGGGATATCAGTTTTATTTACTATTGGAGAATTCATGTACTGTATATGTGTGTTAGGGGATATCAGTTATATTTACTATTGGAGAAGTCATGTACTGTATATGTGTGTAAGGGGATATCAGTTTTATTTACTATTAGAGAAGTCATGTACTGTATATGTGTGTTAGGGGATATCAGTTTTATTTACTATTGGAGAAGTCATGTACTGTATATGTGTGTTAGGGGATATCAGTTTTATTAACTATTAGAGAAGTCATGTACTGTATATGTGTGTTAGGGGATATCAGTTTTATTTACTATTAGAGAAGTCATGTACTGTATATGTGTGTTAGGGGATATCAGTTTTATTTACTATTGGAGAATTCATGTACTGTATATGTGTGTTAGGGGATATCAGTTTTATTTACTATTGGAGAAGTCATGTACTGTATATGTGTGTTAGGGGATATCAGTTTTATTTACTATTAGAGAAGTCATGTACTGTATATGTGTGTTAGGGGATATCAGTTTTATTTACTATTAGAGAAGTCATGTACTGTATATGTGTGTTAGGGGATATCAGTTTTATTTACTATTAGAGAAGTCATGTACTGTATATGTGTGTTAGGGGATATCAGTTTTATTTACTATTAGAGGAGTCATGTACTGTATATGTGTGTAAGGGGATATCAGTTTTATTTACTATTAGAGAAGTCATGTACTGTATATGTGTGTTAGGGGATATCAGTTTTATTTACTATTAGAGAAGTCATGTACTGTATATGGGTGTTAGGGGATATCAGTTTTATTTACTATTAGAGAAGTCATGTACTGTATATGTGTGTTAGGGGATATCAGTTTTATTTACTATTGGAGAAGTCATGTACTGTATATGTGTGTAAGGGGATATCAGTTTTATTTACTATTAGAGAAGTCATGTACTGTATATGTGTGTTAGGGGATATCAGTTTTATTTACTATTAGAGAAGTCATGTACTGTATATGTGTGTTAGGGGATATCAGTTTTATTTACTATTAGAGAAGTCATGTACTGTATATGTGTGTTAGGGGATATCAGTTTTATTTACTATTGGAGAAGTCATATACTGTATATGTGTGTAAGGGGATATCAGTTTTATTTACTATTGGAGGAGTCATGTACTATATATGTGTGTTAGGGGATATCAGTTTTATTTACTATTAGAGAAGTCATGTACTGTATATGTGTGTTAGGGGATATCAGTTTTATTTACTATTGGAGAAGTCATGTACTGTATATGTGTGCTAGGAGATATCAGTTTTATTTACTATTGGAGAAGTCATGTACTGTATATGTGTGTTAGGGGATATCAGTTTTATTTACTATTAGAGAATTCATGTACTGTATATGTGTGTTAGGGGATATCAGTTTTATTTACTATTGGAGAATTCATGTACTGTATATGTGTGTAAGGGGATATCAGTTTTATTTACTATTGGAGAAGTCATGTACTGTATATGTGTGTTAGGGGATATCAGTTTTATTTACTATTGGAGAAGTCATGTACTGTATATGTGTGTTAGGGGATATCAGTTTTATTTACTATTAGAGAAGTCATGTACTGTATATGTGTGTTAGGGGATATCAGTTTTATTTACTATTAGAGAAGTCATGTACTGTATATGTGTGTAAGGGGATATCAGTTTTATTTACTATTGGAGAAGTCATGTACTGTATATGTGTGTTAGGGGATATCAGTTTTATTTACTATTGGAGAAGTCATGTACTGTATATGTGTGTTAGGGGATATCAGTTTTATTTACTATTGGAGGAGTCATGTACTGTATATGTGTGTTAGGGGATATCAGTTTTATTTACTATTAGAAAATTCATGTACTGTATATGTGTGTTAGGAGATATCAGTTTTATTTACTATTGGAGAAGTCATGTACTGTATATGTGTGTTAGGGGATATCAGTTTTATTTACTATTAGAGAATTCATGTACTGTATATGTGTGTTAGGAGATATCAGTTTTATTTACTATTGGAGAAGTCATGTACTGTATATGTGTTTTAGGGGATATCAGTTTTATTTACTATTGGAGAAGTCATGTACTGTATATGTGTGTAAGGGGATATCAGTTTTATTTACTATTGGAGAAGTCATGTACTGTATATGTGTGTTAGGAGATATAAGTTTTATTTACTATTGGAGAAGTCATGTACTGTATATGTGTGTTAGGGGATATCAGTTTTATTTACTATTAGAGAAGTCATGTACTGTATATGTGTGTTAGGAGATATCAGTTTTATTTACTATTGGAGAAGTCATGTACTATATATGTGTGTTAGGGGATATCAGTTTTATTTACTATTAGAGAAGTCATGTACTGTATATGTGTGTTAGGGGATATCAGTTTTATTTACTATTGGAGAAGTCATGTACTGTATATGTGTGTTAGGGGATATCAGTTTTATTTACTATTGGAGAAGTCATGTACTGTATATGTGTGTTAGGGGATATCAGTTTTATTTACTATTAGAGAAGTCATGTACTGTATATGTGTGTTAGGGGATATCAGTTTTATTTACTATTGGAGAATTCATGTACTGTATATGTGTGTTAGGGGATATCAGTTTTATTTACTATTGGAGAAGTGATGTACTGTATATGTGTGTTAGGGGATATCAGTTTTATTTACTATTGGAGAATTCATGTACTGTATATGTGTGTTAGGGGATATCAGTTTTATTTACTATTGGAGAAGTGATGTACTGTATATGTGTGTTAGGGGATATCAGTTTTATTTACTATTGGAGAATTCATGTACTGTATATGTGTGTTAGGGGATATCAGTTTTATTTACTATTAGAGAAGTCATGTACTGTATATGTGTGTTAGGGGATATCAGTTTTATTTACTATTGGAGAAGTCATGTACTGTATATGTGTGTTAGGGGATATCAGTTTTATTTACTATTGGAGAAGTCATGTACTGTATATGTGTGTTAGGGGATATCAGTTTTATTTACTATTAGAGAAGTCATGTACTGTATATGTGTGTTAGGGGATATCAGTTTTATTTACTATTGGAGAAGTCATGTACTGTATATGTGTGTTAGGGGATATCAGTTTTATTTACTATTGGAGAAGTCATGTACTGTATATGTGTGTTAGGGGATATCAGTTTTATTTACTATTGGAGAAGTCATGTACTGTATATGTGTGTTAGGGGATATCAGTTTTATTTACTATTAGAGAAGTCATGTACTGTATATGTGTGTTAGGGGATATCAGTTTTATTTACTATTGGAGAAGTCATGTACTGTATATGTGTGTTAGGGGATATCAGTTTTATTTACTATTGGAGAAGTCATGTACTGTATATGTGTGTTAGGGGATATCAGTTTTATTTACTATTAGAGAAGTCATGTACTGTATATGTGTGTTAGGGGATATCAGTTTTATTAACTATTGGAGGAGGCATGTACTGTATATGTGTGTTAGGGGATATCAGTTTTATTTACTATTAGAGAATTCATGTACTGTATATGTGTGTTAGGGGATATCAGTTTTATTTACTATTAGAGAAGTCATGTACTGTATATGTGTGTTAGGGGATATCAGTTTTATTTACTATTGGAGAAGTCATGTACTGTATATGTGTGTTAGGGGATATCAGTTTTATTTACTATTAGAGAAGTCATGTACTGTATATGTGTGTTAGGGGATATCAGTTTTATTTACTATTAGGAGAAGTCATGTACTGTATATGTGTGTTAGGGGATATCAGTTTTATTTACTATTGGAGAAGTCATGTACTGTATATGTGTGTTAGGGGATATCAGTTTTATTTACTATTGGAGAAGTCATGTACTGTATATGTGTGTTAGGGGATATCAGTTTTATTTACTATTGGAGAAGTCATGTACTGTATATGTGTGTTAGGGGATATCAGTTTTATTTACTATTGGAGAAGTCATGTACTGTATATGTGTGTTAGGGGATATCAGTTTTATTTACTATTGGAGAAGTCATGTACTGTATATGTGTGTTAGGGGATATCAGTTTTATTTACTATTGGAGAAGTCATGTACTGTATATGTGTGTTAGGGGATATCAGTTTTATTTACTATTGAGAAGTCATGTACTGTATATGTGTGTAAGGGGATATCAGTTTTATTTACTATTATGAGAGGGAACATGTACTGTATATGTGTGTTAGGGGATATCAGTTTTATTTACTATTGGAGAAGTCATGTACTGTATATGTGTGTTAGGGGATATCAGTTTTATTTACTATTGGAGAAGTCATGTACTGTATATGTGTGTTAGGGGATATCAGTTTTATTTACTATTAGAGAAGTCATGTACTGTATATGTGTGTTAGGGGATATCAGTTTTATTTACTATTGGAGAAGTCATGTACTGTATATGTGTGTTAGGGGATATCAGTTTTATTTACTATTGGAGAAGTCATGTACTGTATATGTGTGTTAGGGGATATCAGTTTTATTTACTATTGGAGAAGTCATGTACTGTATATGTGTGTTAGGGGATATCAGTTTTATTTACTATTAGAGAAGTCATGTACTGTATATGTGTGTTAGGGGATATCAGTTTTATTTACTATTAGAGAAGTCATCGTACTGTATATGTGTGTAAGGGGATATCAGTTTTATTTACTATTGGAGAAGTCATGTACTGTATATGTGTGTTAGGGGATATCAGTTTTATTTACTATTAGAGAATTC